>CM059425.1:252955873-252958373 GCA_030390025.1 Squalus acanthias
TGTGTGTGTGTGAGAGAGTGCATGTGTGTGTGAGAGAGAGAGTGCATGTGTGTGTGTGAGAGAGTGCATGTGTGTGTGAGAAAGTGCATGTGTGTGTGTGTGTGAGAGAGTGCATGTGTGTGTGTGTGTGAGAGAGTGCATGTGTGTGTTTGTGTGAGAGAGAGAGTGCATGTGTGTGTGTGAGAGAGAGTGCATCTGTGTGTGAGAGAGAGAGAGTGCATGTGTGTGTGTGAGAGAGAGTGCATGTGTGTGAGAGAGAGAGAGTGCATGTGTGTGTGTGTGAGAGAGAGTGCATGTGTCTGTGTGTGAGAGAGAGTGCATGTGTGTGTGTGTGAGAGAGAGAGAATGTGTGTGTGTGTGTGTGAGAGAGTGCATGTGTGTGTGTGTGAGAGAGAGTGCATGTGTGTGGGAGAGAGAGAGTGCATGTGTGTGAGAGAGAGAGAGTGCATGTGTCTGTGTGTGAGAGAGAGTGCATGTGTGTGAGAGAGAGAGAGTGCATGTGTGTGTGTGTGAGAGAGAGTGCATGTGTGTGAGAGAGAGAGAGTGCATGTGTGTGTGAGAGAGTGCATGTGTGTGTGTGTGAGAGAGAGAGTGCATGTGTGTGTGTGAGAGAGAGTGCAGGTTGTGTGAGTGTGAGAGAGTGCATGTGTGTGTGTGTGAGTGAGAGAGTGCTGTGTGTGTTTGTGTGAGAGAGTGCATGTGTGTGTGTGTGAGGAGAGAGAGCATCTGTGTGTGGTGAGAGAGAGTGCATGTGTCGTGTGAGAGGAGAGAGGTGCATGTGTGTGTGTGGAGAGAGGAGTGCATGTGTGTGGTGAGAGAGAGAGTGCATGTGTGTGTGTGTGAGAGTGATATGAGTGTGAGTGGCGAGTGTGTGTGTGAGAGGAGAGGAGTGCATGAGTGTGTTGTGAGAGAGAGAGCATGTGTGTTGTGTGTGAGAGAGAGTGCATGTGTGTGTGTGAGTGAGAGTGCATGGTGTGTGTGAGATGAGAGAGTGCATGTGTGGGGTGAGTGTGTGGTGAGTGAGAGAGTGCATGTGTGTGTGTGAGAGAGAGTGCATGTGTGTGTGGTGAGAGAGCAGTGCCATGTGTGTTAGTGAGTGAGATGATGGGGAGAGGAGTGCATGTGTGTGTGTGAGAGAGAGATGCATGTGTGTGTGAGAGAGAGAGGTGCATGTGTGTGTGTGAGAGAGAGTGCATGTGTGTGTGAGAGAGAGAGTGCATGTGTGTGTGTGAGAGAGAGAGTGCATGTGTGTGTGTGAGAGAGTGCATGTGTGTGTGAGAGAGAGGATTGCATGTGTGTGAGAGAGAGAGTGCATGTGTGTGTGAGAGAGAGTGCATGTGTGTGTGTGAGAGAGAGTGATGTGTGTGTGTGAGAGAGAGTGCATGTGTGTGTGTGAGAGAGAGAGTGCATGTGTGAGTGAGAGAGTGCATGTGTGTGTGTGAGACGAGAGTGCCTGTGTGTGTGTGAGAGAGAGTGCAGTGTGTGTTGTGTGAGAGAGTGCATGTGTGTGTGTGAGTGAGAGAGAGTGCATGTGTGTGTGTGTGAGAGAGTGCATGTGTGTGTGTGAGAGAGAGAGTGCATGTGTGTGTGTGAGAGAGAGGCATGTGTGTGTGTGAGAGAGAGAGTGCATGTGTGTGTGTGTGAGAGAGTGCATGTGTGTGTGTGTGTGAGAGAGTGCATGTGGTGTGTGTGAGAGAGTGCATGTGTGTGTGTGAGAAGAGAGTGCATGTGTGTGTGTGTGAGAGAGTGCATGTGTGTGTGTGAGAGAGAGAGTGCATGTGTGTGTGTGTGTGAGAGACTGCATGTGTGATGTGTGTGAGAGAGCAGTGCATGTGTGTGTGTGTGGAGAGAGAGTGCATGTGTGTGTGTGTGTGAGAGAGTGCCTGTGTGTGTGTGTGTGTGTGAGAGAGAGTGCATGTGTGTGTGTGTGAGAGAGAGTGCATGTGTGTGAGAGAGAGAGAGTGCATGTGTGTGTAGAGAGAGAGTGCATGGTGTGTGTGAGAGAGTGCATGTGTGTGTGAGAAAGTGCATGTGTGTGTTGATGTGTGAGAGAGTGCATGTGTGAGTGTGTGTGTGTTGAGAGAGTGCATGTGTGTGTTTGTGTGTGAGAAGAGAGTGCATGTTGTGTGTGTGTGAGGGAGAGTGCATCTGTGTGTGAGAGAGAGAGAGTGCATGTGTGTGAGAGAGAGAGAGTGCATGTGTGTGTGTGTGAGAGAGGAGTGCATGTGTCTGTGTGTGAGAGAGAGTGCATGTGTTGTGTGTGTGAGAGTGCATGTGTGTGTGTGTGAGAGAGTGCATGTGTGTGTGTGAGAGAGAGTGCACTGTGTGTGAGAGAGAGAGAGTGCATGTGTTGTGTGTGAGAGAGAGTGCATTGTGTGTGAGAGAGAGAGTGCATGTGTGTGTGTGTGAGAGAGAGTGCATGTGTGTGAGAGAGAGAGAGTGCATGTGTGTGAGAGAGAGAGAGTGCATGTGTCTGTGTGTGAGAGAGAGTGCATGTGTG
>CM059425.1:253563373-254122341 GCA_030390025.1 Squalus acanthias
GATCCCCTTTTGAAAGTGTCTATGAACATCGGCAGTGTGAATATCTCAGGCAGTTACATAATCTTCATTTAGAAAGACACGAATTAATCAAGGATAGTCAACACAGATTTGTTAAGGGAAGGTCGTGTCTGACAAACTTGATTGAATTTTTTGAGGAGGTAACAAGGAGGGTAGATGAGGGTAGAGCATTTGATGTAGTGTATATGGACTTTAGCAAGGCTTTTGATAAGGTTCCACGTGGCAGACTGGTCACGAAGTTAAAAGCCCATGGGATCCAGGGCAAAGTGTCAAGTTGGATTCAAAACTGGCTCAGAGGCAGGAAGCAGTGGGTAATGGTTGATGGGTGTTTTTGTGACTGTAAGGCTGTTTCCAGTGGGGTTCTGCAGGGCTCAGTACTAGGTCCCTTGCTTTTTGTAGTATATATCAATGATCTAGACTTGAATATAGGGGGTATGATTAAGAAGTTTGCAGATGATACTAAAATCGGCTGTGTGGTTGATAATGAAGAAGGAAGCTGTAGACTGCAGGAAGATATCAATAAATTGGTCAGGTGGGCAGAACAGTGGCAAATGGAATTCAATCCGGAGAAGTGTGAGGTAATGCATTTGGAGAGGGCTAACAAGGAAAGGGAATACACATTAAATGGTAGGACACTGAGTAGTGTAGAGGAACAAAGGGTCCTTGGAGTGTATGTCCACAGATCCCTGAAGGTAGCAGGCCAGGTAGATAAGGTGGTTAAGAAGGCATACGGAATGCTTGACTTTATTAGCCGTGGCATAGAATATAAGAGCAGGGGGGTTATGCTTCAACTGTATAATACACTAGTTAGGCCTCAACTAGAGTACTGAATGCAGTTCTGGTCACCACATTACAGGAAAGATGTGATTGCACTAGAGAGGGTACAGAGGAGATTTACAAGGATGTTGCCGGAGGGAGAGAACCTTAGCTATGAGGAAAGACTGGATAGGCTGGGTTTGTTTTCCTTGGAACAGAGGAGGCTGAGGGGAGACCTTATTGAGGTGTATAAAATTATGAGGGGCCTAGATAAAGTGGATAGAAAGGACCTATTTCCCTTAGCAGAGGGGTCAAAAACCAGGGGGCACAGATTTAAAGTAATTGGGGGAAGGTTTAGAGGGGATTTGAGGGGAAATGTCTTTACCCAGAGGGTTGTGGGGGTCTGGAACTCACTGCCTGAAAGGGTGGTAGAGGCAGGAACCCTAACCACATTTAAAAAGTACTTGGATGTGCACTTGGGATGCTCTAACCTGCAGGGCTACAGACCAAGAGCAGGGAAGTGGGATTAGGCTGGATAGCTCTTTGTTGGCCGGCGCAGACACGATGGGCCGAAACGGCCTCCTTCCGTGCTGTAACTTTCTATGATTCTATGATTCTATGATAATCTTATTTTACTGTGAAATTCCTTGCTCTTCCCCTTCATCGATCCATCTGTCATTGTTTTTGAGATACGCTGGGGGAATTTGCACCCAAATCGTCCGGGTGGTCATCTGGTGATGCGGGCAACTGCCCAATGGCGGGTACTACAATGGGCGGGCGATCTGCCCAGGCGATGAAGGCGTGAATTAACCCCCATTGACTTAATGCCACAAGATATTACAAGTTGCAAGGGCTCCGGGAGAATGAGCAGGGGGGGAGTGGGACTAATTGGACGGCTCTTTCAGAGAGCCAGCACAGGCCCGATGGGCCGCCCGGCCTCGATCGGTGCTGTTAGACTCTGCAAAGTTGTAGAGGGAGTGACAGGCAAAAACATTTTTGCGGAGCATCTTTAATCTATATTCTGATCTGCTCACTGTGAAGCGTAAACATCAAATCTCATTTTTAAAATGCCAAGTGTGTAATTTATTAGTCTTGAGGTTATATGTGCTCCCTTCTGCCTCTTTCATGCACAGCTCCTGGGAGTTAGTGCTGAGGTTTCGAGCTACAGTGATTTTTTACCTCAGTAACAGAGACTGGCATTGATTAAGAAAGGCTACAGACTCTAAGGTTAATGACTTACCGAGTAGCTATCCACCAGTGAATAGTTTTTTTTGTAGTAGCTTTTGATTAAACAAAAACGGATTGCAAAAGTTAGTGGACAGAAGGTAGAAGAGAGATCAAGCCCAGATGGTGTGCATCCCAGAATACCGAGAGAGGCTGGGGAAGAGATAATGGGCGAACTAATCATCATTTTTCAAATGTCTTTGGAAATGTGAAATGTGCCAGAAAAAAAAGGCTGACAAATCTACTGCCCCGTTCATTAAAAAAAAAGGGCAAAGGAACTAACTGGGAATTTTCCACCATTTTGCACCCGGGGAATGCTATTTTTTCCCCGTGAAATCAGAGGGTAAAGGCCGCTCGATCCGTGGCACTGGGACTCAGTTGTCCTGGCTTCGACCTTGTGTTTCCAGGGTTCCTCGCAAGGGTGGCAGAGCGCTTGTTCCCAGCAAGCTTCCTGCCTTACTTTCCCAAACTGTGCCTGCCATTGCTGCACCACACCCCTAAAATGTGCTGGAATGGAGGCCTTGATCCCCGATTTTAACTGCCCCCCCCCCCCCCCCCACCGCCTGCAGCAAACCGTGCCTGGGGTGGGCGTGCTGTGAAAATAAAAGGACTCACTTACCCCACCCTGATCCCACTTCCTTCCCGCTGTGTCCCCATATGAACCTGCTTACTTTCCTCTTGAGCATCCCTGATTATAGTCGCTCCGCCATTGGTGGCCGTGCCTTCTGTTGCCTGGGCCCTAAGCTCTGGAAATCCCTGCCTAAACCGCTCTACCTCTCTTTCCTCCTTCAAGATGCTCCTTAAAACCTAGCTCTTTGACCAAGCTTTAGGTCACCTGCCCTAATTTCTCCTTATGTGGCTCGGTGTCAAATTTTTAGTCTTATAATCGCTCCAGTGCAGCGCCCTGGCACGTTTTACTCCGTTAAAGGCGCCATATAAATACAAGTTGTTGTTGTTGAATCTCCACTTGCCCGGACGCCCCATTGGAGCTGAGCCCTCACTGCTTTGCACTCGGCCCCTCGGGGATCTGAGAAGAGGCTGGGAGGAAGGTCCCGGAGGTCCAAACCAGGTAGGTTTCTTTTTCCTTACAGGCTCACCCCAAAGTGTGCCACCAGATTGCGGTTCTTGGACCCGCGGTGAGTAGGCCCCCACCACCAGTGGCCATTACCTGTCAGGGTGGCTTTCATGAAATCATACAGCGCAGAAGGAGGTCATTCTGCCCATCCTGCCTGTGCCGGCTCTGTGAAAGTGCTCCCCGATTAGTCCCGCTCCTCCTCCGATTGCAGGGGCAGGTCCGCTGCCGAGGAACAGGTGTGTCTGGGGTGGGGTGGGGGATGGGGTGTGGGGGGGGCTTATTAAAATGACATGAACCCCAAAAATAAAAGTGACTCAGGTCAGGGGGGAGTGAACTTGCTGACTTGCCACCACTCGGAGTGGGGAGGGGGGTTTGCTGGGACAAACAAAGACGGACACCTCAGCACTTCACTCTACCGCAAGCCCACGGACAACCTCACGATGCTCCACTTCTCCAGCTTCCACCCTAACCATGTTAAAGAAGCCATCCCCTATGGACAAGCCCTGCGAATACACAGGATCTGCTCAGACGAGGAGGAACGCGATGGACACCTACGGACGCTGAAAAACGCCCTCGTAAGAACGGGATATGACGCTCGACTCATCGATCGACAGTTCCGACGGGCCACAGCGAAAAATCGCATAGACCTCCTCAGAAGGCAAACACGGGACACAACCAACAGGGTACCCTACGTCGTCCAGTACTTCCCCGGAGCGGAGAAACTACGCCATGTTCTTCGCAGCCTTCAACATGTCATCGATGACGACAAACACCTCGTTAAGGCCATCCCCACACCTCCACTACTTGCCTTCAAACAGCCGCCTAACCTCAGAAGTATCATCGTTCGCAGCAAATTACCCAGCTTTCAGGATAACAGCGACCACGACACCACACAACCCTGCCAAGGCAAACTCTGCAAGACATGCCAGATCATCAACACAGATACCACCATCACACGTGAGGACACTAACCACCAGGTACATGGTACATACTCATGTGACTCGGCCAACGTTGTCTACCTCATACGTTGCAGGAAAGAATGCACCGCGGCATGGTACATCGGCGAGACCATGCAGACACTGAGACAACGTATGAACGAGCACCGCGCAACAATCGCCAGGCAGGATTGTTACATCCCAGTCGGGGAACACTTCAGCAGTCAAGGACATTCAGCCTCGGATCTGCGGGTAAGCGTTCTCCAAGGCAACCTTAGAAACACACGACAACGCAAAATCATCGAGCAGAAACTGATAGCCAAGTTCCGCACTCATGAAGACGGTCTCAACCGGGATCTTGGGTTTATGTCACGATACATGGCGTGATCCGGACTCGAGTCGTCGTTGGCTTGTTCACAGATGTGATTCCCAGTAAAAAAGTAAAAATTTTCCCAGTAAAAAAGTAAAAATTTTAAAGCTTTTCGTTTTACATACAGACGGCAGCTTTTGACACGTTAGAACCCCTGCGACTACACCTCATTGTCTCAGTTGTATCTTGCTATGTCTTTGATGTGGTACCTTCCTGGCTGACTTGATTAACTTTATCACACCTCGGCAGATAGTCAGGATGATTTAATTTAGTGGTCTGCAATTGTAAGGTACACATGCTTTGTTCTCTATCTATATATGCTTTGGCGATTCTGTATCTAATTTACTTCACCTGAGGAAGGGGCAATCGATAGCTCCGAAAGCTTGTGATTTCAAATAAAACTATTGGACTATAACCTGGTGTTGTGCGACCTCTCAATAAGTAAAAGTGACCATGAAGCTGTCAGATTCCAGTTAAAATAAAAACCCTAACCGGTTCACTAATGTGGTTCCCAACCTGCCATCCTTACCCGGTCTGCACGTATATCTGACATCAGTCCCAGCACCAATGTGGTTGACTCTCGACAGCCCTCTGAAGTGGCCTAGCAAGCCACTCAGTTGTACCAAACTGCTCGAAGACCCACCACCTCCCAAAACCCGCGACCTCTACCACCTAGAAGGACAAGAGCAGCAAGCGCATTCAAGCAGCACCAACTCTAGGTTCCCCTCCAAGTCACACACCATCCTGACTTAGAAGTATATCGTCATTCCTTCATCATCGCTGGGTCAAAATCCTGGAACTCCCTCCCTAACAGCATTGTGGGAGCACCTTCACCACACGGACTGCAGCGGTTAAAGTAGGCGGCTTACCAGAACCTTCTCAAGGGCAATAAGGGGGAAAAATTGAGAGCTAACTTCGCCGGGACGCTACTTTTAGCGTCCCAAAAAAGTTAGCGTGCCCGCGGCCGATTTTCCCAGGTAGCGCCCCGAGAGGGAGGAGAGGCGCTACTGGAAGCGCTCCACGTCCCTCTTGGGGCGCTGCGAGGCAATATCGCGGCGCTACGTGCCGCAGTGTCACGAGCTGCAGCACGTCGCACCGCGGTACTGCAGGCCTTCCTCCACTTATTAAAGGGGAGGGGCCTGGCGCAGCGCGTCCCGGCGCCCAGCTGGGCCACCAGGGATCGGGAGTGCCGGCAAACGAGCCCGGCACTCAAGAGAAGAGCCGGGCTCACGGAGAGCAGCCGGCACCCCGCTGGGGGGTTGGAGGGGGGGCTTCACGGGGGCCGGGGACAGCAACGGGGGCAGGTGCTGGCAGGCGGCCAGCAACAAAAATGGCCGCCCGCCACTTCCCCTTTAACTAGCGCCGCCCCAGCCACAGGTAGGCCCCCCTGACCCCATCGGACATAGCGTCCGGCGGTAAGTTGGGGGGCGCTACCGAAGAGCGTGGCCGGGGCGCGAGCGGGGCGCTGCGCACGGTGCTGACGTCATTGCCGGCGGCGCAGCGCCGTGGGGCGCTAACGCTTACCGCTGCCGCTAACCTCCCGCTGAATTTCGCGGGAGGCGTTGGCGGCGCCGCGCCCGGGCGCTAGTTGCTTTGCGCCCCGTTAAACGGGAGGCGCAAAGCAACCAAATTTTCCCCCTAAATGCTGGCCTTGCCTGCGACGCCCACATCCGAAGAATTTATTTTTAAAAACATTGTTGGAATACGGCATTTGGCCTCAGTGCCCTTGACGCGGCATGGCACTATATTACCCAGGGTTCCCACTCCTGTTCTGAACCCTGATGGAAGCGCTGGTGTGGGGAGCAGGGCCGGATTCACCGGGTTCAACCGTGGCCTCCACGGTAGAAACAACCTGCGACACTCCGCGTCTCCGCTCAGAATCCAAGGGTGGCCACTCGGAGAAGGTGGCAGTGCCCATGGAACCGGACGTGGGTCGGCAACAGTTCCGTCCCTTCAGCACAGAAGCGGAGAAAATTGTGCGGAGAAATAAAATAAGCTCCCTCTACGTTACAGCAGTGACTGCACTTCGAAAGGACTTCATCGGCTGTGAAGCACTTTGGGGGCGGCCTGAGGTCAGGAAAGGCGCTATAGAAATGCAAGTTCTTTCTTTCTATTCAGATGGCGGAGGAACAGGAGGTATATGTGCGCCCATGGAGAAAATAGAGATTGGTAATGTAATGGATGTTTAAAACTGGAATACTTGTATATTCGTTGGGTAATGAGATAAGATGAGCCCAACCAAGCAGAAAGGGAATGCGGATAGAATTAGAAGAGATGTGAATGACATTCTTCACAGTTCATTAAATTTAGGGTTGGTATCAGAAGACTTGGCAAATAGTTAATGTTATTTCTATGTTCGGTAAGGTCAAAAATGCGACCTGGGAATTGAGGGTCTGTTAGTGTGACATCTGTCGTCGGAAAGACAAGTCGCGTCTGTTACAAAGGAGGCAACTTTTAACAAAATGAAAAGCAATACATATTCCAAACTGACGCAGTCAAAGTTATGGAAATTATGAGAGTGTGTAACAGAATTTCCAGTTGATTTTAATGGACGGGCATCTTGGAAGTCAAGAGGGTTTGATCAGGTATCTCACAACAGGCTTGACGATGAAGTGTTAAATCTTAGGCTAAAGCAGGATGTTGTAAATTGGTTATTAAGCTGCCGAACTAACAACAACAATTTGCATTTATATAGCGATTTACAGTCGCCCGTAAATATTACCAGCATCCTAGAGATTATCTTCAAATATTGACACCCTCCAGGAGAATGCCTGAAAATATTAACACACTCCTAGAGACCCCCTGTAAATATTAACACACTCCTGGAGACCCCCTACAAATACTGACACACTCCTGGAGACCCCCTGTAAATACTGACAACCTCCTGGAGACCCCCTACAAATACTGACACACTCCTGGAGACCCCCTGTAAATACTGACAACCTCCTGGAGACCCCCTGTAAATACTGACACACTCCTGGAGACCCCCTGTAAATGCTGACAACCTCCTGGAGACCCCGTGTAAATACTGACAACCTCCTGGAGACACCCTGTACATACTGACACACTCCTGGAGACCCCGTGTAAATACTGACACACTCCCAGAGACCCCGTGTAAATACTGACACACTCCCAGAGACCCCCTGTAAATACTGACAACCTCCTGGAGACCCCCTGTAAATACTGACAACCTCCTGGAGACCCCCTGTAAATACTGACACACTCCTGGAGACCTCGTGTAAATACTGACACACTCCCGGAGACCCCCTGTAAATACTGACAACCTCCTGGAGACCCCCTGTAAATACTGACACACTCCCAGAGACCCCCTGTAAATACTGACAACCTCCTGGAGACCCCCTGTAAATACTGACAACCTCCTGGAGACCCCCTGTAAATACTGACACACTCCTGGAGACCTCGTGTAAATACTGACACACTCCCGGAGACCCCCTGTAAATACTGACAACCTCCCAGAGATCCCCTGTAAATACTGACAACCTCCCAGAGACCCCCTGTAAATACTGACAACCTCCTGGAGACCCCCTGTATATACTGACACACTCCCAGAGACCCCGTGTAAATACTGACACACTCCCAGAGACCCCCTGTACATACTGACACACTCCCAGAGACCCCGTGTAAATACTGACACACTCCCGGAAACCCCCTGTAAATACTGACAACCTCCTGGAGACCCCGTGTAAATACTGACACACGCCCAGAGACCCCCTGTAAATACTGACAGCCTCCTGGAGACCCCATGTAAATACTGACACACTCCCAGAGACCCCATATAAATACTGACACACTCCCAGAGACCCCCTGTAAATACTGACACACTCCTGGAGACCCCCTGTAAATACTGACACACTCCTGGAGACCCCCTGTAAATACTGACACACTCCTGGAGACCCCCTGTAAATACTGACACACTCCCAGAGACCCCCTGTAAATACTGACACACTCCTGGAGACCCCCTGTAAATACTGACACACTCCCGAAGACCCCCTGTAAATACTGACACACTCCTGGAGACCCCCTGTAAATACTGACACACTCCTGGAGACCCCCTGTAAATACTGACACACTCCTGGAGACCCCCTGTAAATACTGACGCACTCCCGGAGACCCCCTGTAAATACTGACACACTCCTGGAAACCCCCTGTAAATACTGACACACTCCTGGAGACCCCCTGTAAACACTGACACACTCCTGGGGACCCCCTGTAAATATTAACACACTCCTGGAGACCCCCTATAAACACTGACACACTCCTGGAGACCCCCTGTAAATACTGACACACTCCTGGAGACCCCCTGTAAATACTGACACACTCCTGGAGACCCCCTGTAAATACTGACACACTCCCGGAGACCCCCTGTAAATACTGACTCCCTCCTGGAGACCCCCTGTAAATACTGACACACTCCCGGGGACCCCCTGTAAATACTGACACCCTCCCGGAGACCCCCTGTAAATACTGACACACTCCCGGAGACCCCCTGTAAATACTGACACACTCCTGGAAACCCCCTGTAAATACTGACACACTCCTGGAGACCCCCTGTAAATACTGACAGCCTCCTGGAGACCCCCTGTAAATACTGAGACACTCCTGGAGACCCCCTGTAAATACTGACACACTCCTGGAGAGCCCCTGTAAATACTGACTCCCTCCTGGAGACCCCCTGTAAATACTGACACACTCCCGGAGACCCCCTGTAAATACTGACACACTCCTGGAGACCCCCTGTAAATACTGACCCACTCCTGGAGAACCCGTGTAAATACTGACACACTCCTGGAGACCCCCTGTAAATACTGACCCACTCCTGGAGAACCCGTGTAAATAATAACACACTCCTGGAGACCCCCTGTAAATATTAACACACTTCTGGAGAACCCCCTGTAAATATTAACACACTCATGGTGACCCCCTGTAAATAATAACACACTCCTGTACAAAAGATTGTGTCAGTGGCTCCTGGGAAAACATTTTTCAAAATGGTTTTTAGATAAATACAGAAATCAGATGGCGACACCCCTGGGATCGTTCATGAAATCCCTCGGATCAAGGGTCACCTGACTGAAAACCGAACAGACTAAACTAGGTCATTTGTACGAATTTAATTTATTTGGAAATTGAGGAACAAGTTACAGATGCTCTTAGATGCCCACGTTTTGAAAAGAATTTTACATGAAATCTTTGGGGATTTTAGCTTCTACTGAAGGGCTGGAACACAAACAACAGTATACAAAAAGATGCAACAACTCGTCAATGGATTTTCTTTGAGAAAATATTGTCAGCTTTTTCCCCAATGGCAGCCAAGCAGAACACAAAAGTATTACGTGTGGTGGAAGAGAATTATAGCGCAGATTGCTTGCAGTGCTCACACAGCTGACACCCGATCACTTCCAGCTCCGATAAAACAGAAACCAGTAAACCTAAATATCTGTGAAATTGGCCCCCTACCGTCAGCCACTAAATAGCCAATTTTTTTTTTTGAAATGCAGGGTAAAAAGATGCATGTGTTTGTCTCTTTAGCCGCATCCAGGCAGCCGAGACTTCTTCACGAACCGTGATTGTCATCCCACATCAACTGGCCAAAAGCAGCGCCGTTTGCAAAGCTGCGGAATATTTTAAATTCTGAACGGTAATCGCGCAGGGAATACGATGACAAAAGGATTTGGAAATTTTGTCGTGCATTGATAGGGTGAGATTAAGAAGGGTGGGAGGAGGCCTGTGTGGCGCATAAACACTGGCATGGACCGGTTGGGTCCAATGGCCTGTTTCAGTGCTGCAGAGTCTATGTAAATTCTGTAAGAAACCCTATTCGTGTATACAGTAGAATCGGTTTGGGTGGAGATAAAAAATAATAAAGTGGAAAAGTCTCTGGTGGGCGTAGTCTACAGGCCCCCGAACAGTAGCAATACTGTTGGACAGAGTATAAATCAACAAATAATGGAGGCCTGTAAAAAAGGTACGGTAATAATCATGGGTGATTTTAATCTCCATATTGATTGGACAAATCAAATTGGCCATGGTAGCCTCGAGGAGGAGTTCATAGAGTGTATCCGGGATGGTTTCCTAGAACAGTATGTAATGGAACCAACCAGGGAGCAGGCTATCTTGGATCTGGTACTGTGTAATGAGACAGAATTAAAAAATGATTTCTCAGTAAAGGATCCTCTAGGAAAGAGTGATCATAGTATGGTTGAATTTCAAATTCAGTTGGAGGGTGAGAAAGTTGTATCTCAAACCAGTATCCTGGTCTTAAACAAAGACAATTACAATGACATGAGGGCAGAACTGACTAAAGTGGACTGGAAAAGTAAATTAAAGGGTAAGACAGTTGAAATGCATTGGCGGACATTTAAGGAGATATTTCATAACTCTAAACAAAAATATATTCCAGTGAGGAAGAAAGATTTTAAGAGAAGGAGCACCATCCGTGACTAACTAAGGAAGTAAAGGATGGTATCAAATTGAAAACGAAGGCATACAATGTTGCCAAGATTGGTGGGAGGCCAGAGGATTGGGAAATTTTTTTGACCTAAAAAATTAATAAAGAGAAAGAAGATGAATTATGAGAGTAAACTGGCAAGAAATATTAAAACAGAAGGTAAGAGCTTCTACAGGTATATAAAAGGAAGATGGAGATAAATTACAAAATGCTACAGTTCAGAGGGACCTGGGGGTCCTTGTGCATGAAACACAAAAAGTTAGCATGTAGGTACAGCAAGTAATCAAAAAGGCAAATGGAATGTTGGCCTTTATTGCAAGGGGGTTGGAGTATAAAAGCAGGGAAGTCCTGCTACAACTGTACAGGGTATTGGTGAGACCACACCTCGAGTACTGCATACAGTTTTGGTCTCCTTATTTAAGGAAGGATATACTTGCATTGGGGGCAGTTCAGAGACGATTCACTAGGTTAATTCCAGAGATGAGGGGGTTGACTTATGAGGAAAGGTTGAGCAGGCTGGGCCTATACTCATTGGAATATAGAAGAATGAGAGGTGATCTTATTGAAACATATAAGATACTGAGGGGGCTCGACAAGGTAGATGCAGAGAGGATGTTTCCCCTCGTGGGGAAATCTAGAACTCGGGGGCATAGTTTCAGAATAAAGGGTCGCCCTTTTAGAACTGAGATGAGGAGGAATTTCTTCTCTCAGAGGGTCGTAAATCTGTGGAATTCTCTGCCCCAGAGAGCTGTGGAGGCTGGGTCATTAAATACATTTAAGGTGGAGATAGACAGATATTTGCAAGTTAAGGGAGTGAGGGTTGATGGGGAGCTGGCAGGGAAGTGTCTTTGAGCCCAAGATCAGCCATGATCTTATTGAATGGCGGAGCAGGCTCGAGGGGCCAAGTGGCCTATTCCTGCTCCTATTTCTTATGTTCTTATGTTCTAGTATATAGATGAATCAGTACTCCTCCATGTGGAAGAAGCACTGAGAGTAGCAAGGGCACAGAATGTACTCTGGGTGGGTGGACTTCAATGTCAGTTTGGGCCTGCAACAGGTGGTGAGAGAACCAACATGAGGGGAAAAACCTACTTGACCTCGTCCTCACCAATCTACCTGTCGCAGATGCATCTGTCCATGACAGTGTTGGTAGCAGTGACCACCTCACAGTCATTATGGAGACGAAGACCCGTCTTCACACTGAGGACACCCTCCATCGTGTTGAGTGGCACTACCACCGTGCTAAATGGGATAGGTTCAGAACAGATCGAGCAGCTGAAAACTGGGCATCCATGAGACGCCCACATCCCATGAACACATTAAAAACAAACTCCAGATCTCCATCCACCCTTTGTGTTGCCCTGGGATTTTTCGGAAGTTGCTGCCGAGCAGGTATCAGCCTTCAAATCCCAATAAAGTGAGGGAAGAGCGCTGCAGTGGTCGTTCCCACCTCACTTTCCTCCCTGTATGCTGGCCGGCTGCCCATTTGGAGGAGCACTGAGAGAGGGCTTTGAAAAGCCTGCGTCAACCCCTGTTCAGACCAAAGGACCTGAGAAGAGGCAGGGAGCAAGAAGATGGAACCTGGGGAAAAAGATACCTGAGATCATCGTCAAGGCTGGATGCCTTCTCTCTGATGTCTTTTTACAGGTGCGGACCACCTGACCACCACCCAAGCGGGGGTGGGAGGAGGGGAGGGGGGCAGGCGGGGGAGAGAGGGGTGGTGGAAAAATTCCGAAAACCGTCCCGTATAGCTTTTTATCGCACCAATATTTTTAGATCATTTTCAAAGCAATATATGTTCCCCTTCTTCTAAAGACTCAAATATTTACACCCAAATCTTCCAGCAAATAGATGTGTTTTCTCCCCTTTCCATTGTACTCTGTCCCACTTTAGGAATTTATTATTTTATTGCCTCAGCAGACTCAAACAAAAGTAAATAAAGATAAAGAACACCAATATCAATGAGTTGGGGCATTATCTGGACTAAAAGAGAGCGACTGACTGACCTAAATTCAACAGCAGCAGTTCTGCTGAGGCTTGCACGCTCTGAGCCAGTCGCTTTGATTCTCCAGTCAACTTTCTGCCCCCTCCTGTTCTCAAGGCATTGGCCGGTAATTTCCTTGGAGCTGCTCCCTCTCCGCCGCTGTAACTTGGCCAGAAGTGCGGCAGAGCTCAGAGGCAATTCCCCGGCCCATCGACTCCTCACTGGGTGTAATTTGACAAGCAGCGGGTGCCGTCCGGTTTCCTCACCTGAGTAGCCATTCTTCAAGCGCCAGCCTCGATGGTCTAAGAGTATCTAAGCTGGGCCCAATCCTATCCCTCAATCGATGCCCACACATATGCCCTTCCTCAGCGACATACAATCTATATCAATGACTTAGATGAGGGGGCTTAGTGTAACACATCCAAGTTTGCTGGCGATACAAAGCAAGGGGGAAAGTAAACTGTGAGGAGGTTGCAAAGAGGCTGCAAAGGGAGATAGACCAGTTAAGTGAATGAGCAAGAAGGTGGCAGATGGAATATAAGGTGGGAAAATAATCCACTTTGATAGTAAGAAGAGAAAAGCAGAATATTTTGTAAAAGGTGAGAGACTAGTAAACATTGGGATTCAGAGGGACCTGGGTGCCCTTGTACACAAATCACAGAAGGTTAACATGCAGGAACAGCAAGCAATTAGGAAGGCAAATGGTAGGTTAGCTTTTATTGCAAGGGGCGTTGGAGTATAAGGGTAAGGAAGTCTTGCTGCAATTATATAGGCCCCTGGTGAGACTACACCTGGAGTACTGTGCACAGTTTTGGTCTCCTTATCTAAGGAAGGATATACTTGCCTTGGAGGGAGTGCAACGAAGGTTCACTAGATTGATTCCTGGGATGAGAGGGCTGTCCTAGGAGGAGAGATTGAGTAGAATGGGCCTATACTCCCTGGAGTTTAGAGTTAGCTATCTCAACTAGGGTGGTGGTAGGAGCACTACAATTTCCCTCAATATCCCTGAGTTATCCAGGGAAAAATAAGAAAATAAGAACATCAGAACAAAGGAATTAGGAGCAGGAGTCGGCCATACGGCCCTTCAGGCCTGCTCCGACATTCAATAAGATCATGGCTGATCTTCGACCTCAACTCCACTTTCCTGCCTGATGCCCATATCCCTTGATTCCCCTAGAGTCCAAAGATCTATCTATCTCAGCCTTGTATATACTCAATGATTCAGCATCCACAGCCCTCTGGGGCAGAGAATTCCAAAGATTCACAACCCTCTGAGTGAAGAAATTCCTCCTCATCCTGGTCTTAAATGGCCGACCCCTTATCCTAAGACTATGCCCCCTAGTTCTAGACAATCCAGCCAGGGGAAAACAACCTCTCAGTATCTTCCCTGTCAATCCCCCTCAGAATCTAATGGCCCAGAAATTCGCCTCTCCGGCTTGCCGCGGGGGTAAGGATCGCGCGCGCTCTTACCTACCGCGCCTGCCGTTGTGTTTTGGGCCCACGGGAACTTCGGGTCCTGGGCCTCTCCCAACTGCCGGCGCGCAGTGCTGTGCGTGTCCCAGGGGCGCAGTTAGTGCGATGCGTCCCCTGGGATCACGTGGGCCATGGAGAGGCAATGGCAGCAGACCATCTTTCATTCATAGATTTGACAGGAGACCTGTCAAATCTGTGAATTGAAATCGGCCCCAAAAGAGCAGCTAAACTTAAAATAATTTTTTTAAAAAACCATCACATTTATAAAATAACTATAGTTAAATAAATTAACCACTTTAAAGAAAAATTAAATTTTTGAAAAAATTAAAATACTTTTTAAAAGTGATAAAAATAAACTTGCCTTTCTTTAAAGTATCTAAAAAAGATAAAGCTGTTGAAAAATAATTTAAATTATACTTAATTAACTACTTACCTTGTTGAAAACGGGTCTTGCGCCTCCTTTTTAACAGCGTAGTTTCTTCAATACTTGCCCTCGCGTAGAAACCTGAAAAAAAATCTAAGTTTGCTGCGTGCGCACAGCCTCTACCGCGCACGCGGTTCACCTAGGAACCGCCCCCTTCACCAGACCGGAAGTTCTGGTTTCCCGCACATGCGCAGTGCATGCAGGAAACCGGCACTTCGGGACGTCTTACGGGCGAGTACACAGTCCGTACTCACCCGGGAAGGGCCGAATTTTTGGCCCTATATGTTTCAATGAGATCACCTCTCATTCTTCTAAACTCCAGAGAGTATAGGCCCATTCTACACAATCTCTCATCATAGGACAGCCCTCTCATCCCAGGGATCAATCTAATGAGCCTTCGTTGCACCGCCTCTAAGGCAAGTATGTCTGTCCTCAGATAAGGAGTCCAAATATCAGCCAAGATTCTTCCTTGAGCTCATCCAAAACTCTGCTGCCCGTAGCCTAACCCGAACCAAGTCCTGTTCAATCATCAACTCTGGCTCGCTGACCTGCACTGGCTTCCGGTGCAGCAACGCCTCGATTTTAAAATTCTTATCTTCATGTTCAAATCCCCCCATGGCCTCACCCCTCTCTATCTCTAAGGTCCTCCAGCCCTACATCCCTCCGAGAACTCTCTGTGCTACTCCAATTCTGAACTCTTGTGCATCCCACACTTACTTTGCCCCACCATTTGCAGCTGTGCCTTCAGCCATCTAGGCCCGAAGATCTGCAATTCTCTCCCCAATCCACTTTGCCTCTCTACCTCTGTCTCTCCTCCTTAGGGCCTTGGCAGCTGAGGGCATGGCCACCAATGGTGAAGCGGTTAAAATCGGGGATGCCCTTAACTCAAAACCATTTATGAATTTAAACAACTCTATCAAATCTCCTCTTAACCTTCTCAGCTCTAAGGAGAACAACCCCAGCTTCTCCAGTCTCTCCACATAACTGAAGTCCCTCATCCCTGGTACCATTCTAGTAAATCTCTCCT
This sequence comes from Squalus acanthias, assembly GCA_030390025.1. Classification (NCBI taxonomy): domain Eukaryota; kingdom Metazoa; phylum Chordata; class Chondrichthyes; order Squaliformes; family Squalidae; genus Squalus; species Squalus acanthias. Next base: position 253,579,129 of record CM059425.1, read on the forward strand.
GCACCCTCTCCAAGGTCTTGTAGGACGTGCGGAATTACCCCTCGCCCCTCCCAACAGGTTATAGAGTTCAGACTTGCGACTTTTGAGAAATTACACCAGACACACGGGTTCTGCCTTTAACCTTTTATTGTTCCTAAGACAGATTCAAAACCCCAACCACTATTCGAGCATTCAGCAATAATGTTACAGGAAATCATACATACAACCACCCGCCGATGATCGGTCCAGCGTTGATTGTCGGTCCTCGTAAGCGAGAAGACTGGCCAGGCCCCTCCTTCCGACTACAGTGTCTCATCCTCGTAGGTGAGATGACTGGCCAAACTACCATCTTCCAACTGCAGTGCCGATATTCTTTAGCCACTGTGTTTTGTACAGTTTTCCTTGTCTTTTGCATTAAATCAATCATTCAGAGGTAGTGAAATGTTCCTTTAACGTTCGACCTGAGCTGTTTGAGCTGTTAAACTTTCACACTCACACACCCTGTGTCGCTATCCATTAGTTGCCTTCATCAAAGCCCAAAATTGTTCATTCACTCATAAAAGTTTACAAAAGTGGCAGAAAACTACTTGGTTACAGTTCATGTGTTACGTTGTATTCTGCATTTCAGAACTTCAAAGGTTTGACTTCTCCCCTTTCACCACCAAAAGCCATTAGAGACACGGGGCTGGATTTTGTCTTGGGGTCGGGTTGAGGTCGTGTCATCCGCATTTCGTGTTATCCACCCGGCTGAAATTGGATGTGGGAGATTGATGCAATTTTCACTTAATTGGGCAATTGAGTTCCAGCATGTGGGAACCCATGAACCAATTAGTGGTTTCAGTCTGAAAGTCGCCTCTGATGATGTCATCATTGTAGGTCAGAGACTGCCTGGTCTGGTCTCAGAGATTGCCTGGCCTTTGCTGTGAGAGGACCTGGATGCAAAATGCAGCATCTCAGGAGAGAGAGAGAGCGAGAGAGAGAGTGAGAGAGAGAGAGAGAGAGAGAGAATTTTTTTTCCATCCAGGTCCTCCAAAGGCCCCGGCAGTCTCGGAAGACATTCAATGCAGCAGCATCAGAGGCGACTTTCAGACCTAATACTACTACTACCTTCATCACATCTCCGTTGTAATAGTGGACCTGCAGCTGATAGTCAGCTATCCACTTGTGCTCCCGCCAGGTTTCACTGGCGTGCTTCACATCAGGCGTGCTTCACGTCGGAAAAGGGCTAAACTAGCTAAAACATTTCAAAATGGCATTATAGAGCCAATTTAGGGCTTGTTAAGGGCTTTAATGGCCTCTCCCGCCTCTTGGAGGCGGGACGGAGTCGGGAACACCGCACACGATTTTATCAAAATTGCGTGGAGGCGGGTTGGAGGCGGGATGGGGTCGGAAACCCCGAATCTGCAACTTTAACCCCCCACACGCCTCCAAACCTGACTCCACGGGTCATTGAAAATCCAGCCCACGATGTCTGCAAATTTAAGGGGGTTTGTTTATCTCTGTTGTCTATGACTACCCCCTGCAGTCACAACCATGTTTGCTGCCTTTTACTAAAGCACGTCAAAGCACATTCCATGTCCCCTTATCAGTGAAAGACCATCTGTTACAATTTTATTTCAGTTTGAAAAAAGCCTTTTGGCCAGGCAAAGTATTTCAATATATATGAGAATTAAAAATTCGGGTCTGTATATACTTTCTACAGCCTTGTCGTCCTTCCTGAAGTGTGGTGCCCAGAATTAAACACAATACTCCAGCTGAGGTCTAACCTGTCCCATTAAAGCCTCATTTTGCCTTGCACCTTCATAACTTTCATTATTTACTCACACCTGCCCTCCACCCTCTCGCAGACCTTTTGTTCTTTTCCTGTCCCCTTTTCCCTTGGCTCTGTACTTGCTCAAAAGCTGCTCATCTCTGACACAGCCATTCCTTCAGGACCGTGGCAAGGGGGAGCAAGGTTCCCCCCTGTACAGCAAGTGTGTTAAAGCAGTCAATCAAACCTGAATTGTCCTCCTCAGAGTTTCAACCCAACAGTTTGTCGTGTTAATGCCGGCAGGGTGGGCTTGGCTCACTGTGCTGCCCACAGCTGTCAAAGAGGGCACCGCAAAGCACCAGCTGTGTCCCGTAATACGCGTTAGTTAACTCTGTTTCTCCCTCCACAGATGCTGCCTGAACTGTGGGCGTTTTGCAGCATTTTCTGTTTTTAGTTCTGTAAATGAGATCGCTCCTGTTCCTCCGGTGGCCGAGTATATTTATCCGGTGAGTTGCTTAGCCGTACAGACCAGGAAGGTTCCTGGTTTGATCTCCGGTTTGTGCTCGGTTAGTTAATCTCTGCCAGGCAGAGGGGACAGCGGGAGTAAGGATAGGAGCAGGAAAGAGATCGCTGGCCGATATTGGCTCCCGGTCCGGCAACGCCTTAATTTTAAAATTCCCATCCTTGTTTTCAAATCCCTCCATGGTCTCGCCCCTCCCCATCTCTGTAACCTCCAGCAGCCTTACAACCCTCCGAGATCGCTGCCTTCCTCCAATTCTGGCTTCTTGCGCATCCCCGATCTTTATCGCTCCACCATTGGCGGCCATGCCTTCAGCTGCCTGGGCCCCTAAGCTCTGGAATTCCCTCCCTGAGCCTCTCTGCCTCTCTCCTTCTCTCTCCTCCTTTAGGACGCTCTTTAAAACCTACCTCTTTGACCAAGGTTTTTTTGGTCACCTGTCTGAATATCTCCTTATGTGGAACGTGTCAAATTTTGCTTGATGACGTTCCTGTGAAGAGCCTTGGGACGATTTACTGCCTTAAAGGCGCTATATAAATGCAAGCTCTTGTTGTTGAGGGAGGACAGGGGAGGGGCAGAGGGACAAAGGAGTGGAGGTGAGAAAACCGGCGACTGAGTCCAAATGATTGCATTAAAACAAAGGCCGCTCTTCTTGAAATCTGTTTATGAGCCCTGGCTTTACAGGAATGCAGCACAGCCATTCCTTCAGGACCGTGGCAAGGGGAGTGAGGTTCCCCCTGTACAGCAAGTGTGGTAAAGCAGTCAATCAAACCTGAATTGTCCTCCTCAGAGTTTCAACCCAACAGTTTGTCGTGTTAATGCCGGCAGGGTGGGCTCGGCTCACTGTGCTGCCCACAGCTGTCAAAGAGGGCACCGCAAAGCACCAGCTGTGTCCCGTAATTCGCGTTAGTTTTCCAAATTCAGAATATAGGCATCCCAGTAGTTCGGAGGCAAAGGGTGCCATCTATTGTCCTGATTCAATAACAAGAACTTGCTTTTATACAGCGTCTTCAACGTCATAAATTGTCCCAAGGCGCTTCACAGGAGAGTCATGGGGCAAAGTTTGACACTGAGCCACATAAGGAGATATTAGGACAGGTGACCAAAAGCTTGGTCAAAGAGGTAGGTTTTAAAGAACGTCTTAAAGGAGGAGAGAGAGAGAGAGAGGTAGAGAGGCGGAGGGGTTTAGGAAGGGAATTCCAGAGCTTGGGGCCCAGGCAGCTGAAGGCACGGCCGCCAATGGTGGGGCGATGGAAATCGGGGATGCGCGAGAGGCCATTGCTGGAGAAGCCCAGAGATCTCAGAGGGTGGTAGGACTGGAGGATTCTCCAGACAGCGTTAACACCAGGTAGAGCCAGCCTGACCTGTGGATGAATCCTGATTCACTCTTATTCTGCTTGGCTGTCTCCTTTAATCACTGCTTGTCAACACGTCTGCTGTCATCAAGCAACAGTTTATCACAGCGTCTGCATGTGTCCCAGTCGCCTCTGGGATGCCTTCGGGCACGAACTAGCCGAATGCCTGCACCACCACACGGACCTTGGATCGGAGCCGCATGGGTGGGGGGTGGGGGGTGGGGGAGGGGGCGGCGGGGGGGGGAGTGAAGGATAGAAACAAACAAACAAATAAAACTGCACATGCTGATAATCGGAAACAAAAAGCGGTGGAGCAGTGGTTATCTTCCTGGACGAGAAAGACTGAAGCACCTTCGGACGTGTTACTACGTTAAAGGCGCTATATAAATGCAAGCTGTTGTTACTGTTGTGGTAATCCAGAGAACGGGTGTCCTAATCCCACCATGGCAGCTTGAGAATTTGCACTCAGTTATATTAAAAAAAAGTTGGAAATCTAAGTTGGTATCAGTAAAGAAAGAAATACTTGCATTTCTCCAGCGCCTTTCATGACCGCCGGACGTCCCAAAGCGCTTTACAGCCAATGAAGTACTTTTTGGAGTGTAGTCACTGTTGTAATGTGGGAAATGCGGCAGCCAATTTGCGCACAGCAAGCTCCCACAAATAGCAACGTGATAATGACCAGATAATCCATTTTAGTGATGTTGGTTGAGGGATAAATATTGGCCCCAGGACACCGGGGAGAACTCCCCCTGCTCTTCTTCGAAATAGTGCCGTGGGATTTTTTACATCCACCTGAGAGAGCAGACGGGGCCTCAGATTAACATCTCATCCGAAAGACGGCAACTCCGACAGTGCAGTACTCCCTCAGCACTGCACTGGGAGTGTCAGCCTAGATTTTTATGCTCAAGTCTCTGGAGTGGGACTTGAACCCACGACCTTCTGACTCAGAGGCGAGAGTGCTACCCACTGAGCCACGGCTGACACAAAAGTGACCACGAAGCTGTCGGATTGTCGTGAAAATCCCCAACTGGTTCATTCATGCCCTTTAGGGAAGGAAACCTGCCGTCCTTACCTGGCCTGGGCCTATGTATGGCCCACACCAATGCGATGAACTCTTAACTGCCCTCTGAAGTGGTCCAAAAAGCCACTCAGTTGCGTCTAATTGCTACCAGCATTTCAAGAAGAAGGCCCCCCACCACCTTCTCAATAAACAAATAAATAAATAAATTAAGAGATGAAAAATAAATGACGGCCTTGCCACATCCCGAGAATGAATTTTTTTAAAATATGTGCGCGCAAATAAACTGACCTCGCGTGAAAATGAAAGGTTAGCTCGTTTAAATATTTCCCCCCAGCATTTTACCAGTGACACACTGGGAGAGAGCCGCATTTGGAGGGACATAAGGATTTGGAGTGAAGGATGACTGCAGTTGCAGCCCATTGGCCATTTGCGGTAAAGTCCAGAGCAGGAGATATGCTGTTTAGTCCTCATAGAAGGTAAGGGACAGCCAGGAAAAGAAATACACAATTCCCCCATGGCCATCCCCTTGCACTGCCTATTTGCAATGGCCGCTGAGTGGACTGGTCCATTTCTCGGATGCACCAGCCATATTATAGGGAGCGTTGGAAAGGGATCTCGGTGAGCCTTGCAAGCGGCTGTTGCTTAGACTCCTCGGGCCCCAGGCATTGCCTGCCCATATTTCCCAAAGCTGAATGCGTCAGGTGCAGAGTAGGTCTCAGGCCTCCCCGCCGAGTAATATGGGGCCCTGGTGCCTGAAACACTTTGTGAGCACTTTGGGTGTCCCAGGTCTCATTACTTACCCATACTGCTCACTTGTATAGAAATAAATTGATTGCACTTTAACGAAAGACTTGCATGGATATATTGCCTTTCATGACCTGAGGATGACCCAAAGTGCTTTACAGCCAATAAATTACTTTTTGAAGTGTAAGAACTGTTGTAATGTTGGAAAAGCGGCAGCCAATTTGTGAACAGCAAGCTCCCACAATCAGCAATGAGATGATGACTAGATAGTCTGGTTTTTTTTAATGTTGGTTGAGAGATAACTTTTGGCCAGGACTCCACAGAGAACTCTGCTCTTCAAAATAGTGAGAGGTCGCACAACACCAGGTTATAGTCCAACAGTTTTATTTGAAATCACAAGCTTTCGGAGCTATCGATTGCTCCTTCCTCAGGTGAAGTAAATTCAAAATAGTGCCATGGTATCTTTACAGTCACCTGAGGGGGCAGGCGGGACCTCGGTTTAATGTCTCATTCGAAAGACAGCATCTCTGGCAACACGGTGGCATAGTGGTTAGCACTGTTGCCTCACAGCGCCAGGGACCCGGATTCGAATCCGGCCTCAGGTGACTGTCTGTGTGGAGTTTGCACATTCTCCCCGTGTCTGCGTGGGTTTCCTCCGGGTGCTCCGGTTTCCTCCCACAGTCCAAAGATGTGCGGGTTAGGTTGATTTGGCTATGATAAATTGACCCTTAGTGTTAGGGGGGGATTAAATACGTGGGGTTACGGGGATAGGGTGGGATATGTGTCGGTGCAGGCTCGATGGGCCGAAATGGCCTCTATCTGCACTGTGGGGATTCTGTGATTCTGTGACAGTGCTGCACTCCTTAAACATTCACTCCCTCCACCACCGGCGTACCGTGGCTGCAGTGTGTACCATCTACAAGCTGCACTGCAGCAACTCGCCAAGGCTTCTTCGGCAGCACCTCCCAAACCCGCAACCTCTTCCGCCTAGAAGGACAAGGGCAGTAGGCGCATGGGAACACCACCACCTCCAAGTTCCCCTCCAAGTCACACATCATCCTGGAGAGTCAATCCTCAAAGAATATAGTAGCCTGCTGTATTTGCATAATTTCCCATATAGAAAGGCATTACCATGGAGCAGGTGGACAAGGAGGCCCACTGGCGGAGGAGAACACCAAATCCAAGCCTGAAGAAATGCCAACTGAGCCTAACAAATTTAGCGAAGTACCTGATCTATCCAATGGACAAACAGTTCAGTTCACACCTGCACAGCACAGTGGCTCAATACACGATCCTTTGGCATTGTGCTCTATCCTACCTCAACTACCATGATCCCATTCCTTAATTTGTGCTACCTCATCCTACTTCATCAGAAGTGAATTCTCGGGACAAAATTGAAATAAACTTTGTCAGCTGTGGCTCACTTGATAGGTCGTGAGTTCAAGTCCCACTCCAGGAACTTGAACATAAGATTTAGGCTGACTGGAAAGTCAGCCTCAGATAATGAAGCAGTCCATGCCCACCTGCAACAAGACCTGGACAACGTTCAGGCTTGGGCTGATAAGTGGCAGGTAACATTCGCGCCACACAAGTGCCAGGCAATGACTATCTCCAACAAGCGAGAATCTAACCACCGCCCCTTGACATTCAACGGCAGTACCATCTCCGAATCCTCCACCATCAATATCCTGGGAGTCACCATTGACTCGAAACTTAACTGGACCAGCCACATAAATATTGTGGCAACAAGAGCAGGTCAGAGGCTAGGTATTCTGCGGCGAATGTCTCACCTCCTGATTCCCCAAAGCCTTTCCACCATCTACAAGGCACAAGTAAGGAGTGTGATGGAATACTCTCCACTAGCCTGGATGAGTGCAGCTCCAACAACACTCAAGAGGCTCGACACCATCCAGGACAAAGCAGCCCGCTTGATTGGCAACCCATCCACCGCCTTAAACATTCACTCCCTCCACCACCGGCGTACCGTGGCTGCAGTGTGTACCATCTACAAGCTGCACTGCAGCAACTCGCCAAGGCTTCTTCGGCAGCACCTCCCAAACCCGCAACCTCTTCCGCCTAGAAGGACAAGGGCAGTAGGCGCATGGGAACACCACCACCTCCAAGTTCCCCTCCAAGTCACACACCATCCTGACTTGGAAATATATCGCCGTTCCTTCATCGTCGCTGGGTCAAAATCCTGGAACTCCCTCCCTAACAGCACTGTGGGAGTACCTTCACCACATGGACTGCAGCGGTTCAAGAAGGTGGCTCAGCACCACCTTCTCAAGGGCAACTAGGGACGGGCAATAAATGCTGGCCTTGCCAGCGACGCCCACATCCCACGAACTAATTAAAAAAATAGACTAGCTGCAAAATCACATTAACCATCTGAGATGGTTTCAATGTGATCTCATGTTCCTCTGAAGTGCCAGGCATGAAGTTACAGTTTAAGTTGAGCAATAGTCAAACAAACAGGATGGTCACTATCTGTTGGACAGAGGTGCGAACCACAGTTGTGATTGTTCAGGAAATGGACTGGAGGTCAAGATAGATGCAATTGACTCTCCAGGGGACAAGAATGCAGTCTGCAGTTTTCTTATTCCTTGGGTGTTAAAAGCAGATGCAAGTCTGCAGTTCAAATTGTAGGGTCAAAACTAGGAGTCACGCCGAAGGAATGTGGCGTCAAGCCAGCGGAGGTAGGCGCAGGCTTGATGGGCGACTGGCGAAACGGGACATTCGGCCTGACTCAGGATAGGAGCGGGTAATATCAATTCTTGCCCTGTTCTGTTAACTACCGCTTAAATTCTTACATGTATTGATCTTTTACTTGTTGACAAAATAGCCACTAGAAACCATATTGGTGTCAGCCTTGTAGGACGTGTGGAATTACCCCTCGCCCCATCCAACAGGGTTCTAGAGTTCGACTTGAGACTTATGAGAAATTACACCAGACACACGGGTTCTGTCTTTAACCTTTTATTGTTCCTAAGACAGATTCAAAACCCCAACCACTGTTCGAGCAGTCCAGCAATAATATTACAGGGAATCATACATACAACCACCCGCCGATGATCAGTCCAGCGTTGATTATCTGTCCTCATAAGCGAGAAGACTGGCCAGGCCCCTCCTTCCGACTACAGTGTCTGATCCTCGTAGGCGAGATGACTGGCCAAACCACCATCTTCCAACTGCAGTGCCGATATTCTTTAGCCACTGTGTTTTATACATGATGCGGAGATGCCGGTGTTGGACTGGGGTGGACAAAAGTGAGAAGTCGCACAACACCAGGTTATAGTCCAACAGCTTTATTTGAAATCACAAGCTTTCGGAGCGGCTGCTCCTTCGTCAGGTGAAGTGAAGAAATACAAAAGCTGTTGGACTATAACCTGGTGTTGTGCGACTTCTCACTTGTGTTTTATACAGTTTTCCTTGCCTTTTGCAGTAAGTCAATCATTCAGAGGTAGTGAAATGTTCCTTTAATGTTCGGTCTGAGCTGTTTGAGCTGTCAAACTTGCACACTCACACATCCTGTGTCGCTATCCATTAATTGCCTTTATCAAAGCCCAAAATTGTTCATTCACAAAAGTGGCAGAAAACCACTTGGTTACAGTTCATGTGTTACGTCGTATCCTGCATTTCAAAACTTCAAAGGTTTGACTTCTCCCCTTTCACCACCAAAAATCATTAGAGACACGATGTCTGCAAAATCTAAGGGGGTTTGTTTTTCTCTGTTGTCTATGACTACCCCCTGCAGTCACAACCATGTTTGCTGCCTTTTAGTAAAGCACGTCAATGCAAATTCCATGTCCCCTTATCAGTGACCTGGTGTTGTGAGACTTCTCATTTTTATCAGTGAAAGACTGTTTGTTACAACTTTATTTCACTTTGGAAAAAGAACCTTTGGGCCTGGCAAAGCGTTTCAATATGCATGAGCATTAAAAATTAAGAATTAAGGCTTGGGGGGTGATTTTATCAATGGGGACGTGATGGAGGCGGGAAAGCTGCTTGTCGGGTTTTAGACCCGCCTCCATCGACTTCTGGCCAACCCACGCTATTTTCCCTTGATTGACCTTGTTAAGGCCTGCGGGCTTAGCCGGCCAATTAAGAGAAAGCCGGTGACAGATGACATCAGCGAATGACGTTTCATCTGTCAAGATTTTATGATAGATGAATTGTCATCGTTTGACAGCTCTGTGAAGCTGTCAAACACTGACAATCTGTCTTCTAAGTTGAGATCTTGGACACAGGCTCACTTAGAAAGCTTTCCTGAGCAGAACGCAGAAGGTTGCTGCATTTAAGAATGCAGCGGCCATTCTGCTTTCTCTGCCGGTGAGATGAGGCAGCGCCGCAGCCTAAAGGGATGAAGCCTGGAGGAAGAAGCAAAGGTAAGTAAGCTTATTAAAACACTTTAGACTCACCTCACACACTTACCTCTCCACACTTGCACTCATCACTCACCTGCACACCGGACATTTCGGCCCCTCCGACCCCCACAGTCCCACGGCTCGTCTCGCTGACCCTGGCGAGGTTCGGAGCCGTCAGGAAGCCCACACTTTAGGGCTCAAAATAGGGATTAGCCAAAAAACTGCCTGTTAACTACCTGTTAACAGGCAGTTAATTGGCACGAATCCCCTTACCGCCTCGAGGAGACAGGACCTGGCACGGGTCAGGTACCCGCCTCCTGGGAAGATGGCATGGAGGCGGGTTGGGGGCGGGATGGGTACCCGCTCCCAGATTCTGCCATTTTCCCGGCAGTCCCGCCTCCATACCCGCCTCCCCAGGGCTGGGAGAATCCCCCCCCCCCCCCCCCCTCTGTGTATGTCTACAGTCTCGAACCATTCGACCTTTCCTCCGCAAACTAAGAAACCACACTGGTGCTGCTGGTGCCTTACTGTGGGGAAAAGTTATGAAACTTGGAAGCAAGGCACCTGTCGCCAGTTGTATGCGTCGTTACACTGCGGTTTATCTGAATCGGCATATGTCCCCTGAGGTGGCTCGGACTGATCCAGTCGACATTGGCTGCAATCACCTTCACAGTCAGTGTCAGAGCCATCCCTGTCATGGACCTTGTCTGGAGCTCAGGCTGGGGGAGCTGGAGTCTCCTCCAGGCATAACTACCTTCCTGGTGATGCATAGCCGGTGAAGGCGGATCTCCTCAGATAGTTGTGCCCAGATCTATAGGCGTGGTCAGGTACGATTGGAGCAGCCCTCCTCGTACAACAACAACAACAGCTTGCATTTATATGGCACCTTTAACGTAGTAATAGGATCAAATAGCAACTGTGACTGCACTCCATAAGTCATTAATAGTTTTGAAAGCACTTTGAAAATGTCTTGAGAGACAATGATAAGCTGTTATATCATTTCAGGCCCTCTCCATAGTTAGACATTACCATATCCTTTCCCTTCCCATTGCTAACTCAAGTATTAAATCTCAGGGAATAGAGAGTGTGATCTGATGCAGGATTATTATGCCAGTGGGGGGGGGGGGGGGGGGGTTATCTGTTCTATCAAAGTGTCAGAAAGCATTGCATGAAAATTGTGTGGTGCCTAAATCAACCTGATTTAGGTTGACACTAATTAGAGTTCCAGGGCGCAATCTCATTTGGAAAACTTTAAATAAACCTCCGTCTAACCTTGACTGGGTGGAGCCCGACCGTGTTTGATTCTCCTCTTAGCATTTAATAAGGCTTTTGGCTTCAGCTGCCAGTTTTAAAATGGGCTTCAGATCTTTGAGAAGTTTCTTAGCTTTCAAGCAGCGAGCTCTCAAGTTAGCAGGCATCCGAATAATAATGATGCCACAACCACGGCAGATCTGAGAGGTGTTATTGCAATATCAGCACTTGTTTTCATCCTGTCATTCAGGCCAGCAGCGTTCCCAGTTTTAACTCGTATGAGAATGCAGAAATTATCATTTGATCGAAACTCCAGCAGATAGCAACTTAGATCGCTGGAACCCCGTCTTCAAGGTTGACTAAAGCAACAGTTTGCCAGATATGACTGATAAATGCATTTGACATCCACACGTCCTTTGTATGTTATACAAAACCAACATTTACTAATGAAAGGCTCAATTCCTGCTTCACCTGCCCCCAACGGCCGAGAATATCCTCTGGCTTCTCCCGCTCCGTCGCCGTAACTTTGGCAGAAGTTTGTCGGAAACCGCACATGATTTGCCATCTGCCGAAATCGACGGACAAAATAAGTCCCACTGGCTATCGCTGACACACCGTGCCATAATTCCCAGGGCGCGCTCTCCCCTCACGCAAAGGCCTAGGTGCTAATTTGCCAAGCCTGCCCCGACACAGAGTCCTTCATAACCTGCCCCACAACCAATTCCAGTCTGCGAATGTGTAGATGCTACGTAATTTCACTGACATCTAGAGAGGCTGGGGTTGTTCTCCTTAGAGCAGAGAAGGTTAAGGGGAGAATTAATAGAGGTGTTCGAAATCATGAAGGGTTGTGATGGAGTAAATAAGGAGACACTGCTTCCACTGGCCGGAGGGTCGGTAACCAGAGGACACAGATTGAAGGTCATTGGCAAAAGAACCAGAGGCACCATGAAGAAACATTTTTTTTACGCAGCGAGTTGCTGTGATCTGAAAGGGCGGTGGAAGCAGATTCAATAATAACTTTCAGAAGGGAATTGGATAAGTACTTGAAGGGGAAAAATTTAAGGGCTATGGGGAAAAGGTAGATAAGTGGGAATAATTGGATAGCTCTTTCAAAGAGCCAGCGCAGGCATGATGGGTCGAATGGCCTCCTTCTGTGCTGTATCATTCTTTGACATGCAGCTATCTTCCTAGATGAGCTTGTCAATCATTTTGCCAGTAGTCATGATTCTTTTCCAGCTGTAGGTACTATCAGACTCAAACCAATGGGGAGGGGGCGCAATTCATCCATTTAGCTCAAAAACCATTAGAAACAGAGGAATGAGATGGAGACATGGGTGGTGGTGGCCCAGACTGGTTTTGGCTGTGCAGAACTTGTTGTGTTCCTCTCGACCTTAGACGTAGCCAGATGTGAGCTAAATGGTGATTGTGTCAACCCCATCAGTTTGTGTCAACCTCTGGTTCTCTTGTAGAGGAGGTCTCCCTGTATCTCGGCCAACATCTTTCCTCTGGCCAACACCACCGCCAATTGCTCATCTCATCTGGCACCTTATTTTGTGCAAAATGTTTGTGTTTGCTGTGGCTCAGTGGGTAGGACTCTTGCCTATGATTCATGGAGATTCTGGGTTCAATTCCCACTCCACAGACTCGAGCACAAAATCTAAGCTAACAGTCCAGTGCAGTGCTGCGGGAGTGCTGCACTGTTGGAGGTGCCGTCTTTCAGATGAGATGCTAAACTGAGGCCCCGTCTGCTCTCTCAGGTGGAAGTAAAATTATTTTCAGCTGAAATTGTAATTCTTGTTCTGAGACAATTATATGTTAGCAAACCCCAGCTCTGATGAAATACCATTGTCAGGAATACGATCCAGCACTGATAAGAGTCACCAGTTAACCCACTTGGGAGTCATTGATGACTTGATGCAACACACTGGCCAAAATTAAACCAAATATAAGGAAAGGGGGCTAAATTGGATGAGGCCCAAAAATAGAGGCGATATAAACTCTGCAAGAGCCAGTACAAGAGAAATAATCAATTTACCTGCAAGTTGGATGTATCCCTTCAAATAGTACTGGTGGGGGTCCCTCGTGCAGCTGAACGCACGTGCGTGTTTAGGAGAGGGCGTTGATTGGAACGGCGACGTCCAAAATGACAGGTCGTTGGTCAAATCAGCGTTACACGATCTGCCTACTCTACATACTGCCGGCGCATGCATGTCCCACCCTCGCTATCGCCCTCACCAAGATGGTGACCAGTGCGGGCTGCGCCGAAAGTGGCCGCAAGCGAGTCGGCCGCCAGTTTTTTCTCGAAACCAGCCTTATCTGCCGGCGCTAAGGTGCCGAATTTCGTGACGAAGCTTTGTTGGCAAGGCACAGCAAGTCGACCAGCAGCTGACTGAAAAAGATATTGGATGTGACCCTTTATCAAAATTAGTAAGGTTCACCCTGGGATGACTCTTTCCAGGGCTAACTAAAACAAAGCGAGGGAGCGGAAACTAATGGACAGATGTCAAAGAAAGAAAGAACTTGCAGGTCAGAGGCTGGGTATTCTGCGGCGAGTGTCTCACCTCCTGACTCCCCAAAGCCTTTCCACCATCTACAAGGCACAAGTCAGGAGTGTGATGGAATACTCTCCACTTGCCTGGATGAGTGCAGCTCCAACAACACTCAAGAAGCTCGACACCATCCATGACAAAGCAGCCCACTTGATTGTCACCCCATCCACCACCTTAAACATTCACTCCCTCCACCACCGGCGCACCGTGGCTGCAGTGTGTACCATCTACAAGATGCACTGCAGCAACTCGCCAAGGCTTCTTCGGCAGCACCTCCCAAACCCACGACCTCTTCCACCTAGAAGGGCAAGGGCAGCCGACGCATGGGAACACCACCACCTCCAAGTTCCCCTCCAAGTTACACACCATCCTGACTTAGAAGTAATTCATTGGCTGTAAGGCGCTATGGGACGTCCTGAGGTCATGCAAAGCGCTATATAAATGTTTTTTTTTATTCGTTCCTGGGATGTGGGCGTCGCTGGCAAGGCCAGCAATTATTGCCCATCCCTAATTGCCCTCGAGAAGGTGGTGGTGAGCCGCCTTCTTGAACCGCTGCAGTCCATGTGGTGAAGGTACTCCCACAGTGCTGTTAGGTAGGGAGTTCCAGGATTTTGACCCAGCGACGATGAAGGAACGGCGATATACTTCCAAGGGAAATTTGCAGGTGGTGGTGTTCCCATGCGCCTGCTGCCCTTGTCCTTCTAGGTGGTAGACGTCGCGGGTTTGGGAGGTGCTGCCAAAGAAGCCTTGGCGAGTTGCTGCAGTACATCTTGTAGATGGTACACACTGCAGCCACGGTACGCCGGTGGTGGAGGGAGTGAATGTTTAAGGTGGTGGATGGGTTGCCAATCAAGCGGGTTGCTTGTCCTGGATGGTGTCGAGCTTCTTGAGTGTTGTTGGAGCTGCACCCATCCAGGCAAGTGGAGAGCATTCCATCAAACTCCTGACTTGTGCCTAGTAGATGGTGGAAAGGCTTTGGGGAGTCAGGAGGTGAGACACTCACCACAGAATACCCAGCCTCTGAACTGCTCTTGTAGTCACAGTATTTATGTGGCTGGTCCAGTTAAGTTTCTGGTCAATGGTGACCCCCAGGTTGTTGATGGTGGGGGATTTGGCGATGGTAATGTGGTTGAATGTCAAGGGGCAGTGGTTAGACTCTCGCTTGTTGGAGTTAGTCATTGCCTGGCACTTGTGTGGCGCGAATGTTACCTGCCACTTATCAGCCCAAGCCTGAATGTCATTCAGGCCTTGCTGCATTCGGGCATGGACTGCTTCATTATCTGAGGAGTTGCAAACGGAACTGAAGACTGTGCAATCATCAGCGAACATCCCCACTTCTGACCTTATGATGGAGGGATAGTCATTGATGAAGCAGCTGAAGATGGTTGACATCAAGGCAACTTTTGACCGAGTGTGGCATCAAGGAGCCATAGTAAAATTGAAGTCAATGGGAATCAGGGGGAAAACTCTCCACTGGCTGGAGTCATACCTAGCGCAAAGGAAGATGGTTGTAGTGGTTGGTTGTCAATCATCACAGCCCCAGGACATCACTGCAGGAGTTCCTCAGGGCATTGTCCTAGGCCCAACCATATTCAGCTGCTTCATCAATGATCGTCCCTCCAGCATAAGGTCAGAAGTAGGGATGTTCGCTGATGATTGCACAGTCTTCAGTTCCATTTGCAACTCCTCAGATAATGAAGCAGTCCATGCCCGCATGCAGCAAGACCTGGATTGCACTGCAGCTACTCGTCAAGGCTTCTTCGGCAGCACCTCCCAAACTCGCTACCTCTTCCACCTAGAAGGACAAGGGCAGCGAGCGCATGGGAACACCACCACCTCCAAGTTCCCCTCCAAGTCACACACCATCCTGACTTAGAAGTTTATCGCCGATACTTCATCGTCGCTGGGTCAAAATCCTGGAACTCCCTCCCTAACAGCACTGTGGAGTACCTTCACCACACGGACTGCAGCGGTTCAAGAAGGCGGTTCACCATCACCTTCTCAAGGGCAATTAAGGATGGGCAATAAATACTGGCCTTGCCAGCGACGCCCACATCCCAGGAACTAATAAAAAAAATATGCCGGGCCATGAGCATACAGATTGTGTTGGAATACAATTCTGCTGCTGCCCCACAGCGCCTCATGCATGCTCAATTTTGAGCTGCTAGATCGGTTCTGAATCTATCCCATTGGTAGTGCCACACAACACGATGGAGGGTGTCCTCAGTGTGAAGATGGGACTTCGTTTCCACAATTACTGTGCACGGTCACTGCTACCAATGCTGTCATGGACAGATGCATCTGCGACAGATAGATTGGTGAGGTCGAGGTCAAATAGGTTTTTCCCTTGTGTTGGTTCTTTCACCACCTGCTGCAGGGCCAGACTGGCAGCTATGTCCTTCAGCACTCGGCCAGCTCGGTCAGTAGTGGTGCTACCAGGCCACTCTTGGTGATGGACATTGAAGTCCCCCACCCAGAGTACATTCTGTGCCCTTGCTACCCTCAGTGCTTCTTCCAAGTGGAGTTCATCATGGAGGAGTACTGATTCATCAGCTGAGGGAGGGCGGTAGGTGGTAATCAGCAGGAGGTTTCCTTGCCCATGCTTGCACCTGAAGCCATGAGACTTCATGGGGTCCAGCGTCAATGTTGAGGACTCCCAGGGCCACTCCTTCCCAACTGTATACCACTGTGCCACCTTCTCTGGTGGGTCTGTCCTGCCACAGGACATGCCCAGGGATGGTGATGGAGGAATCTGGGACACTGGCTGAAAGGTATGATTCTGTCAGTCTGTTGCTTGACTAGTCTGTGGGACAGCTCTCCTAATTTTGGCACGAGGCCCCACATGTTAGTGAGGGGGACTTTGCAGGGTTGATTGGGCTGGGTCTGTTGTAGTCATGTCCGAAGCTGGTGCCGAGGTCAATGCCAGGTGGCCCGTCTGGTGCCAAGGTTGATGTCTGGTGGTCTGTCAGTTTTATTCTTATTATTGTTTTTCGTAGCAGGTTGTCTACAACTGAGTGGCTTGTTAGGCCATTTCAGAGCGCAGTTAAGAGTCAACCACATTGCTGTGGGTCTGGAGTCACATATAGGCCAGACCGGGTAAGGACGGCAGATTTCCTTCCCTAAAGGACACTAGTGAACCAGATGGGTTTTTACGACAATCCGATAGTTTCATGGTCACCATTACTAGCTTTTTATTCCAGATTTATTTAATTAACTGAATTTAAATTCCCCAGCTGCCGTGGTAGTGATTTGAACTTACATACTCTGGATCATTAGTCCAGGCCTCTGCATTGCTAGTCCAGTAACATAACTACTATGCTACTGTCCCCGGTGTGAGTAAGTGCTGCTTGATAGCACTGTCGATGACACCTTCCATCACTTTGCTCATGATTGAGAGTAGACTGATGGGGCGGTAATTGGCCGGATTGGATTTGTCCTGCTTTTTGTGGGCAGGACATACCTGGGCAGTTTTTCACATTGTCGGGTAGATGCCAGTGTTGTAGCTGTACTGGAACAGCTTGGCTAGAGGCGCGGCTAGTTCTGGAGCACAAGTCTTCAGCACGACAGCCGGGATGTTGTCGGGGTCCATAGCCTTTTTCTGGGCTCCGCCATGATTGAGGATGGTGATTTTCATGGGGCCTCCTCCTCCCGTCAGTTGTTTAATGGTCCACCAACATTCACAACTGGATGTGGCAGGACTGCAGAGCTTTGATCTGATCCGTTGATTGTGGGATCACTTAGCCCTGTCCATAGCATGCTGCTTCCGTTGTTTATCCTGCATATAGTCCTGTGCTGCAGCTTCCCCAGGTTGACACCTCATTTTTAGGTACGCCTGGTGCTGCTCCTGGCATGATCTTCTGCACTCCTTATTGAACCAGGGTTGGTCCCCTGGCTTGGGTGGTAATGGTAGAGTGAGGTATATGCCGGGCCATGAGTTTACAGATTGTGGTGGAATACAATTCTGCTGCTGCTGATGGCCCACAGCGCCTCATGGATGCCCAGTTTTGAGCTGCTAGATCTGTTCTGTATCTATCCCATTTAGCACAGTGGTTGTGCTACACAACACGATGGAGGGTGTCCTCATGTTGGTTGTCTCACCACCTGCTGCAGTCCTAGCCTGGCAGCTATGTCCTTCTGCACTCGGCCAGCACTGGTGCTACCGAGCCACTCTTGGTGATGGACATTGAAGTCCCCCCACCCGGAGTACATTCTGTGCTCTTGCTACCCTCAGTGCTTCTTCCAAGTGGTGTTCAACATGGAGGAGTACTGATTCATCAGCTGTGGGAGGGCAGTAGGTGGTAATCAGCAGGAGGTTTCCTTCGGAATTATTGTTGAGGACTCCCAGGGGCACTCCTTTCCGACTGTATACCACTGTACTGCCACCTCTGCTGGGTCTGTCCTGCCGGTGGGATGGGACATACCTAGGGATGGTGATGCAGGAGTCTGAAAGGTACCGTAACATAAAGGTAACATAACCACTATGCTACCGTTGCCACCAATTCTTCCTTACTATGTTGTAATGATATCTGCTGAGCTGTAAGCTTTTCTACGATTACAAATGTCCGTGACCTCGAAAAGCTCCCATTTAACAGTCATGGCTGCCTCTGGATGGCTATGAGCTATCCAGTTGAATAATATGCATGTTCATATCCTGAAGGAAATTCATGGAGCTTTTGCAGACAGGGCTTTAATTATCTGTAATCAACTTACGTTTGGTAGATATCAGGTACAGCACAACCTGGCACGATATCAAAAATATATTCTGCATCAGTGCTATGTGGCTTTCTTATTGTCTGAGGGTAATTAACAAAAGCTCAATGTCCCTGAAATCTGTGCTGCTGCAATTTGCTGATTTTGCTGCTCCACAGAGCTTTGTCAAGCCTACCTGCATACTAATCCTCAATGCTCTGGCCACAGACCAGTCTTGACGACATTCTTTCAATGGCTCCCTGGGTTTATCCAGGAGCGGCTGCACCGTGAAGACTGTGCAAGGCTCCATGGTTCAATCACTAGTTTGTGCTGAGCTAGTTCCTCTCAGCCAGGCCGATGTTGCACAAGAACATAAGAAATAGGAGCAGGAGTCGGCCATACGGCCCCTCGAACATGCTCCGCCATTCAATCAGATCATGGCTGATCATCGACCTCAACTCCACTTTCCTGCACTATCCCCATATCCCTTGATTCCCTTAATATTCAAAAATCTATCGATCTTTGTCCTGAATATACTCAACGACTGAGCCTCCACAGCCCTCTGGGGTAGAGAATTCCAAAGAGTCACCACCCACTGAGTGAAGAAATTCCTCCTCATCTCAGTCCTAAATGGCCGACCCCTTATCCTGAGACTATGACCACTAGTTCTAAGCTCTCCAGCCAGGGGAAACAACCTCTCAGCATCTATTCTGTCAATCCCTCTTAAAATGTTATACTTTTCAATGAGATCATCTCTCAATCTCTCCTCATAGGACAATCCTCCAATGCCAGGAACCAATCTAGTGAACCTTTGTTGAACCCCCACTAAGGCAAGTATTTCCTTCCATAGGTAAGGAGGCCAAAACTGTACACAGTGCATGTTGCAGTTGGGCGTAGTGTCCCTGGGGTAGAATATCAGCCAGGATTCCCCTCTCCTGATGTCTATCCAGCAACCCCAGGCACAGACACATGCACACCAGGTGAGGATGGAATCAGGCCCTTCCTGATTGAATAGCCTGCCTAGGTTCACACATGAAGAACGGCCACAGTGGTGGAGAGTGATTGCTGTCAGTAGAACCGTACTCGCACAAGGACTCAAGGCCTTCAAGTGAGAAGGAGGGGAAGGAAGGAAGGAACGAAGGAAGGGAAAGCTGGTGAGAAAGGAGGTGTAAGAAATAAAAAGAAAAGATATGGACTTGAATCATTGCACTTTGCTTAAAGATGTTCTTTTTAAAGAGTCATAATCTAAAAATTGAACATAAGAACGTAAGAACATAAGAAATAGGAGCAGGAGTCAGGCCATACGGCCCCTCGAGCCTGCTCCGCCATTCAATAAGATCATGGCTGATCATCGACCTCAACTCCACTTTACCGCCCGACTTCCATATCCCTTGATTCCCCTAGAGTCCAAAAATCTATCTATCTCAGCCTTGAATATACTCAAAGACTCAGCATTCACAGCCCTCTGGGGCAGAGAATTCCAAAGATTCACAACCCTCTGAGTGAAGAAATTCCTCCTCATCTCGGTCTTAAATGGCCGACCCCTTATCCTGAGACTATGCCCCCTAGTTCTAGACTCTCCAGCCAGGGGAAACAACCTCTCAGTATCTACCCTGTCAATCCCCTTCAGAATCTTGTACTTTTCAATGAGATCACCTCTCATTCTTCTAAACTCCAGAGAGTATAGGCACATTCTACACAATCTCTCATCATAGGACAGCCCTCTCATCCCAGGAATCAATCTAGTGAACCTTCGTTGCACCGCCTCCAAGGCAAGTATATCCTTCCTTAGATAATGAGACCAAAACTGTGCACAGACTCTAGGTGTGGTCTCACCAAGGCCCTGTACAATTGCAGCAAGACTTCCTTACACTGATACTCCAACCTCCTTGCAATAAACGCCAACATGTAATTTGCCTTCCTTATTGCTTGCTATACCTGCATACTAGCTTTCTGTGTTTCTTGCACGAGGTCACCCAAATCTCTCTGAACACCAACATTTAAACGTTTCTCACCATTTAAAAAATATTCTGTTTTTCTATTCTTCCTACCAAAGTGTATAACCTCACATTTCCCTACATTATACCCCATCTGCCACCTTACTGCCCACTCAATTAGTCTATCTATATCCCTTTGCAGACGCACTTTAGGAAGGATGTGAAGGCCTTAGCGAGTGTGCAGAAAAGATTTACGAGAATGGTTCCGGGGATGAGGGACTTCAGTTACGTGGATAGACTGGAGAAGCTGGGGTTGTTCTCCTTAGAGCAGAGAAGGTTGAGAGGAGATTTGATAGAGGTGCTCAAAATCATGAGGGGCCTGGACAGAGTAGATAGAGAGAAACTGTTCCCATTGGCGGAAGGGTCGAGAACCAGAGGACACAGATTTAAGGTGATTGGCAGAAGAACCAAAGGTGACATGAGGAAAAACTTTTTTAATCAGCGAGTGGCTAGGATCTGGAATGCACTGCCTGAGAGGGTGGTGGAGGCAGATTCAATCATAGTTTTCTAAAGGGAGTTGGATAAGCACCTGAAGGAAAAAAAACTGCAGTACTATGGGGAAAGGGCGGGGGAGTGGGACTAGCTGAAGTGCTCTTGCAGAGAGCCGGCATGGGCTCGATGGGCTGAATGGCCTCCTTCTGAGCTGGAACCATTCGATGATTCTATGATTCTATTTATGTAGAACAGTCTAAAGAAGAAAGAAAAAGAAAAAGCTTTTCACGATCTCAGGACGTCCCAAAGCGTTTTACAGCTATAATGGTGTTTATCCTCCACACGAGCAGTATCTCAATCCCATGCGCTCGCCCTGTTCCATTATCCTGTTATTCTCCTTTCCATCAGCCACCTATATAACCTATCCTTAAATGTTGACCAGAGGTGGGTCATTCCCACCCGCACTACTTGGACTGTTAGCTCGCGGAGTGGATCACCCGCCTGCGATAGAACCCGCCCGAGTGCCGCTAATTTCAACGGAATGACCAATCAGGTGGATTCAACCTCTCTAAAAACAGATGATCTGGTCATTATCACATTGCTGCTGGCGGGAGCTTGCTGTGCGCAAATTGGCTGCTGCGTTTCCTACATTACAACCGTGACCACACTTCAAAAAAGTACCTCATTGGCTGTAAAGCGCTTTGGGACGTCCGAGGTTGTGAAAGGCGCTGTGAAATGCAAGTTCTTTCTTTTTACAACAGGAGAGAGGTCCGCTCAGTCAGTTTACTTCCAAAGAGATAAGATTGCCCCCCGCCCGCCCCCGCCACCCCCGCCATGGTCTGTGCTTCAATCACCAACTGCAACACTACATTGCACTGTGGTAAATGAAGGCATCTGATCAGAGGTTAGTTACCATGATTTGAATCTACCACTCCAATGAGACCCTTTATGTGTCAAAAAGGGAAAAAAGAAAGAAATTATATGGAAAATATGCAAAGTAGGATGACATCATGCAGCAGCAGGTGCCAACCCTCCAGGGTTATCCTGCAGGCTCCAAGAATTAAATATTCATCTCCAGGACACTGGAGCGAGCAAACCCGGGAGAAAAATCAGAGGAGCATTAAAATAAAATGGTATGTTGGTTTTTCCGTTTCGGTTTGAACATTTTAGTTTATCAGTTGTCAAAATATTGGAGATGGGAATGAAGGCAGTCCCGAAACATCCCATCAGCTTTCCAATTGGCCGTGCGCTGGGAGAGTGGACGTGCCGGGACACCAATGGTGGGAGGGGTGGGAGGGTGAGGTGGGACGGTTGGCGGCGGGAGGTCATGCGATGGGAACCTCCAGGATTACATCCAATCAGAGTTGGCAACCCAATGCCACGCTGGTGGTAAAGACCCAAAATGGAGGCCACATTTGTCCCGGTTTTCTGTCTTGTCAAATATTTTGCCCAAATCAAGGTGCTTTCGCTGGAAGAGTCACAAAGTCACGGATCAACGGCAGGAGGAGGGGGTGGGGGGGCGGGGACGGGGGGTGGGTGGGTTAACAGACCATGTCAACAAGATAAGCTAATAAAGATTCCATGCTGCCCTTGTACCTAGAAGGACAAGGGCAGCAGGCGCATGGGAACACCACCACCTCCAAGTTCCCCTCCAAGTTACACACTATCCTGACTTGGAAATATATCGGCCGATCCTTCATCGTCGCTGGGTCAAAATCCTGGAACTCCCTCTCTAGCAGCACTGTGGGAGCACCTTCAGCACACGGACTGCAGCGGTTCAAGAAGGCAGCTCACCACAACCTTCTCAAGGGCAATTAGGGATGGGCAATAAATGCTGGCCTTGCCAGCGACGCCCACATCCCAGGAACGAATAAAAAAAAGCTTTGTTAACCTGTGCAAGAATGACCGAAAAGAATTGACTCAACACATCTCCTGGAGCAAAGAATTAGCCCAAGAGTTCCCTCTACAGGTGACCGGATTCACTACATTATTATTGCATTTACTGCGTCCCAACACAACAGTGCTAATTTCGGGCACGTTTGCGTTGAAACAACATTGTTTTATGAACAACTTCAGCCGTACGGTGCCAGCGTGTGATCGTCGCGGAGAATACTCACGCACCAGAAAATCTCAGGTCAGTCATAATGGCCCTTGTATGTTTCAAATCCAGTAAATTATTCAAGCTCGTACCCGCTAATTTTCTGCTGATCGAGAGTAATCTGTAGACACTCGAACCTGTTCCTCTAACCAACCTCCATCCGTGCATCTCTATCATAAATTGTGTCGCAAACATCATGGTTGTAGTGTCTGCCACGGCTGCCAATCTTCTTCCTCATTGGTTAAGCTCTGCTTTCTTTGAAACATAAGGTCCTGAGGGGCATTGACAGGGTAGATGCTGAGAGGTTGTTTCCCCTGGCTGGAGAGTCTAGAACCAGGGGGCATAGTCTCAGGATAAGGGGTCAGCCGTTTAAGACTGAGATGAGGAGGAATTTCTTCACTCAGAGGGTTGTGAATCTTTAGAATTCTCTGCCCCAGAGGGCTGTGAATGCTGAGTCATTGAGTATATTCAAGGCTGAGATCGATAGATTTTTGGACTCTAGGGGAATCAAGGGACCTGGAAATCAGGCGGGAAAGTGGAGTTAAGATCGAAGATCAGCCATGATCTTATTGAATGTCGGAGCAGGCTCAAGGGACCGAATGACCTACTGGTGCTCCTAATTCTTATGTTCTTATATTCTGTTTAGTTATTTTATCCTTGCATTGTTCAGCAGCTTTTGTGAGAAACTTTCTCCCAAATTTTAATTTTCTCCCCAATCACATTGCAGCAAATGATACTCTAATATCATCTAATACCATCTACAAGATGCACTGCAGCAACTCGCCAAGGCTTCTTCGGCAGCACCTCCCAAACCCGTGACCTCTTCCACCTAGAAGGACAAGGGCAGCCGGCGCATGGGAGCACCACCACCTCCAAGTTCCCCTCCAAGTCACAGACCATCCTGACTTGGAAATATATCGCCGACCCTTCATCATCGCTGGGTCAAAATCCTGGAACTGCCTCCCCTAACAGCACTGTGGGAGTACCTTCACCACAGGCACTGCAGCGGTTCAAGAAGGCGGCTCACCACCACCTTCTCGAGGGCAATTAGGGATGGGCAATAAATGCTGGCCTTGCCCACACCCCATAAACAAATTAAAAAATATATACTGGATGGTTGCACACGCTTTCCATTGTATCCCCTCAAAAATTAAATTTCTGTCTCGTTAGACAAGATACAACTTTGTGCAGTGGAAGCAGTCAGATACGTCTCATCCCATTCTCCTCATTCAAGGCTTCAGTCTTTTGACGTCAGATTAATTTTTTTCCCAGTGGCTCAAGAATTTTTAAATGGAGGCGTTGTCAGACCGGGAGCCAACGTAGGCCAGGGGTGATGGGCGAACGGGACTGGGTGCGGGTTAGGATACGGGCAGCAGAGTTTTGGTTGAGCTCAAGTTTATGGAGGGTGCAAGGTGTGAGGCCGACCAGGAGAGCATTGGAATAGTCGAACCTAGACATGACAAAAGGCATTGATGAGGGTTTCAGCAGCTGATGAGCTGTGGCAGGGGTGGAGACGGTTGATGTTACGGAGGTTCTTATGTCAGTGGAAGTAGGCGGTCTTGGTGACGGAGAGGATATGGGGTCTGTGCTCAGCTCAGGGTCAAAAACGACATCAAGGTTGCGAACAGTCTGGTTCAGCCTCATATAGTGGCCAGAGAGAGGAATGGAGTTTGTAGAGGGGACCGAAGGACAATAGCCAATAAGTATTCTGTCAGCCTAATGGGCCTTGTAGGAACTTAACTATGTGTCCTTGCTATCAGTTTCCAATGCATATTCATTGACAAAGACATTTATATAGCTCCTTTCATGACATCAGGACATCTCAAAGCATCCCAGTCACAAAATTACTTTTGAAGTGTAGTCACTTCAAAAGGGAAACACGGCACCAATTTGCGCACAGCAAGCTCCCACAAACAGCGATGAGATAAATGACCAGATATTGTGATGTGATGTTGGTCGAGGGATAAATGTTGTTCTGGATGCGCACCCCCCCCCCCCCCCGCCCCCTACTTCTTTTTTGAATGGTGCCATAGGATCTTTGATTTCCACCTGAGAAAGAGACGGGGCTTCAGTGTAACGTCTCATCCAAGAGACGGCAGCTCCGACAGTGCAGCACTCCCTCAGTACTGCACTGAAGTGCCAGCCTGGGAGTGTGCGCTCAGGTCAACGAGAGGATAATCTGGAATTTCTACCGCCCGTCCGGAGTTACGACGGACCATCAGGAGAACGCCAGGGGAAATTCAGGACATTCTACTTCGCGGCAATCCATACTCAAATGCTAACAGTATATGAATCATTGAGTAAAATAAAAATTTGGGGGCGGAAATTAAAATATCCAGTCTGAAAAAGATATAGATATTCTGAGTAATTCCCTCCTAATGCAATCCTCTGAGCTCTCACCATTTTTCTCTCTAATGACTATTGATCTTGATCTCTCAAAGGCCATACCTATCTGCACTAAGCATCCATATATTTCATTAAGCAAGGGTACGTCTGCAAGACATTTAATTTTTAATGGCCCTGAACTAGTTATTAAGTGCGAGCTGGTAATGCAGTGCTGCTTCCCAATGTTGGAACACGTTGATGTGTGTTAGCAATGGCAGTTATTTAGAGTGCTGATAATTTTTATGTCCAATTACAGACAGACAGAAAATGGTAGCCCAGGCGTTAAGGGACTGATTGCTGTATCAGTCCAACCCATCATATTCCAAGTCAGGTTTAGCACAGTGGCAGCTGATTGGCACTTATCTGGGTTTGCTTCTTCCTTTACCCTTTCAGAGGTCAGTGTTGCCATATATATGCTTGAGGAAAGAACCTTTATTTGTATAGCCGTGGCTCAGTGGGTAGCACTCTCACCTCTGAGTCAGAAAGGTTGTCGGTTCAAGACCCACTCCAGGGATTTGAGCACAAAGACTCTGAGCTGACACATCACTGTCGGAGGTACCGTCTTTCGGATGAGACGTTAAACCGAGGCCCCGTCTGCTCTCTCAGTTGGATGTAAAAGATCCCATGGTGCTATTTCGAAGAAGAGCAGGGAGTTCATCCTGGGCCAATATTTATCCCTCAATCAACATCATTAAAGCAGATTATCTGGTCATTACCTCAATGCTGTTTATGGGACCTTGCCGTGTGCAAATTGGCTGCCACGTTTCCTACATTACAACAGTGACTACACTTCAAAAGTACTTAATTGGCTGTAAAGCACTTTGGGACGTCCTGAGGTTGTGAAAGGCGCTATAGAAATGCAAGTCTTTATTTTGTCCCTTTATGTTGCTTCTTTCTAAATATTATCTCTGCTGTACTAATCTGCCAATTTATGCATCATAGATTGATCATGAAACCTCTCTCCTTACATGGTCCTGAAGAGAAGCTTGAGTCTGCTGTCTTCTATCTTAAGCAAGAGCTGCTCAACCATGTTAAGGCAGTAAGAACAATGGTTTGGGGCTGTATGAAAATCAAATGACAACCAAGTAGCTGGAGTGAATATTCCTCAGCTCACTTCGAAGAAGACATTTCCTGCCGTGAGTTCTTAGGTGACTGATTTTTGCTCAGAACGAGTGTCTACAGATTGAACAGTGAGTGGCCAGTTACACTTACCATTAAAGGGCAACGAGGTAAACGCTTGGCTAACTGGGTGGTTTCCTCTTTCAAAGGCTTCAATGGTAAGTAGGATTTGATTTCACAGAGGAAAGCAAGAAGTGGAAGGTCTGGAGGTCTGACTTCGGCAATCGTCGGAGTTTTAGTATCTTTGGCCCAGATTTTGGTACTGTTTCCCAGCATAGAAACTAAACAGGGAAAGCTAACAAGGAGCTTACAGTGGAAGCTCTGGCAAGTGCACTTGCTAGGTTACCCTCCCGAGAAAGACATTATATATTTTGTAGGTGTCGAAGATGTCAAATTAAAGCACTCTTTTCATCACAGGCTCTTTGGAAAAGATACCTTCGGTTGTCAGGTTAATGCTCGTGCTGTGAGAACCAGACAGTTAAGATCTGATATTCTGTACTAGTCCAGAGTAGGATGGTGGGTCATAGTGTAATCAAATATCTCACAAGAACACTAGCCTGATGGAAGTGTTCTGCTGAGGAATGAATGATTCTGTCAGTACAAGGACATTTCCAATTGAATTCTTTATCTACTCAAAGCAGCAGATATTGTGATCAGTTAAGAGGGAGCAAACAAGACTGTCCTTCCTTCAGCCTGGACTGGATATCAACTGTGAATGCAGAGGGAAAAGGACAGTCCACACACAATATGTTACTCAGTCTTCTACTATAAATAATTTGAACCCATAACCCTGAATATAGAAATATAGGAAAAGGGATAAGGAAAGATCATCAGCTGCTCCATCAAACCAGCCCCGTCCAATCATGGTGGAGCTTCATGCACTACCCGATCTACCTCCTTAGCCATGCAGTCTCCTCGGAGAAGCAAAAAAAAAACAACTAAAGAAACAATCCTGTGGCCATTTTATGAAAACACTACTGGAAACTCCTTTCCAATCCACTTCAAAGGCAGTCAAACAAAGGCCACAGTAACTCATGAGTCTCAATATTCCCAGCTACCAGTCAAAGGTATCAAGGGGTATGGATGATAGGCAGGAGCTGATATACAGATCAGCCATGACTTAATAGAATGGCAGAACAGGCTAGAGGGGCTGAAGGCCTAATCCTGTTCCTATGTTCCTACATACCCTGCAATCCACCTTTTCGAATTAAAATAGTCCTCTTCTCCCAGAAATCTGTCCAGCTCCCTTTTGAAGGTTAGCAGGTAACCCATACTCACCACTCAATTTGATTATCTATTTCAGAACAATGACTCTCTGTGAAATACTTTCTATCATCTAACATAACTCTTTGGTGATGTATTTTTTAGAATCGTGCTCCATAATTCTTTCATCTCTGTCCATCTCATACAACGTATCTAACTGGGCAGACTCTAATCCCTTCATCACCTCTGAGCATGCATTTCTCTAATAAAAAATAAATGGCCCTTATTGTAAAGAAACGGGAATTTGGAAGAAACAACTTGCTTTTGAATCACACCTCTGACATCCCAAAGTGCTTTATAACCAACACGACCGTACACAGCAAGGTGCCACAAACTACAATAAGACAAATGACCAGATGGTCCTTTTCAGTGGTGGTTGAGGGATAAATGTTGGCCAGGAACTCCCTTGTTCTTTTGCACACCATGAATCATAGAATCATAGAAATTTACAGCATGGAAGGAGGCCATTTTGGCCCATCGTGTCCACGCCGGCCGACAAAGAGCTATCTAGCCTAATCCCACATTCCAGCACTTGGTCCGTAGCCCTGCAGGTTACGGCATTTCAAGTGCATATCCAAGCACTTTTTAAATGTGGTGAGGGTTCCTGCCTCTACCACCCTTTCAGGCAGTGAGTTCCAGACCCCCACCACCCTCTGGGTGAAGAAATTTCCCCTCAAATCCCCTCTAAACCTCCTACCAATTACTTTAAACCTATGACCCCTAGTTGTTGACCCACTCTGCTAAGGGAAATAGGTCCCTCCTGTCCACTCTGTCTAGGCCCCTAATAATTTTATACACCTCAATAAAGTTTCCCCTCAGCCTCCTCTGTTCCAAAGAAAACAGACCCAGCCTATCCAGTCTTTCCTCGTAGCTAAGATTCTCTACTCCAGGCAACATCCTCGTAAATCTCCTCTGTACCCTCTCTATGTGAGAAGTCGCACAACACCAGGTTATAGTCCAACAGCTTTATTTGAAATCACAAGCATTCGGAGCGCTGCTCCTTCGTCAGGTGAAGAAGGAGCAGCGCTCCGAAAGCTTGTGATTTCAAATAAAGCTGTTGGACTATAACCTGGTGTTGTGCGACTTCTCACATTTGTCCACCCCAGTCCAACACCGGCATCTCCATATCATGTACCCTCTCTAGTGCAATCACATCTTTCCCGTAATGTGGTGACCAGAACTGTACACAGTACTCTAGCTGTGGCCGAATTATTGTTTTATACAGTTCAAGCATAACCTCCCTGCTCTTGTATTCTATGCCTCGGCTAATAAAGGCAAGCATTCCGTATGCCTTCTTAACCACCTTATCTCCTTGGCCTGCCACCTTCAGGGATCTGTGGACCTGCACTCCAAGGTCCCTTTGTTCCTCTACACTTCTCAGTGTCCTACCATTTAATGTGTAATCCCTTCCCCTGCCTCTGAGCCAATTCCATGGGATCTTTTACACCCACCTGAGTAAGCAGACGGGGCCTCGGTTTAACGTCTCATCTGAAAAAGCAGCTCCTACGACAGTGCAGCACTCCCTCAGTACGGCACTGAAATGTCAAGTATACGCAGCATGCCCAGGAGTGGGTCTTGAACTTTATGACTCAGTGACAGCAATGTTACCAAAACTTCTCTGAGCAATTTGTTGAGTTTTTGCAATTGTTTTAATGTATGTGATACACAACAACAACTTGTATTTGTGTAACGCCTTTAATGTAGTAAAACGTCCCACGGTGCTTCACAGGAGCGTTGTCAAAAAAATTGACACCGAGCCACAAAAGGAGATATTAACCAAAAGCTTGGTCAAAGAGGTAGGTTTTAAGGAGTGTCTTAAAGGAAGAGAGAGAGTTGGAGAGGCGGAGAGGTTTAGGGAGGGAATTCCAGAGCTTGGGGCCGAGGCAGCTGAAGGCACCATCGCCAGTGGTGGAGCGATTGAAATCGCGGATGCTCAAGAGGCCAGAGTTGGAGGAGCGCAGAGATCTTGGAGGGTTGTAGGGCTGGAGGAGGTTACAGAGGTAGAGAACTAAAGAGAGAGCAACCTTTGCTTTGTATCTGCAATGAATTGCGCACATCAAAATCAATAAACTGTGAGAAAAATATTGGAATTGGCAACACTCATTTTTCAGCACACAGAGTAAATCTTCCTTCTGATTTGATTAGAAAGTGTCACTATATGAAAAACATACTTTGTTAAGGAACTATACACAGACTATATATAATATAAAATAAAAACAGAAAATGCTGGAAACACTCAGCAGGCCAGGCAGCATCTGTGGAGAGTTAACGTTTCAGGTCGATGACCCTTCGTCAGAATTGGGAAAAATTAGAGAGGTGTAACAGATTTTTAAGCAAGTGCAGGGGCAGGGAAAGCGGGGAGGGGAGGAAAGAACAAAAATGAAGGTCTGTGCTAGGATGGAAGGCAGGAGAGATTAAAAGACAAAAGGGATGATGGTGCAAGGCAAAAGGAGATGGTAACAGGACAAGTTAAGAATCAAAAGATGAGTCTAGATGAGCTGTAAATGGGAATGGCTGAATCGTCAACAGCTGCCATGTGAAAAAAAAATAGGGGCAGAGGTTATGGTCTGAAATTCTTCAACTCTATGTTGAGTCCAGCAGGCTGTAAAGTGCCCAATCAAAAGATCAGGTGCTGTTCCTTGAACTTACATTGAGCTTCGTTGGAACAGTGTAAGAGGCCGAGGACGGAGAGATCAGAGTGGGAGTGGAGCAGAGAATTAAAGTGACGGGCGACCAGAAGCTCGGGGTCACCCTTATGGACTGAACGGAGGTGTTCCACAAAGCAGTCACTCAATCTGCATTTGGTCTCCCCAATGTAGAGGAGACCGCATCGTGAGCAGCGAATACAGTATACTAAATTGCAAAAAGTACAAGTAAATCACTGTTTCACCTGGAAGGAGTGTTTGGGGCCTGGACAGTGGGAAGGGAGGAGGTAAAAGGGCAGGTGTTGCATCTCCTGCGCTTGCACGGGAAGGTGCCGTGGGAAGTGGAAGGGGTGTTGGGGGTGATGGAGGAGTGGACCAGGGTGTCGCGGAGGGAGCAGTCCCTTCAGAATGCTAAAAGGCGAGAGGAGGGGAAGATATGTTTGGTGGTGGGATCACGCTGGAGGTGGCGGAAATGGCGGAGGATGATACGTTGAATGTGGAGGGTAGTGGGGTTAAAGGTGAGGACAGGGGAATCCTATCGTGGTTCCGGGAGGGAGGGGAAGGGGTGAGAGCAGAAGTGCGGGAAATAGAATGGACACGGTCGAGGGCCGTGTCAACCACAGTAGAGGGGAATCCTCGGTTAAGGAAAAAGGAAGACATATCGGAAGCACTAGTATGGAAGGTGGCATCGTCAGAGCAGATGCGGCGGAGACGGAGAAACTGGGAGAATAGAATAGAGTCCTTACAGGAAGCAGGGTGGGAGGAAGTGTAGTCCAGGTAGCTGTGGGAGTCAGTGGGCTTATAGTGAATGTTGGTCGATAGCCTATCCCCAGAAATGGAGACAGAGAAGTCGAGGAAGGGAAGGGAAGAGTTGGAGATGGACCATGTGAAGGTGAGGGAAGGGTTATGTTTATGGGAATATAGCATGGGAACCGTTGCTTGGCTGTTCCTGCCTATTTGAGAATGTGCGGGAGTGGTTAGGAGGCTGCTTGGCTTGGGGAACATTGAAATCTATTGACATACACGCACAAAAAGCAGGCTCAAGTTCCCATAATATAATGAGTGATTTAATGTATATAAGGCAGACGTCAAATATAAAATCTTGGAATGGTCTCGGAGCGAGACTGGGCACTCTCAAGTGTTACCACAAGGCCATTCGAGATCGATCACCTCAAAACCTTGTAGATTTCAACAGGTTTGCATCTCAACATTTAAATTTACTATGCTATAAGTATAATCTTTATATTTTAGCTCTTTACTTATTATGTTAGCTTCTTTTATAACTGTAATAAGACAGTGGGCTGGATTTTGAATGACCCATGGAGTCGGGTTTGGAGGCGTGTGGGGGGTTAAATTTGCGGGGTCGGGGGTCCCGACCCCATCCCGACTCCATCCCGCCTCCACGCAATTTTGACAAAATCAGTCGCGGGGTTCCCGACTCTGTCCCGCCTCCAAGAGGCGGGAGAGGCCATTAAAGCCCTTAACAAGCTCTAAATTGGCTCAGTAATGCGATTTTGAAACGTTTTAGCTAGTTTAACCCTTTTCTGATGTGAAGCACGCCTGGTGTGAAACACTCCAGTGAAACCTGGCGGGAGCACAAGTGGATAGCTGACTATCAGCTGCAGGTCCACTATTACAACGGAGATGTGATGAAGGTAGTAGTAGTATTAGGTCTGAAAGTCGCCTCTGATGCTGCTGCATTGAATGTCTTCAGAGACTGCATGGCATTTGGTGTGAGAGGACTTGGATGCAAAAAAATCTCTCTCTCTCTCTCTCTCCATTTTGAATCCAGGTCCACTCACATCAAAGCCAGGCAGGTCCTCTCTCACCAACAGCCAAACAGTCTATGAGACCAGTCAGTCAGCAATGATGACATCATCAGAGGCGACTTTCAGACTGAAACCACTAATTGGTTCATGGGTTCCCACATGCTGGAACTCAATTGCCCAATTTGGTGAAAATTGCATCATTCATCCACATTAATTTAGAGTCGGGGGGGAAACACGAAATGCGGATAACACAACCCCAACCCGACCCCAAGACAAAATCCAGCCCACTAGTGTGTCAGCTGTGGCTCAGTTGGTAGCACTCTCACCTCTGATGTCAGAATGATTGTGGGTTCATAGTCCCACTTCAGAGATTTGATCGCAAAAATCTAGGCTGACACTTCCAGTGCAGTGCTGAGGGAGTGCTGCACTGTCGGAGGTGCCATCTTTCAGATGAGACGTTAAACTGAAGTCCTGTCTGCTTTCTCAGGTGGATGTAAAAGATCCCATAGTGCTAGTTTGAAGAAGAGCAGGGGAGTTCTCCCCGGTGCCCTGGCCAATATTTATCCCTCAATCAGCATCACTAAAATATATTATCCGGTCATTATCACATTGCTGTTTGTGGGAGCTTGCTGTGCGCAAATTGGCTGCCGCGTTTCCTAAATTAAAATAGTGGTTATTCTTTAAAAAAAAATACTTCATTGGCTGGTAAGCGCTTTGGGGCATCCTGAGGTCGTGAAATGCGTTGTATAAATGCAAGACTTTCTTTACATATACTTTGAGTACCAAAGATCGAATCTAATATAAATTACTCACAGCCTTCTTGATTGCTTTTCACTTTCTGCCATTTCCATCTGCTCATAACCTATTACGACAGAGACCTTTGTGAGTGTTTTGCTTTTAATATGTATCATTGCCAGGGCCAGTCTATATTGGTCAATGGTCTGTGAAAACTATCTTGCAAGCCCTTTTTTTTCTCTCTCTCTCTAATGTAAATTGGAGGTTCCAAGCACAACAGATAACGCTGGCAGTTAGACATCTGTTGCAAGCTTGGTACTTACTGTATAATTAGACGTCCACTGGAACAAAAGAGACCTAAATAGCCATCAGCTGTCCAAAATCTGCCCACATGCTCAGCCAACTCATTCTCCAAAAATAGTCATTTGCCGATAGCCTTCGTTATGCTAACTAAATATGCATGGAATGCTTCTTAATCAAACATAAATTTCTGATTTTGATACCCTCCTTGATTCAGTTGGTGCATTATACTGAATTTCTTTGCTTAATTTCTCAAGGCTGTGATTAGATTGAGGTTTGGGAAATTCTCACAAAATGCAGTTGCTTTGCGCCTCCCGTTAGCACCCTAAGAGGGCGTGGCGCCGCTATCGCCTCCCACAAAATTCAGCGGGAGGTTAGCGGCGGCGGTAACCGTTAGCGCCCCTGCGGCGCTGCGCCTCCGCCGATTACGTCATCGCCATGCGCAGCGCCCCGGCCGCGAACTTCAGTAGCGCCCCCTGACTTACCGCCGGACGTTATGTCCAACAGGGTCAGGAGGGCATACGTGCGGTCGGGCCGGCGATAATTAAAGGGGAGGTGCCGGGTGGCCATATATTTTTGCTGCCCGCCTGCCAGCACCTGCCCCCTCTGTCGTCCCCGGCCTCCTCTGCAGCCCCCCCTGCAGGGTGCCGGCTGCGCTCCATCAGCCCGGCACTCCTCTTGAGTGCCAGGATCTTTTGCCAGCACCCCGATCCCTGGTGGCCCAACTGGGCCCCGGGTCGCCCCTCCCTTTAATAAGGGGAGGAAGGCCTGCAGTACCGCGGCAAGTAGCGCCGCAATATTCCCTGGTAGCACCCCAAGCGCTCCCCCTCCCTCTTGGGGCGCTACCAGTGAATTTTGGGCACGGGGGCGCTAACATTGTCGGGGCGCTAAAAGTAGCGCCCCAAAGGGGGCACGACCGAGTTTTTGCCCCTCAATGTTTTTGAGAGGGTGAATAGGGATAAACTATTTCCTCTGGGACGTAGGAACGGGAGGAGGCCATTCAGCCCCTCGGGCCTGTTCCGCCATTCAAATAGATCATAGCTGATCTGTATCTCAACTCCGTCTACCTGCTTTCATTCCATATCCCCGATTGAGGAGCTTTCAATTTATAATAGTTACAAAAGGATTGAGGAGAGGTTAGGAGAAAACTTCTTACACACAGGGAATGTTCTGCCACAGGAAAATGGTTGAGCCATGGACCATTGCACCTTTTAAGGGAAAAATGGTAAAATCTTTGAAGCAGAGGACGATGCAGGGCTATAGGGAGAGCATAGTAGGATTGCGCTAATTAAGAGCTGGCATAGATATAATGGCCCGAATGGCCTCTTTCTATGTTGTAAACATCTATGGTTCTGTGATTCTATCCTAAAATGGCCCAGTTAACCAGAATAGCCAAGGAAGCGCAGGTTTACATAGAAAGGAACAGGAAGGAGGTCATGAGCAAGAGAGGCTTTCTCTATCTAGAACTGGTCAATCCCCAAATCAAAGAAAGTCGGCACAGCGGAGATTGATCAGAACTTGTCCAAGGATTGTTCTAAAAGTGAATGCCAGCTTACTAATTGTGCTTGGAAACAACATCACTGGAACCTCAATCATTTCAGTGGAGGGAGAACCCAGCGAGTCCTCTGGCGTTGGCGAATCTCCCACCGAACCTTCCTCGATGCCCTCCACCCAGGCGATGAAGATCAAAATGCACCCCGCGACCACTCTGTCTCCTGCTCCTATATAAACGCCCAGACATTTGCCATACTAGGTGCCGCTGCCCCACCCCCTCCGCAGGACAGTCCATTCCAAACACTCGCTTCCCTCCGCCTGCTAAATTTACACCTTCCGCGTGCTGCTGTTTTTAAGTTTGAGCCCTAGTCCCTGGTTCTAACGCTTGTGGCAATGTCAGAGTATCCGGATTCAATTTATTGATTCCCTTCAGGATCTTGAAGATTTCGCTCATATTTCCTTTGAGCTTTCTCTTCTCCAAAGTGAACAACCGCCAGCTTTTTGATCTCTCTTCATAGATACGATGAGCTCGGTATTGCTTCCCTCGGATATGGGGAGAAAGCAGGGACAGGGTACTGAATTTGGATGATCAGCCATGATCTCGTTAAATGGCGGAACAGGCTCGAGGGGCCGAATGGCCTACTCCTGCTCCTATCGTCTATGTTTCGATGTTGTTTCCTCTCTCGATTATCCACATTGGAGTTGGGGCTTTGTTTAGCAAAAACCAGCGATTGCAATTTACATTTCAAGTAAAGTAAGGAGTCCTTTGCTTCTGGCTCCCCACCCCCCCCTTGCCATCATTCATCTTGTAATGGATGGTCAGAGATTCTGCCCCCTGCAGGGCGAATAGGAAAGTCCTGGCAACAGTGGCCGCCCCGGCGCAACTGGGTCTCTGTCATTTTCATGGGGCGGTGGGGTGGGGGACGGGTGAGAGTGGGCGGGTGGGCCACCAGGACCAGCTGGAGTTAAAGACATTTATAACATATCTGTGACTTTTGGTTACCTGAACAAATGTTGATATTCCACCTGATAGTGTTGGCCTGGCCTTGATGAAACCATATGTGTGGCTCAATAAAACTAATTATCTTAACGTCATCTGGCTGACTCCAGAGAGAGAGAGAGAGATGGAAATGAATGGAAAGCAAGATAAACACAAAGATAAAAGAGCAACGGAAACAAAATCCAGAATATCCAACTGGTTTCATAGTGGAAGGTGGAAGCACTGCGGGAGCACCTTCACCACACGGACTGCAGCGGTTCAAGAAGGCGGCTCACCACCTCCTTCTCAAGGGCAACTAGGGATGGGCAATAAATGCCGGCCTTGCCAGCGACGCCCACATCCCATGAACGAATGGAAAAAAAAAGTGCCTTCTCCCCCCTGTGACACCAATATGATAAATTGTTGCACCCTGCATGTTCAGTTACTGATGGTCTTTAGTGCAGGTCTGATAGTCGGCTTCAGAGCGGAAGAGCAGCAGGAATGGATCTGGGAGAGCAGAGGGACTTTATCAAGAATATCTCGTTTTCGAAATGGAATAAGACGGGGGGGCCCCCATCTGCACAAGCAGGGAACTTGATTAGATAATCTAAATGGACCATTCGGAAGCCAATAACTTCACGGTCTCAGACCAATTATCGGGGGAATCTCAATTCTCTTCTCATTTCTATTATTGGTCAGGGATATCCCGGCCATTCTGGTGGGTAAGCGAGGTTTCACAGTGTAGTGACCGAGTTGCATGGCTTGAAGAAACTGGTCATTTTCTGATGATACTGATTCAGTGTTAAATGTTGAACAGCTGTCCTTCCGCAAACTGAGGTTGTTGGATGACTAAACTAAGGCTTAACTATACCATATCACCTCTATGTCTGCCCCTCGTCAAATTTGCGAAGTGCGCAGAAACTGTGCCGACAGTGAGAAAGAATTGCTCAGCAAGATCGGAAATGATGGTATTTGCACAGAGCCGGATGAAGAATTCCTGGAGCCCTGGGCACCAGGAACATTCAGGAACTATCCACCACCTACACCACTGCAACCCCCCCCCGCCCCGCCTCCCTACCCACCCCACACCTCCGCTTCACCACACAACCATCCCTCCTCCCCCTCAATCCAATAAAACACAAACATGTAGTAAAATCAGGAAGAAAAGACCCCAAGAATGTTTACACGCTGCATGAACAATAACTTAACTGAACCGTGGCTCAGTGGGTCGTACTCTCGCCTCTGAGTCAGAAGATTCATGGGTTCAAGTCTCACTCCAGAGGCGTGTATACAAAATCTAGAGTGTCACTCCCAGTGCAGTACTGAGGGAGCACTGCACTGTCGGAGGTGCCGTCTTTCCGATGACACATTAAACCGAGGTCTGGTCTACCCTCTCAGGTGGATGAATAAGATCCCATGACACTATTCGAAGAAGAGCAAAAGATTTCTCCCCTGTGTTCTGGCCAATATTTATCCCTTAACTTACATCATTATCACTTTGCTGTTGGTGGGAGTTTGCTGTGCGCAGATTGGTTGCCATGTTTCCTACATTACAACAGAGACTACACTTCAAATGTACTTCATTGGCTGTAAAGTGCTATGGGACATCCTGAGGTTGTGAAAGGCGCTATAGAAATGCAAGTTCTTTCTTTCTTTTAATAGAAGTTAAAATAAACAGTTATACAAATTAGATTGTACATTTCGTAACGGGACAGTGAATGCACTGCAGAAAGGGGAATCCCACTTTCTCAAATCCAATGCTTAAAGGCATAGAACAGGAGGGCAGAGCATGAAACAAACGATGGATCATATAACCAGAAAAAAAACTTGTTGCATAAAAGCAATCATAGTCAATTTAGTCTTAGAGAGGAAATCTGGCAGGTATTGAGACAACAGAGATTGGAAAGGTATACAGAATTACTGGCATTTACCATATTATGATATATTCAATAATTGACATAATATGTAACATCAGCATCTGCCTATAGAAAGGGTAGCAGTGGTATTGGTTAATAAGGGCCGAGTTGTTACAGGTTGAAGGTCCAGTGTGCTGGGTGTCCTGGGGCTGTGATGATTGATCTTCATCCACCACAACCATCTTCCTTTGTGCTAGGTATGACTCCAGCCAGTGGAGCGTTTTCCCCCCCCCCACCGATTCCCATTGACTTCAGTTTTACTAGGGCTCCTTGATGCCAGACTTGGTCAAATGCTGCCTTGATGTCAAGGGCAGTCACTCTCACCTCACCTCTGGAATTCAGCTCCTTTGTCCATGTTTGGAGCAAGGCTGTAATGAGGTCAGGAGCTGAGTGATCTTGGTGGAACCCATTTCCGGGCATCCATGAGCAGGTTATTGGTGAGTAAGTGCTGCTTGATAGCACATTCGATGACACTTTCCATCACTTTGCTGATGATTGAGAGTAGACTGATGGGGCGGTAATTGGCCGGGTTGGATTTGTCCTGCCTTTTGTGGACAGGACATACCTGGACAGTTTTCCACATTGTCGGATAGATGCCAGTGTTGTAGCTGTACTGGTTCCAGGGATGAGGAATTACAGTTACGTGGATAGACTGGAGAAGCTGGGGTTGTTCTCCTTAGAACAGAGAAGATTGAGAGGAGATTTGATAGAGGTGTTCAAAATCATGAGGGGTCTAGACAGAGTAGATAGAGAAAAGCTGTTCCCATTGAC
The DNA here is from genome assembly GCA_030390025.1 of Squalus acanthias. Classification (NCBI taxonomy): domain Eukaryota; kingdom Metazoa; phylum Chordata; class Chondrichthyes; order Squaliformes; family Squalidae; genus Squalus; species Squalus acanthias. The sequence goes on from CM059425.1 coordinate 253,617,251, forward strand.
AGAAGGATCGAGAACCAGAGGACACAGATTTAAGGTAATTGGCAGAAGATCCAAAGGCAACATGAGGAAAAACATTTTTACGCAGCGAGTGGTTATGATCTGGAATGCACTGCCTGAAAAGGTGGTGGAGGCAGATTCAATTGTGGATTTCAAAAGGAAATTGGATAAGTACCTGAAGGAAAAGAAATTGCTGGGCTACGGGGAAAGGGCGGGGGGAGTGGGACTAGCTGAATTGCTCTTGCAGAGAGCCGGCACAGGCTCGACAGGCCGAATGGCCTCCGACTGTGCTGCAACGACTCTATGATTCTATTCTATGGTAAGTTGAATATACGAATGTGATGGGCAGGAAAAGACCAGCTGGTCCATCCAAAAGATGAGCCTGCCCCACACTCGTTTAATGCCTGAAGCTTCACGACTAGACATTTCCTAACCACACACCGCGCCCAACATGCCCCCACCCCCCCGTCCACCCCCTCCACCCCCGCCATCGCCTCTTTAGCCGTGTAATCTCCTGGGAGTGGCAAAAGTACTAGAGAAAAAAAAGGGCGAATAAGGGAAAGAAAAACTTTGGAAAATTCCTCCTCAGGCGATCAAAACCAGTCCTGGAGATCACATGGCCCATGCGTACGATAACTGTTAATCCACTTACCGTCTATATCATGCGATCTCTGCCCCAGCCAAGAACCGGTCCAGCTCCCTCTTGAAGGTTTTGCAGGGAGTCAACACCCACTGCACCAGCCGGAATTGCATCCCATTGAGCCTGCAGTCCACAGGCACAGTAAGAGTATCGCTTGTTAATGCACCCACTGTGCTGCTGTGGAAACTTTGGGGTTCAAACTCCAACACACGGTCACGGCTGCCTCAGTTCACTTGGAAATTGGTTACAGGCGACCGTTGAGGGAGGGAGTCTGAGATCTAATAGACGGCCACCGTTCACTGCTCTCACACGTCAGTGGGCATCAGCGTGGCAATGCCCTTCAGCAGCATAGCACAAGAGCAGCTGGCTGGCACTTGTGTCAGTGGCCCTTCTGTGCAGGTCCTGCACAAATGACAGCTGCCACCTCTGAAAGCAGTGACGCCAACGTGAGCCCTTCTTCCACCCGCCCCCCCACCGCAGAAAGGGAGCCAGCCCCTCCCGCTATTGGTGCAAGTGCCGCGGGGTTAATTACTAGAGACAGGTCGTGGGCCTTCTTTGCCCCATGCAGCTCACCAATTGGCTATGTTGCCATCCACAGGTGATAGCCCTTCACCTGGGGAAACAATTGTTGGTTGAGCAGATCCACAGGCAACACAGAGAACTCGTCGCACAAAAGAGGCAAAAGCAGCAAGAAAATATAAATACTGTGGCAACAAGAGCAGGTCAGAGGCTGGGTATTCTGCAGCGATTGTCTCACCTCCTGACTCCCCAAAGCCTTTCCATCATCTACAAGGCACAAGTCAGGATAAGTGCCTGGATAAGTGCAGCTCCAACAACACTCAAGAAGCTCGACACCATCCAGGACAAAGCAGCCGGGCTTGATCGGCACCCCATCCGCCACCTTAAACATTCACTCCCTCCACCACCGGCGTACCGTGGCTGCAGTGTGTACCATCTACAAGATGCACTGCAGCAACTCGCCAAGGCTTCTTCGGCAGCACCTCCCAAACCCGCGACCTCTTCCACCTAGAAGGACAAGGGCAGCAGGCACATGGGAACACCACCACCTCCAAGTTCCCCTCCAAATCATACACCATCCTGACTTAGAAGTATATCACCGATCCTTCATTGTCGCTGGGTTAAAATCCTGGAACTCCCTCCCTAACAGCACTGTGGGAGCACCTTCACCACACGGACTGCAGTGGTTGAAGAAGGCAGCTCACCACCACCGTCTCGAGGGCAAATAGGGATGGGCAATATATGCTAGCCTTGCCTGCAACGCCCACATCCCATAAGCGAATAAAAAAAAAAGAGCGCACACAACAGGCACGGACAAATGTAAAATTATCAATTCACTTTTTAATATATAGTAGTTATACTGTTGTTTACACAGATATGGTGAGATGAAGTAGGGTGGGAGGAGGTTCAGGCGGAGCATAAACACCAGCGCAGACCAGTTGGGCTGAACGGCCTGTTTCTGTGCTGGAAATTCTACGGTAATTCTACATTATATCTGCTGTTCATCGTCCTTTTATCGGGCAGAAAAGAAAGTGTCAGGTTCTCTCAGTTTACCAACACAGGCAACAGTGGCAAGATTCAAGCTGGTTGTCCAGCTTTTTTTTTTCAATGTGTTCACGGAATGTCGGCAATGCTGGCAAAGCCACATTTACTGCCAACCCGAGATGGCGATGGTGGGTCTTCTCCTTGAATTGCTGTAGTCCTATTGGTGATGAAGCCCCTTACCCAGAGTACAGTCTGTGCCCATTGGTACTGGGCGTAGAGCAGCCTAACCAGCGGGCCACAAGAGGGCACCATGGAAACATTGCAGATAAGTTTCTTAAATGATTATTGTGAGTGTTCCACCGGCCCACCAAAATCCTTCCCACCCACTGCCAGCTGTTCGCTGCCCCAGTGCACAACCCTCTCCGAACATTCATTCCATGTTCTCACAACCCTCTCCGCACCTTCATTCCATGTTCTCACAACCCTCTCCGCACCTTCATTCCATGTTCTCACAACCCTCTCCGCACCTTCATTCCATGTTCTCACAACCCTCTCCGCACCTTCATTCCATGTTCTCACAACCCTCTCCGAACCTTCATTCCATGTTCTCACAACCCTCTCCGCACCTTCATTCCATGTTCTCACAACCCTCTCCGCACCTTCATTCCATGTTCTCACAACCCTCTCCGCACCTTCATTCCATGTTCTCACAACCCTCTCCGAACCTTCATTCCATGTTCTCACAACCCTCTCCGCACCTTCATTCCATGTTCTCACAACCCTCTCCACACCTTCATTCCATGTTCTAAAAACTCTCCCGACCTTCATTCAACGTTCTTAAAACCAATGTTCCCTTTAGTTTGTTTTTTTTGGGTGCGGGGCCGCTTTAACGGGCTGTGTGGCATGTTCAAATGTCCACACATGCACGGTTATTTCTATTGAAAAGCCAGTGAGCCTTCCTGCCCGGGACCTCCAGAACGTTGCGCAGCCATGTGCAGCTTAACGGGAACATTGCTAACAACCCTCTCCTAACCCTCAATCTACGTTGTCATAACCCTCTCCTAATTCACACTACATGTTACAACAACCTTTTACTAAAATTCATTCAACATTCTAACAACACTCTCCAAGCCTTCAATCTACGTTCTGATTACCGTCTCCTAACCTTCATTCAATGTTCCCACTACCATCTCCTAACCTTCATTCAATGTTCTCACTACCCTCTCCAAACCTTCATTCAATGTTCTCACTCCCCTCTCCTAAGCTTCATTCAATGTTCTCACTCCCCTCTCCTAACCTTCGTTCAATGTTCTCACTCCCCTCTCCTAACCTTCATTCAATGTTCCCACTACCCTCTCCTAACCTTCATTCAATGTTCTCACTCCCCTCTCCAAACCTTCATTCAATGTTCTCACTCCCCTCTCCTAAGCTTCATTCAATGTTCTCACTCCCCTCTCCTAACCTTCATTCAATGTTCCCACTACCCTCTCCTAACCTTCATTCAATGTTCTCACTACCCTCTCCAAACCTTCATTCAATGTTCTCACTCCCCTCTCCTAAGCTTCATTCAATGTTCTCACTCCCCTCTCCTAAGCTTCATTCAATGTTCTCACTCCCCTCTCCTAACCTTCATTCAATGTTCTCACTACCATCTCCTAACCTTCATTCAATGTTCCCACTACCCTCTCCTAACCTTCATTCAATGTTCTCACTCCCCTCTCCAAACCTTCATTCAATGTTCCCACTACCCTCTCCTAACCTTCATTCAATATTCTCACTCCCCTCTCCAAACCTTCATTCAATGTTCTCACTCCCCTCTCCTAACCTTCATTCAATGTTCTCACTCCCCTCTCCTAATCTTCATTCAATATTCTCACTCCCCTCTCCAAACCTTCATTCAATATTCTCACTACCCTCTCCTAACCTTCATTCCTTTTCCTCATTCCCCTCTCCTAACCTTCAATCTACGTTCTCATTACCTCTCCTAATTTACACTCTATGTTGTAACAACCTTCTGCTAACCTTCATCCAATGTTCTAACAATACTCTTCTAACCTTCTTTCTATTTTCTCACAACTCTCTCCTCACCTTCATTCAATGTTCTCACTACTGTCTCCTAACCTTCATTCTGTTGGTGATGCTGCTGTCTTTGCAGCTTGCTTGAAACAGAACTGGTGTTGCCTCATTGCTGTGAATCTTCTGCTCAATCTGGCTGCTGAAGCAACCGTGTGTGTTTTGTAATTGATGTGTCCCCAGCTGTACGTGAAGTATTAACTTAATCTAAATTAGATCCTTGCTGGAAAAGGCAAATTCGTTTTTTATTTGTACTCGGATATGAATACTTTCATTTAAAAGAAGAAGTATGTTGTTTCAAATGACACTGGGCTTTCTTTCAATGTACATGTTCAGTTCCCATTTTGTTTGGGGAATCTCACCCATGGGAGAGCAGTGTAAACGATCTAACTGAATGGCAAAACAGGCTCGAGGGGCTGAATGGTCTATTCCTGTTCCAATGATGCTGCTTGTCACACTTTGAGGGAGAGTCTCACCTTCACTGTCTGGGCGGAGTGGATGTCCCACCCATTGTGGAACCCGCCCGATTTTCATTCCGTTGATTTCAACAGAATAAAACTCAGGCAGGTTCCACAATGAATGAGTAATGAGTTCATTACTAGAATACCACCCAGGTGGTGAAGGCTAACACATACACCTCAGTTATTCTGTCGTGATTTTGACACACCTATCATGCCTTTTGCACCCATTGTGTAGCGACTTTGTCACACCTGTGCACACCTGTCACACCCGTATAGGCTTTTACATTAAATCTGGAGGGTAAAGTTGGTAAACTTACCTTTCGGCTGTCCAAAGCCTAGGTGGCACTGTGCTACACAATGCCAGCTGCTTTCCTCTCTATCTTGTCTTTTCGATAGCCCTTTTTGCCCAGCCTCTCCCAACCCCTTCTCCCGTTTGTGAAGTCCACATCTCCCACTCTTAGTATCACGGAGCCTAGGCCATCTGGTCTCCAGCCACACATCCTTGTTCCTGGTGATCCTACAATCCATGATCCCGTGATCCTGCTCCAGTGACCCAAGGGCTTCTCCCCCACCACCCCCCACCCACTCCCCCCCCCTCCCCACTCATCGTTCACCTTTCCTCTGCTCTCCCTGCTAGCACTTGCTCCTGTTCCCACTGGTTCCAGCAGCCTTTACCACCGTGATGGGCCTGGACCATCTGGCCTTTGGCCACCAACCTGCATGCACCCAGCGCTGCATCTCAGGCCCGCACCCAGCCCTGTTTCTGTCAACCTGCAGGATTCCTCCTTCTCACACCCACTCCCTGATCTATTGTAACATTGCCTTGGCAAAGCACTTTCAAAAACTATAGTATGAGTTTCCCAGTGCTGGGATGGTAAACATTGATTCCTGGGATGAGAGCGTTGTCCTCTGAGGAGAGATTGAGTAGATTGGGCCTATAATCTCTGTGGAGTTTAGAAGAATGTGAGGTGATCTCATTGAAACATACAAGATTCTGAGGGGGGATTGACAGGGTAGATGCTGGGACATTGTTTCCCCTGGCTGGAGAGTCTAGAACTAGGGGGCATAGTCTCAGGATAAGGGGTCGGCCATTTAAGATCGAGATGAGGAGGAATTTCTTCACTCAGAGGGTGGTGAATCTTTGAAATTCTCTACCCCAGAGGGCTGTGGATGCTGAGTCATTGAGTGCATTCAAGGCTGAGATAGACAGATTTTTGGATACTAAGGGAACCAGGGGATATGGAGATCGGGCGGGGAAAGTGGAGTTGAGGTTGAAGATCAGCCATGATCTTATTGAATGGCGGAGCAGGCTCGAGGGGCCGTATGGCCGACTCCTGCTCCTATTTCTTATGTTCTTATGTAAAGAAGGATGGTAGGGCTGGCCTCGAAATTACTTGGGGCACATGGCTGATCGGCAAAAATATTTGGGGCAAAGGTGGTAGAAGGAACAAGGCACATCTGTACTCTCTTGCCTAAGTTGCGGTTGGAGAGTGGGAAGAACTGTACGGAATTTCAGGACTCTGTACACAATGTCAGCTCAGAGTCGTAGAATGATACTCCACAGAAGGAGTGTGCTGTCCAGAATTGGTCACAATACTCGAGTTGAGGCCTAACCAGCGATTTATAAAGGTTTGGCATATCTTCCTTGTTCTTTGTACTCTCGGCCTCGATTTATCAAGCCTCAGGATCCTGTAGGCTTGGATTACAATCCAAGCACAGTTTTAAGCCGTGCACAAGGGTAGAATCTCAGTGTTCCCAGGACAGCCAACGTGAGAAGCCGCAGACCTTATTCAATTTGTATTTGCTTTGTATCCTGCCGGCCTGGGAATGATGCTGAGCTACTTATCCCGGAACTGCCTCAGGTCACTCCTTTACACTGGCAGCACACCAGCGAAACCGGTATTGAACCGATCACCTCAGGTGAGTGCGTGTCGCGACTATGCACCAAAATTAATCTTTTCAGTGCTTACACTGGAGAGCTGATCCAGCCTGAACCCAAAATTGATGACTTTATTTGACGTCTCCAATGTAGATGTGATTGTGTTGAAGAGAAAGCATTTCCCTCTTCCTTTCTCTCGCTGTGTCTCAGGCGGTGCTCAGAAACAACTTTCTTTTTCATAAGATGTTGAATTTTTGACAAAGGAAGAAAGACTTGCGTTTACATTGCAGCTCACCACACCTCCGGGGAATGTCTCGTATTCCGGCGTGCACTGACCATTGTTATGGAGGAAAGTGCAGCGGTCATTCTGGGCAGCGAAAAATCCCCACAAACAGCGACAAGGTGAATAACCAGTTGACAGAATGTGGGTCAAGACTCCCCCCACACCCCCCGGGTCGATTATCTTTTATTCGTTCTCAGGATGTGGGTGTCGCTGGCAAGGCAGGCGCATGTTTCCCATTCCTAGTTGCCCTGCGAAGTTGGTGGTGGTGGTGGTGCTGGTGGGCTTTCTCCTTGAACCGCTGCAGTTCTTGTGGCGACGGTGCTCCCACAACGGTGTGAGGTAGGGAATTCCAGGAGGAGGTCGTCCGTACGGCGATGAGCGGAGGGCGATCTCTGTGCTTTTTCTTAGAATCACTGACGCCCAGGTAAGCTGCTGGAAGCAGGCAGACAGGGGCTCGGCCTGATATCTCATCCAAAGTAAGGCATCGCCGACAGTACAACGCTCCTGTACTGAAGCCTTGCCCTGAAGCTCGGTCCCAGTACCTTCTGACGCCGCGGCAAAAGAGATACTAACAGAGCCACGCGGAGAGGAGGCTTAAACATTTTTTGTTATGATAAGCAATGGCTTTATTAATTTTGAAATCTTTAGTGCGCCGCACTCATTTCCCTTCACCGAACGGTAATGATTGTTTGGCAATGTTTGTTACCCATCTGTGAGCAAATAAGCTTGAATCCATAATAGTAAACGAGCCCATTCTAATTTTCATTACCAGTGTCGATGCACAATAATCAGCATCAGCTCCGTGTGTGTGTGTATTTTCGTTCTCACTTAATTATTTTTCTGGACTATTATTGCGTGCAGGAGTGATGGGGTTAGATTTCCTCTGTTCACCGTGTGCTATTGAGATCGAAAAAAATAGCAGCAACATCTCCTACTGTATCAACCTATGAACAACGACAGACTGGAAAACACCCTCTGGTCCATCCAGCCTGTCCCAGTGGTCTCCTGGACTGCATCACAATATATACACTCCGCATCCCGCCCGAAACCATGTGATCTCCTGGGAAAACAAAAAAAACATAGATTAAAAACCCAGGCCAATTTGGGGGGGGGGAACATTTGGGAAATTCCTCTCCAACCCCTTTAGGCGATGGAAACTAGTCCAGGAGATCACTCTGGCCCTGATAATGCCAAGAGATACTAGAATAAGGTTATTAGCAATGACAGATAGAGGAAAATCTTTCTGCTACCTTGGAGCAGAGAAGGCTAAGAGGAGAACTGATCGAGGTGTTTAAGATCATGAAGAGCTTAGATAGAGTAAATAAAGAGAAACAGTTTCCAGTGGCTGAAGGGTCAGTAACCAGAGGGCACAGATTTAAGGTGATTGGCAAAAGAACCAGAGGCGACGTGAGGGAAAACTTTTTTACGCAACGAGTGGTTATGATTTGGAATGTGCTGCCTGATAGGGTGGTGGAGACAGATTCAATAGCAGCTTCAAAAGGGAATTGGATAAACACTTGAAGGTGAAACAATTGCAGGGATATGGGGAAAGAGCGGGGGGAGTGGGACTAACTGGATCGCTCTTCGAAAGAGCCGGCGCAGACTCGATGGGCCGAATGGCCTCCTTCTGGGCTGTACTATTCTATGATCTATATGATGTCTCCCACTCTCCCACCAGATTTAATGTATCCCCCTGGGGCATGATTTTCTACTGCTCTTCATGAAGCAAGTGGACTAGGTTTCCTGTAATCTTTTGGCGGGGTGGGGAGGGGGGTGGGTTGGTGTTGGGGAGATGACAATTTGAGCCACGTGCGGGGCAGACAGTGGACAGAATGCGCCCTAGCACACCCGTCGCAACCCCCGCTAGACCCCGGGCCTCGTTTGCACACGGCTAGCGGGCTGCTCATGCCCTGGGCACCACACCAGCTGGGGAGGTGGGGATATCGGCCGGTTCCTGCTTGAAGCTGGTTGACAGACGGAGCCTGGGGCGGTGGGGGGGTCGGTGGAGGGTGGGGTGGGATGAACTGGTGGGAGGGTGGAGATGAGGAGAATTTATTTTACGCAGCGAGTTGTTGTGATCTGGAACGCACTGCCTGAAAGGACGATGGAAGCAGATTCAATGGTAACCTTCAAAAGGGAATTGGATATAAACTTGAAACAGACAAGTTTGCAGGGCTCTGGGGAAAGAGCAGAGTGGAGCGGGACTAATTGGAGAGCTCTTTCAAAGAGCCGGCACAGGCATGATGGGCCGAATGGCCTCCTTCTGCACTGACGTTGTAAGATTCTATGCTTCATTGCGCCAAACCTAACAGCACGGTATGCCTGTTGTACACAGGAGTTCGTAGCATCTCGGTTTGCTGGGTGAATAAAGAAGGCATCGTTCCATCATTATTACCTCATTTGAACAACCTGCCCTTATTTCGGCAGAGGCTTCAAAAGGTCAATGTCACATATGCCAGAATATTCGTCTGGCTTTACAATGGGCATCAATCCAGCTGTATGGTCGAAGGAAGACTTTACAAAGACATTTACAACATCAGTACACACAGACACCACAGGCAATCTTAGCCCATAGTGCTGGTAAGGTTGACCACCAGCGTTTTGATTCTGATGTCTGCTTTGAAGATCCCATGGCACTATTTGAGGACTAAGAAGTTCTCACAGTATTTCTCCCTCAACCAACACCGCCAAAAATAAACATATTAACTCGTCTTTCGTCTTACTGCTGTTCGTGGGACATTGCTGGCATGCAATGGTGGCCACAGTGGCCTAGATAATGACAGTCAGTATTGGAGCGACAATTTGCATTTATAAAGTGCCTTCAACATAGAAAAATCTCCCAAGGTTCTTCAAAGAAGTGCGAGGAAGATCAGATGCTGAGCCAAACGAGGAGGAGTGACCAAAAGCTTGGTCAAAGAGGTGGGTTCTCAGGAGGGTCCCAAATGCAGAGAGGGAGGTGGAAGGGTTTCAGGGAGGGAGTTCCAAAGTGTGGGACCTCGACGGCTAAAGGCATGGCCGCCAATGTAAGGAGAAGGAAATGAGGATACACAAGAGGCCACAGTCAGATCGATGGAGAGATTTGTGGGAGGGGAGATTAGAAGGACACAGAAGGTTACAGAGTTAGGGAAGCACAGGTCCATTAATTACTTCAAAAGTAATTGATTATGTGAAGCACTTTGAAACATCTTGAAAGCGTGATAAGGCACTGTTTAAATACAATGAGCATGACTATTGTTTAAATGAGTGTAATATATGTGGGTAGAACAAATGAAGGACAGAGACAGGATGATTTGCCAGTCAAGGTGCTTGTTTACTTGGCCAGAGCAAACTGAGCATGCTTACACTAAACCATGTGACAAACCATGTGACCATACATTACAATGAGTATATAGACAAAAGAAAGAAACTTGCATTTGTGTAGCGCCTTTCACAACCTCAGGACGTCCCAAAGCACTTTACAGCCAATGAAGTACTTTTGAAGAGTAATCACTGTTCATCGCCCATCTCCGGCTGCTGCTGAAACCCTCATCTGTGCCATTGTTGCCTCTAGACTCGACTATTCCAATGCTCTCCTGGCCAGACTCCCACCTTGCACCCTCCGTAAAACTTGAGCTCATCCAAAACTTGGCTGCCCATATCCTAACTCGCACCAAGTCCCGTTCACCCATCACCCCCAGTGCTCGCTGACCTACATTGGCTCCCGGTCCGGCAACACCTCGATTCTCAAATTCTCATCCTTGTTTTCAAATCCTTCCATGGCCTCGCCCCTCCCTATCTCTGTAACCTCCTCCAGCCACACAACCGCCACCCCCCCCCACCGCCCCCGCCCCCCCGAGATCTCTGCGCTCCTCCAATTCTGGGTTCTTGAGCATCCCCGATTTCTATCTCTCCACCATTGGTGGCCGTGCCTTCAGCTGCCTGGGCCCTAAGCTCTGGAAATCCCTCCCTGAGCCTCTCCGCCTCTCTACCTCTCTTTCTCCTCCTTTAAGATGTTCCTTAAAACCTACCACTTTAATCAAGCTTTTGGTCACCTCTCTTAAGGAGGTCACCTCCTTAGGTGGCTCAGTGGCAAATTTTGTTTGATAAAGTTTTAGTGAAGTTCCTTGGAATGTTTTATTCCATTCAAGGCACTATACAAATGCAAGTTGTTGTTGTAATGTCAGAAATGCATATATCCAAAAAAGAGAGGGAGGTCCATTTGTGTTTAATCACCAAGGTGCAAAATTTGGACATTGAACAACAAATCTTTCAAGCCAGTCAATTCACGGCTGTTAAAATTGTGTTGAGAAACTACGTAGTTGTTTACATTTAACTCAGCTTCTTCACTCCATTCATAGAAACATAGAAGATAGGAGCAGGAGTAGGCCATTCGGCCCCTCTAGCCTGCTCCGCCATTTAATGAGATCATTGCTGATCATCCAAACTCAGTACCCTGTCCCTGCTTTCTCCCCATATCCCTTGATACCTTTAGCCTTAAGAAATATATCTAACTCCTTCTTGAATATATTTACTGACTTGGCCTCAACTGCCTTCTGTGGTAGAGAATTCCACAGGTTCACCACTCTCTGGGTGAAGAAATTCCTCCTCATCTCTGTCCTAAATGGCTTACCCCTTATCCTTAGACTGTGACCCCTGGTTCTGGACTCCCCGCCATCGGGAACATCCTTCCTGCATCCAGTCTGTCTAGCCCTGTTAGAATTTTATAAGTTTCAATGAGATCTCCTCTCATTCTTCTAAACTGCAGCGAGTATAAGCCCAATCGACCCAATCTCTCCTCGTACGTCATTCCTGCCATCCCAGGTATCAGTCTGGTGAATCTTCGCTGCACACCCTCCATGGCAAGAACATCCTTCCTCAGATAAGGCGACCAAAACTGCACACAATACTCAAGGTGTGGTCTCACCAAGGCCCTGTACAGCTGCAGCAAGACATCCTTGTTCCTGTACTCAAACCCTCTCGCTACGAAGGCCAACATACCATTTGCCTTAACCGCCTGCTGTACCTGAATGCTTACCTTCAGCGACTGGTGCACAAAGACACCCAGGTCTCGTTGCACTTCCCCTTCTCCCAATCTATTGCCATTCAGATAATATTCTGCCTTTCTGTTTTTGCCACCAAAGTGGATAACCTCGCATTTATCCACATTATACTGCATCTGCCATGCTTCTGCCCAATCATCCAAACTGTCCAAATCATACTGGAGTTTCTCGGCATCCTCCTCGCAGCACACACGCCCACCCAGCTTTGTGTCATCTGCAAACTTGGAGATATTACATCTAGTTCCCTCGTCTAGATCATTAATATATATAGTGAATAGCTGGGGTCCAAGGACCGATCCTTGTGGAACCCCACTAGTCACTGCCTGCCACTCGGAAAAAGACCCTTTTATTCCAAATCTTTGCTTCCTGTCTGCCAACCAGTTCTCTATCCAAGACAGTACCTTGCCCCCAATCCCATGTGCCTTAACTTTACATTCTAATCTCTTATGCGGGACCTTATCGAAAGCCTTCTGAAAGTCCAAATACACCACATCCACTGGTTCTCCCTTATCTATTCTATCAGTTACATCCTCAAAAAATTCCAGTAGATTAGTCAAGCACAATTTACCTTTTGTAAATCCATGTTGACTTTGTCCAATCCTGTCACTGTTTTCCAAGTGCTCTGCTATTACATCTTTTATAATGGACTCTAGCATTTTCCCTACAACCGATGTCAGGCTTACCAGTCTATAATTCCCCCGTTGTTTCTTTACCACCTTTTTTGAACAGTGGGGTAACATTAGCTACCCTCCAATCCATGGGAACTGTTCCAGAGTCTATAGAATTTTGGAAGATGACCAGCAATGCATCTATTATTTCGAGGGCCACTTCCTTAAGTACCCTAGGATGTAGATTATCAGGCCCTGGGGATTTATCGGCCTTTAATGCCATCAATTTCCCTAACACTATTTCTCTACAAATACTGATTTCATTCAGTTCCTCCCTCTCATTAGACCCTATGTTCCCTGACATCTCTGGGACGTTATTTGTGTTCTCCTTTGTGAAGACAGAGCCAAAGTATGTATTTAATTGGTCTGCCATTTCTTTGTTCCCCATTATAAATTCCCCTGATTCTGACTGCAAGGGACCTATGCTTGACTTCACCAATCTTTTTCTCTTCACATATTTATAAAAGCTTTTACAGTCAGTTTTTATGTTCCCTGCAAGCTTACGCTCGTACTCTATTTTCCCCCTCTTAATTAATCCCTTTGTCCTCCTTTGCTGAATCCTAAACTGCTCCCAATCCTCAGGTTTACTGCTTTTTCTGGCCAATGTATGTGTCCTCTCCTTGGATCTTATGCTATCCCCGATTTCCCTTGTCAGCCATGGTTGAGTCACCTTTTTTGTTTTATTTTTATGCCAGACAGGGATGAACAAATTCTGTAGTTCATCCATGCGACCTTTGAATGTTTGCCATTGCCTATCCACCGTCAACCCTTTGAGTAACATTCCCCAATCTATCCTACCCAACTCGCACCTCATACCATCGTAGTTTCCTTTATTTAAATTCAGGACCCTAGTCTCTGAGTCAACTATTTCATTCTCCATCTTAATGAAGAATTCTATCATATCAGATTGCTAATTAATCCTTTCTCGTTACATAATACCCAGTCTAAGATGGCCTGGTCTCTAGTTGGTTCCACGACATATTGGTCCAGGAAACCATCCCGTATACACTCCAGGAATTCCTCCTCCACAGTATTGTTACTAATTTGGTTAGCCCAATCTATATGTAGATTAAAGTCACCCATGATAACTGATGTGCCCTTATTGCACGCATCTCTAATTTCCTGTTTAATGCCATCCCCAACCTCTGCATTATTGTTTGGGGATCTGTATACCACTCCCGCTAATGTTTTCTGCCCCTTGGTATTTCTCAGTTCTACCCATACGGATTCCACATCATCAGAGCTAATATCCTTCCTTACAATTGTGTTAATCCCCTCTTTAACCAGCAATGCTACCCCACCTCCTTTTCCTTTTTGCCTGTCTTTCCTGAATATCAAATACCCCTGGATGTTGAATTCCCAGCCTTGGTCACCCTGGAGCCATGTCTCCTTAATCCCAATCATATCATATCCGTTTACCTCTATTAGCACAGCTAATTCATTCACCTTATTACGAATGCTCCTCGCATTAAGACATAAAGCCTTCAGGCTTGTTTTTTTAACACTCTTAGACCTTTTATAATTATTATTTACTGTGGCCATGTTTGATTTAAACACTTGATTTCTCTGACTGTCACCTTTGCTTTTCTCCTTCCTGTCTTTTGCTTCTATCCTTGTTTCCCTTTCCTCTGTCTCCCTGCTCAGGTTCCCAACCCCCTGCCATTTTAGTTTAAACCCTCCCCCAGAGCACTAGCAAACACTCCCCCTAGGACATCGGTCCCGGCCCTGCCCAGGTGCAAACCATCCAGTTTGTACTGGTCCCACCTCCCCCAGAACCGATTCTAATGTCCCAGGAATTCATCCAGCAGATGCCAAGCACTTTTTTTTAAATAGTCTTTTATCTTATTTTGCTGATTTTGTTCAAACAGCTCAACAGCGCAATTGGAAATGTCAGAGTCTGTGTAAATATCTCCTACCGACCTTAAGCGTAGGTCACTGCACAAACACATCTGACGACTCCGTATCATGTCAGTTGTCCCTGAGCCATATGTTCATCAGTGGAGACAGGAATTATTAGGCTGAATGGATCCGTTCTCACTGCCGTTACATTACAACAGACAATAGCCCTGGGAGACAGCAGAGAATTAATAAGCGCACACTCAAAGTGGCCAGGAAGAGTGGAAATTATTATTTTGACTGGGATGTGGGTGATGCTACCAATTATCGCCAATCCCTAGTTGCTGGGGGCGACGGGTGGGGGGAGGTGGAGGGAGGGGTCATTAAGAGTCAATCGTCTGGGGGTGGAACCGAGCCCTGGCAAGGGCCGAAGAGAAACTCGTGGGAAGAGAGCAAGCAGACCTAATAATTGATCGCCTCTGGGATTGATTACATTTCCCTGGTACAGACTGGGGCTTTAGTAAAGAAAGATTTTGCATTTATACAGCGCCTTTCATGACCTCAGCACGTCCCAAAGCGCTTTACAGACAATCAAGTACTTTTGAAGTGTAGTCGCTGTTGCAATGTAGGAAACACAGCCGCCAATTTGCGCACAGCAAGCTCCCACAAACAGCAATGTGATAATGACCAGAAAATCGGTTTTAGTGATGTCGGTTGAGGGAGAAATCTTGGCCAGGACACCGGGGAGAACTCGCCTGTTCTTCTTCAAAATAGCGCCGTGGGATCTTTTAGGTCCACCTGAGAGAGCAGACGGGGCCTCGATTTACAATTTCGTCTGAAAGACGGCACCTCCGACAATGCAGCACTCCCTCAGCACTGCAGTGAAATGTCAGCCTGGAATACGCACTCAAGTGTCAGGACTGAGATTTGAGCCCACGACCTTCTGACTCAGAGGCAAGAAGTACTACCAATGGGCCACAGCTGACTCCCCATCATTCAGGTCCTCATAGGAATTCATGCCATTAGTCAGTTGGTGACAGTTCCACAAGGCCTGACAAGGGCATAACAAATGGGGTGTTGCCAGGCTTGACATGGTGGGGAAGGTGGGGAGAGACTCTCCCTCTCACTGGAAGCTCCAGTACTGGATACATGGTGTGGAATCCCAGCAGAACTGGGTGCAGTCCCAAATCCCAGCCCCCCCGGTGAGTGATCTTCCTGCTCTCTAACCTTTCCACTCCCTGGAATTTTAGGGTGGTCAGATAAAATCTGCCCTATTATGGGTTCCTCCTCCTTAAACGAATGCATATTTTGCCGACATCAAAGGCACATGTCACAGATAAGACCTCATGATGTAGCTATTGCCAAATCCTTTGAAGACAGTTTATTTGTGTAAAAAAGTTGTCGGTATTTACTCCAAAGCTACTTCCTTCAAACAAGACTTCCTGATGTAACTATTCTTCATCTCTTTGAAGAACAGGCTTTATGAACTGTTATCTTTCTATACTACAGCTAATGGATACCTCAAGGTATATTTATTACCCTAGCCCCTAAAGTTGCACTTTAATCACTCATGGTTGATGTCATTACTGTTACTTATTTCCTTACACTAGCACTTTTCGTATCAGAAGACATGCTATGCATTCCTCTCACGACACTTCAAAGCCCTCCTGTTTATCTTGGAAAGCCTGTTGCTCCATGATACGAAGAAGTTCGACTGTTACCCCTTAACTCCCCAAGATGTCCAACATACAACTCTCCAGAATATCCAACACCATGAACAATGCTATGGGAAATCTGTTCGAACAGGGGTGATCAACTTGCTCTAAGCACTGGCGATCCCTTCATTGAACTCAGGCATCACAATCTGATTTGTGCTGATAGTTCTCACTCACTAATTTACCCTGGATTGAATGAGCAATGGGAGGCCATCAAAGAAGAGATAACTCGGGTACAGACTAGACACATTCCCACGAAGGGGAACGGAAGGACATCCAAAGCTAGAGCACCCTGGATGACTAAAGACATAGGGGGAAAAATTAGGTCGCGACCCGTTTGGGGCGCAAATATCGTCCGGACGCAAATATTAGCGCCTGGCGCTAATTATCGCCACAGACTGGAAACTTCACTTTTACCGCCCCGGGAGGTGAGTGGAGCACTAAATCAGGCGCTGCACACCTGTCTTAAGGCGCAAAGGCCGAGCAGTGAGGCGCTAACTCAGCGCGCGAGCGCAGCGCAGGTGCTGCCAGTTAGCGAGGGAACACAGACACACTGGCGCCGGCCAGTTCTTAAAGTGGGGGGGCCAACTTGCTCCCCAGCCACACCCTGCTCATTGCAGCCTTGAATCTCGGCCTGGAGAGACCTGTGAATCCATTTTGCTGCCAAGGATGGAGAGGGTGAGAGAACGAGCTCAGCGCTTCACCGAGCGGGCCTTGGATGCTCTGGTTGGCGCGGTGGAGCGCAGAAGATGTATACTCTTCCCTGAGAGTGGCAGGAGGCCTTTGCCACGCGAGTACAGAAGAGTGTGGAGGGAGGTGGCTCAGAGTGTCTCCTCTAGGAGCATGGTGCCCAGGACCCATGTTCAATGCCGCAAAAAGTTCAACGACCTCACTCGGGTCGTCAGGGTGAGTGGCTTTTTCTCAATACCTCTCCATCCCTCCATCTCAACCTCACTCTATGGCCAGAGGGTCTTAAAACCCCAATGCACAACACTCATCCAACACCTATGGCCCTTTCATGAAACACACACACACATTCCACACTTTGCATACAGTAAGGGCTATTCACCTATGGGAGGCACATCAGGCAAGACCATGGCTGCATACAGTAAGGGCTATTCATCTATGGGAGGCACATCAGACAAGACCATGGCTGTATATTTACTCAGATGCTGTCCTTTTTCTTGCAGGCCAAGCTGGCACATAATCGGAGACAGCAGCAATGGACAGGTGGAGGGCGGCCTCAGCTGCAACCCCTCAGCGATCTTGAGGAGCGCGTCCACAAGATTGTGGCAAGCCAGGTGATCGGCCCCGTCGCCACTGGAGATGCCGACCCCGTTCTGGACAGCAATGGTAAGGTCATCACCTTTTTGTCCTCTGTCCTTCCACTTGTCCCTCACAACACCAGCCTTTGACACTTTCAATCCAACTTGCTAACTCGCTGCACTTATTCCTCCCTTACTGCCACCCTGTCCTCACGCTAAAGCCACTCTTGTACCTCCCTGCTTTCAGATGGTGATTCACCAGCTGAGGAGACGGGCCCTGAAGCTGCCAGTGGGAGTGAAGCTGCAGCCGAGGAGGAAGAGGAAGCCGGAGCATCAGTGCCACCCTCTCCCGAGGAAGCCCATGCCCACACTGGGAACACGCCTTCCCTGGAGGGGAGCAGGAGGGAAGGGTCTGATGAGGGTGAAGCTCCAGGACCCAGCGGGCTGCAGCAACGCCATGGGGGTAGGGAAGAACGGGGGCCTTCTCCCCAGAGGGAGAGTAGGCCAGAGACTCCTACTGCAATGGACGCAGAGGAGGAGCGGCTGATCGCAGAAATGAACACCCAGGCGGTGGGCATGCACACTGAGCTCATGGGTGCAGTGGGAAGGGTGCCCGAATGCATTGAGTCACTGGCAAGGAGTGTGGAGCACTTCGCTGTAGCACAGGCGGATGCCACACTAACGCTTAGTGCTGCAATTCAGTCACTGACTGCCGTGATCCCATCTCTGACTGCTCTCATGCAGACTCAGATTGAGGCCATGCGAGCACTGACTGCTGCCAACCTCGATGGTTCGTTCACATGTCCCCGGGGCTCTCACCGCGCCGCAGCAGGCCAGCAATCTGTGCTCCAGCAGATTGCTCCGGATGCTGAAGTGCTGCCCCGTGGGAGTGCCAGTGTGTCGGGCGAGCAGGGAGTTGCTGTCCTCTCTCACGATGACAGCATTCCTGCTGCCAACACTGTCACTTCTCCACTGCACTTGCCACCGCCTGTAGGACAGACTGCTGCCGCCCATGCAGAGTTGGTGCAGTCTGCAGCCGGGCCCTCCAGGCCCAGAACTGGTCGAGGCCGTCCTTCAGGGGCATCTGCAGTGTCAGGGTCTGACGATCAGCAGCCTTCCACCAGCCTTGCTGCAGCCACTGAGGTCCCATTACGGAGGAGCAGTAGGGTTAGAAGGGGGGAAGTGCGCAAGGGAAGGAGATCACCCTCGAAGGGCAAAAAGTAGGAGGTGTGACAAAATGCTGGTCATTTTTTTATTAAAGGCCGAGGTTCGTGGTCCAACTTTTGTTTAGTGTTTTGGACATTATCTCCAGGTTGTGAGAACCAGTTATGTTAATGACTGTTTCTTTGTGTTTATTTCTATGAGTTTGTCATGAGGAAATGACACACACAGAGTTTGTAAAATAAATAAGTTTTTGTATTGAAAATATACATGTTTGGTGTTTGGAATCATTGGTGCCTTGGCCGGCTTAGGGGTTGAGTGCTGGGTTCATTGATGTTGTTAGCAATGGCAGAAGCCATTTCCACAGCAGGGGCCCTAGAAGCGGCTTGCTATCAGCCGTTGACGGACGGCCCTTGCAGTTTCACCATTGTGGGCCGCCCTCCCGCCTTGGTGCTGCTGATGATCATCCTCCTCGTCCTCTTCCTCCTCTTCCTCCTCCTCCTCTGGTGGTGCTCCAAGGCCTGGTGGAATTGGCTGGGTCCTGACGATTGCCATGTTATGCAACATGCAGCACACAACTACGAAGTTGGATACTCGCTCAGGCGAGTACTGCAGGGCTCCTCCAGAATGGTCGAGACAGCGGAACCGTTGCTTCAGCACACCGATTGTGCGCTCAATGATGTTCCTGGTAGCTTGATGGCTCTCGTTGTATCGCAGCTCAGCAGGGGTGTTGGGCGTACGGAGCGGTGTCATCAGCCAGGTGCTCAATGGATACCCCTTGTCCCCGAGAAGCCAACCAACTGGCTGATGCGGTGCCTCGAAAAGTTCTGCCACAGTAGTCTGGCGCAGGATGAAAGCATCGTGGCAGCTGCCAGGATAGTGGGCATTGACAGCGAGTATCAGCTGTCTGTGGTCACAGACCAACTGAACATTCAAGGAATGGAACCCCTTTCTGTTCCGGAATTCCTCGACATTCTCATGTGGAGCACGCAAAGCCACATGCGTGCAGTCAATGGCGCCCTGCACCATGGGGAAGCCCGCTATCCTCGCAAAGCCCAGAGTGCGGTTACGCTGCTTGTCTGGGGTCATGGGGAAAGAGATGAACTCTCGTCTCCTTTTAAAGAGGGCATTTGTGACCTGCCGGATGCAGCAATGCACCGCGAACTGGGAGATATTGGCGAGGTCCCCAGCAGCAGCTTGAAATGAGCCAGTAGCATAGAAGTTGAGAGCCACTGTGACCTTCACTGCCACCGACAGAGACGTCCTGGACCTCAGTTGAGGCTGCAGATCTGGCTGCAGCAGGTGGCAGAGCTCAGTGACCACCTCCTTGCTGAATCGCAGCCTTCGCAAACACAGCTCCTCAGACATATGAATGTAGGAGAGCTGTTCACGATATACCCTGGGAGGGTAAGCTCTCCTGTACATACGCCTGTTGGCCCTCCTCCGTCTGGCCATCATTACCACTCTCTCTCTGCGTCTCTGTGTCCTCCGATTCAGCTGGAGCAGGACGACGCCCCCAATCAGTGCAGCCCCCATAGTCTCTTTGCAAGCAAAGTTATGAAGGACAGCAACCAAAGTAGCAGCGAAGTTAGGATCAGTAGGAAAAACTACCTCACAAAGCGTTGACTCAATGCAGAAGCCTCTCTTTCTCTCTCTCCGAATCTCTCTCTCTCTCTCAGAACGAGTGGTGCAAAAATGTCAACCACAGAAAAAGACAGGAAGAGGCCCCCTTTAAATAGCGCCCCCCCCAGCCCCACAGCGATTGATAGCGTTCCAGTCTTCCGGTCGTTGGATGCGCCAGGCGGTAAGGCAGGGGACGCCACTCAATTTCCGCTCCGGGGCGCCACAAGGGCGTTGCACCATGGAATGACGTCACAATCTGCGCGCGCAGGTGGTCGCGGCGGTAAGGTTTAGCGCCGCCGCACAATGTCTAGTTAAGTTCCCGAGCGGCGCTAACATCGCTGCGCCCAGGCGCTAGCGGCTTTGCTCCCCATTAGCGCCCTCTTAAGGCGCTAACGGGAGGCGCAACCAACTGAATTTTTACCCCATAGAGATTAAACTGAAACAGAAAAATGTTGTTTATGATAAATATCAGGTTCATAATTCAGTAGAGAACAAAGTTGAATACAAAAAATTCAGAGGAGAACTGGGAAAGGGAATAAGAGGGGCAAAGAGAATGTATGAGAATAGATTAGCAGGTCGATGAAGGTAACGCGGTTGATGTTGTGTATATGGACTTTCAAAAGGCATTTGCTATAGTGCCACATAATAAACTTGTTAGCAAAGTTGAAGCCCATGGATTAAAGGGACAGTGGCAGCATGGATACAAAATTGGCTAAGAGACAGAAAGCAGAGAGTAGTGGTGAACGGTTGTTTTTCAGACTGGTGACCCCAGGGGCCGGTATTACGACCATTGCTCCTTTTGATATATAGTAATGGCCTAGACTTGGGTATACAGGGCATAATTTCAAAGTTTGCAGCTGACACGAACCTCGGAAATGTAGTAAACAGTGAGGAAGATAGTAACAGACTTCAGGAAGCCATAAACAGACCCGTAAAATGGGCAGACACACGGCAGATGAAATTTAATGCAGGGAAGTGTGAAGTGATATATTTTGGTAGGAACAATGAAGAGAGGCAATATAAAATAAATGGTACAAAAGAAGAGACCTGGGGGTGTACGTACACAAATCTTTGAAGATGACAGGACAAGTTGAAGTTTATCGGCCGATATCCCGCCAAAATTAGGTTGGAAAACCCCCCCGGAAAAATTCTTGGCCGTTCCTCCTCATTACTAGAGACTGGCAAAGTGAGGTAAGACCACAGCATCCAGTGGTCCTTATTTCCCAGCACCCAGATGCAACGCTCAGCTGCTCTCATTGATTGAACAGTTCCCCCTGTTGAGGAGGTTTGAGTCGCTATGCCACCCTATGATTTGAACACATGACCATCTACTCGGGGCGGAACTGAGAGACGGAATAGATTGGGCCTATATTCTCTGGAGTGTAGAATGATGAGAGGTGATCTCATTGAAACGTCTAAAATTCTTCGAGGGATTGACAGGGTAGATGCTGAGAGGGTGCATCCCCTGGCTGGAGAGTTTAAAACCAGGGGTCATAGCCTCAGGATAAGGGGTCGGCTGTTTACAGGACGGAGATGAGGAGAAATTTCTTCACTCAGAGGGTGGTGGACCTTTGGAAATCTCTACCCCAGAGGGCTGTGGAGGCTCAGTCGTTGAGTAGATTCAAGACTGAGATCGATAGATTATTGGGAATCAAGAGATATGGGGATAGGGCAGGAAAGTGGAGTTGAGATCGAAGATCAGCCATGATCTTATTGAATGACGGAGCAGGCTCAAGGGACCATCTGGCCTACTTCTGCTCCTATTTCTTATGTTCTTATGTCATGCACTGGAGGACCATTTACTTGATTACTAAACCTGTGACACTAACGCTGACAAGTAGCTCTTGAAAAGACATATTGGAGCCTTAATATGCAGCGCTTTTGAAACGCTGTTTGAAGTAATTTATGTCACATACTTTACCAGAACATTTCATGGCACAGTGTTTAAATAAAAGATTACCTGGATACTTAGGGCAGCGAATCTCGTTTATAACTGCACCGCACAAAGAGCAATTTTTGCAATCCAGTATGATAAATTCACGAAGGGCTTTGCATCTTTTCAACTCCCTGCAGCAGCGCACACTTGTATTGATTAATTAATTAGACTCAACAGGGGCTGAACCTCGTCATTAATTTATTTTAGAAAGAGACATTTCTCTGGCACTGTTTCCCAGCGTGAGCAAATATTGCTTTTAATAAACGCAGCTAAGCTACAGGCTGCGTAAACCGAGCATGGCCGGGGAAAGAACAATCATCAGTCTCCTGAAAGAGTTAGACCTGAGAATTCACCGAACACAGGGTATCCAAGCGACAGCATTCTTCACATGAGTGCGGCCTAAAAAAGGTAAAATCCTTGAATTGCATCGTGGTATGTGAACATACCGAAGCTTAAAGCACACCATCTGAAACTTCTCATTTCGTTTAAAGGGATCAATGCCTCCTCTAATACCTCAGCAACAGGAAGTCAGCCGTGGCTCATTGTGTGGCAATCTCGCCTCTGCGTTAGAAGGTTGTGGGTTTAAATCCCACGCTGGAGACTTGAGCATGTATAAACCAGTTTGATGCTGCAGTGCAGTACTGAGGGAGTGCTGCACTGCTGGATGGGCTGTCTTTCAGATGAGACATTGGGCCGGATATTCCGTTCCCTACGGGTGTGTACGCGCTGTGTACCCACCCATAGGGACATCGGAAATGCCGGTTTCAGGCATGCACAGCGCATGTGCTGGAAACCAGCATTTCCGATCTGTCAAGAAAGCACTTGACAGATCCTCCGGCTGCACTGGAGAAGGGCCTCTGCGGGCGGATAGTTCCGCTTTTTGGAGACCCTCCGCCCACAGAAAACCCTTACAATTCTTGCGCCTGATAAAAGCAAGCGTAAGGCCTGCTTTTGCCAGGATAAGAGTTGAAAAAAAGTTTAAAAAAAACATTTTTTCACTGATTTATCATTTAAAAATACTTTAACAAAAAGGTAAGTTTATTTTTAGCCCCGTAAAACAATTATTTTTTTCAAAAATTTAAATTTTTGTTTAAAGTAGTTAATTTATCGTAATTTCAAGTCATTTTAAAAAGGTGATTTAAAAAAAAAAATTATTTAAAGTTTTACTATGTTTTGGGGGTGATCTCCATTCATATATTTGACAGGTCTTCTTGTCAAGTGTATGAAGGGAGATTCCCTTCTGTGATTGGCTCCCCATGGCCCACGTGATCCCAGGGATGCTGCGAACTGCCTGCGCCCCTGGGATACGTGGACCCTGCACTCTTGCAGTTTGGAGAGGCCCAGCAGCGGAATTGTGCGCGTCCCAGGAGCCCTCAGGTAAGGCGCAGATTTTTCCAGATCGCAGTCCTCCGCCCGCGGGAGGCCTGCGATCGGAATATCTGGGCCATTAAATGGAGGCCCTGTATGTCCTCTCAGGTGGATGTAGAAGATTCTGCGGCAGTATCTGGAAGAAGAGCAGTGGAGTTCTGCCTGGTGTCCTGGCCAATATTTATCCCTCAACCAACATCACTAAAAATAAATTATCTGGTTATTATCACAAATTGGCTGCCGCATTTCCTACATTACAATAATGGCTACATTTCAAAAGTACTTCATTGGCTGTGAAGCAATTTGGGACGTCCTGAGGTTGTGAAAGGTGCTATAGAAATGCCAGGTCTTTCTTATTTTTGTGCACATCTTAGGGCCTCAATATGCATAGTAAAAGGACTGAATCAGACAGGCACTCCAGCCGCTCAGGGTTACGCCCCATCGCGCCCCCCCCCCCCCCCGCACCCAGAAGATGGCATTGGGCGGATCGGGAGAGGTAAACTTTTCCCCACCACTGCAGGTCGATGACCTTTCATCAGAACTGGAAAAGGTTAGAGATTTAACAGGTTTTAAGCAAGTACAGAGGCAGGGAAAAGCAGGGGGAGGGAGGGGATGGGCAGTGGGGAGGAATGAACGAAAGGATGGAGGGCAGGCGTGATTAAATGACAAAAGGGATGATGGTGCAAGGCAAAAGGGGTTGGTAATGGGACAGGTAAAGAAACAAAAGATGGGTCTAGAGGAGGTGAAAATGGCAACAGCAGAATCAATACCAGCAACTGTTGTCTGAGAAAATGGGAGCGGTGGTCATGATCTGAAATTATTGAACTCGATGTTGAGTCTGCAAGGCTGTAAAGTGCTTTTTTTTCATGATATAGAACAGATAGTTCTAGTAATAGGAGATTTTTCACACTTAAAGGATACTTTATTTCCTTTTTCAATGCTGCACTTTCCTGAAAACTCCGCAGTACCCTTCTTAAGAGTATTTTAAAAACAATCTTGTGGAGCACAATATAATCTTTTGGCTTCTTTTTTTAGATAGATTAAGACACTTCAGGGAAATGTCACGATCCTATTGAAGGCTTTTACTCTTGCAGGGGTTAATTCTGCAAATAACGATTTAAAAAAAGGCCGCTCCATATCCTTTATCTGTCGGCCTCTCTCGACAGTTTTATTGGGGGCGTCTTTCATCCCCATAAACCACCTGCTGCTGCCTTCTGAGTGGACTCACCCTGACCTGCGGGAGAAATGAGCTGCTGGGTATCGGGGAGAT
Organism: Squalus acanthias; assembly: GCA_030390025.1. Taxonomy (NCBI): domain Eukaryota; kingdom Metazoa; phylum Chordata; class Chondrichthyes; order Squaliformes; family Squalidae; genus Squalus; species Squalus acanthias. The sequence continues at coordinate 253,641,968 of CM059425.1, forward strand.
TCATTATGATTAAAGGCCAATGGAGATCATTCGCTCAATAACAGAGCTGTTCCTGCTGTGGGTCCGACGTACCTTGGGGCGGGGGGGGGGGAAACTACTCAAACACTCGGCTGAAGAGTCTCTAGCGGGCTCCACCATGCAGAGCCGTGCGTTTCCCGCTACTGGTAACTGGCAGGTCTGTGGCGCGAGCTTCGGCAACTGATTCTAGCCACAGCTGGTGAGGCCGGCTGCCAGCAGGGTTTCTCCTATCACTCCTTAGAGTCATAACAGCACGGAAGGAGGCCATTCAGCCCATCGAGTCCGTGCCGGCTTGTAGCAGTCGGCGCAGACTCCATGGATTTTTAGATTATGAACATATACCCTTATTAAAACGATAGCAAAATACTGCGGATGCTGGAAATCCGAAATAACAACAGAAAACGCTGGAAAAACTCAGCAGGCCAGGCAGCATCCGTGGAGAGAGAAAGAGAGTTAACGTTTCAGGTCGATGACCTTTCATCAGAACTCTCTTTCTCTCTCCACGGATGCTGCCTGGCCTGCTGAGTTTTTCCAGCGTTTTCTGTTGTTATTACCCTTATTAAAAACTGGACAGGCTGTTTGGGGGGGGAAGCAGTGGAAAACCACTCAAGCTGAAGATGGCTGACGTAACCAGGTTGCATTCGTATGGTAACGGACTGTCCTTGGGAACAATGGCCCGAGAAGCCCACTCCCAAGTCATGAATAACGAGGCTGGCAACTCATTGTTTCTGGAGAAGATGAGCTCGTTAAGTTAATCGGCTGGGAGATCGAAACGAGATCTAAACCACCCAAACCTGGGAGGAGGCCTGGAAACCATTTCCCTGAGGCCATGTGACCATTAAAACCACAGACAGCGGTCTGTGTATTGGAGGGATATATCAGAGAGCAGTTTGGATAGTTCTGTCTCTCTCTCTCCTGCCCTCCACACAACGGAACGTCAAGAGGAGCTGAGCCTTGCTCTTCCAACCGAGACGGACTTCGACTCAGACTGGGAGTCGCTTGCCGCAAGGCCGGTACGGAACCAGGTAGCCGAGACATACAGGAGGAAGCTGCAAGCAAGATCAAGGGCAATCTAGGTGAGCATTGCCAAGCCTGCACAACCACAAGATCACCTTCTGACGAAAGGTCATCGACCTGAAACGTTAACTCTCTTTCTCTCTCCACGGATGCTGCCTGGCCTGCTGAGTTTTTCCAGCGTTTTCTGTTGTTATTTCACAAGATCACTTAGTTGTGTGAGGGGGTGCCTGTATGTTCCTACCAAACCAGAGGGGGTTTAGCATTGGAAGGGTCCTGTGATAGTTTAGTTCACGGGAGGGTGGTTTTAGGCCGTGGTAAGTCAGCACGGCAGGGGCTTGTTGGACAAGTCAGGGTTGTACTGTTTTAAACTGTACTGTTGTGTTCACACCGCTCGTACTGTATGCGAGTGGAGTGGTTTTGTCAACCTTAATAAACACTGTACGAGTGAGCCCGAAAACGCTGTCCGTGTTCCAATCTGTCCTCAGTAATCCCTATTGTCCAGAACTTGTAGTAAGGGGGTTTGCGTGCTCGCTACGGGCGGGGCGAAACCACTTACAATAATTGGCGATTGCTGCAGGGCCCAGAGGAAATTGGCCACCGCAGAAACCGGTTACAGGCTCTCTGTAGAGCAATCCAGTCAGTCCCTTTCCCCTGCTCTATCTCCGTAGCCCTGCAAGTTTATTTCCCTCAAGTGCCTATCCAGTCTCCCCTTGAAAATATTGAGTGTCTCCGCTTCCACCACTTCCATCGGCAGCAAGTTCCAGGTCCTCACCACTCGCTGCGTAAAAAAGTTTTCCTCACATCCCCCCTGTATCTCTTGCCCAAAACCTTAAATCTGAGTCCCCTAGTCCTTGTACCATCAACTAGTGGGAACAGCCTTTCCCCGTCTAGCCTATCCAAACCCGTCATAATCTTGTACACCTCGATCAAATCACCCCTCAACCTCCTTTGCTCTAATGAAAACAAATCCAGCTTCTCCAACCTGTCCTTGTAGCTAAGATCCCCCCATCCCCGGAACCATTCTGGTAAATGTCCTCTGCACCCTCTCAAGCTTATCTCAGCATTCAACGCCCAACAAAAAGGGCAGTTGTTTGGATGGCTGATGTCCACTCTATCAGGAGTGGCACTGAGGTATTATTCACCCACAGAGTGCCACAGCTGTAGTACTAATTCCCACTGTGGCAAAGGAGCAGTACTGACCCTCACAGATTACCACGACGGTAGTTCTAATCCCTACAGTCGGATAGTGTCGGCCGTGGCTCAGTTGGTAGCACCCTTGCCTCTGAATCAGAAGTGTGTGTGTCGTCTTTTGGATGAGAGGTTAAAACCGAGGCCCCGTCTGCTCTCTCAGCTGGACGTAAAAGATCCCATGGCACTATTGTGAAGAAGAGCAGAGGAGTTATCCCCGGTGTCCTGGCCAATATTTATCCCTCGATCAACATCACTAAAACAGATTATCTGGTCATTATCACATTGCTATTTGTGGGAGCTTGCTGTGCACAAATTGGCTGCTGCTTTTCCTACATTACAACAGTGACTACACTTCAAAATGTTTATTGGCTGTAAAGTACTTTGGGACGTCTATTGATCGTGAAAGGCGTTATATAAATGCAAGTCTTTCTTTTTTCTTTTCGGAGCAGCACTAACCCTCAGAGATTGTCACAGCAATAATATTAACCATCTGGGATGCTTAAAAAATGGTCCCAGTAGTTCATCAGTGGGGCTAACGCCAGCATTGAGTGCTCGCAGGCTGCCCCACTGCTAATTTGGTCAGGTTAGCGCTTGTTTTACGCTTGAAAAACAGTCATAGCCCGTACCAATTTCTATCCCATAATGTAGATTTTTAAAATTCTTTCGTGGGATGTGGGCGTCGCTGGCAAGGCCGGCATTTATTGCCCATCCCTAATTGCCCTTGAGAAGGTGGTGGTGAGTCGCCTTCTTGAACCGCTGCAGACCGTGTGGTGAAGGTACTCCCACAGTGCTGTTAGGGAGGGAGTTCCAGGATTTTGACCCAGCGACGATGAAGGATCGGCGATATATTTCCAAGTCAGGATGGTGTGTTACCTGGAGGGGAACTTGGAGGTGGTGGTGTTCCCATGCGTCTGCTGCCCTTGTCCTTCTAGATGGACGAGGTCACGGGTTTGGGAGGTTCTGCCGAAGAAGCCTTGGCGAGTTGCTGCAGTGCATCTTGTAGATGGTACACACTGCAGCCACGGTACGCCGGTGGTGGAGGGAGTGAGTGTTTAAGGTAGTGGATGGGGTGCCAATCAAGTGGGCTGCTTTGTCCTGAATGGCGTCGAGCTTCTTGAGTGTTGTTGGAGCTGCACTCATCCAGGCAAGTGGAGAGTATTCCATCACACTCCTCAGTTGTGCCTTGTAGATGGTGGAAAGGCATTTTATTCATGCAAAATAAACAATAATTATTCACAGACGTAAGGATGCTATATATATAGTATGTTAAAACAGTTGGTCTGGGATCAACATTCGAGGATTCCATAGTTCCCCATTGGTTTTGGGCTTCAATGCATCAATATCACATTGTAATGCATCCTGAACCATCTTCTCTCTCTCTCTCTCTTGCTCTTGTGCATCGCAATTCCGCATATTGATACCGTTAGGAAAAAAAGTAAAATGTTATTTGATGGAAAGCTGATTTAATAAGAGGTGGGATCAGTGGAATAATCAAGAACTTTATTACATTGGATCTCCTCTTAGAGTTAAGCTATCCATTCATGGGGAGTGGAGGGGGGGGGGGAAATAAAGTGTTATTTAGCACTGTTCTGTTCTGACCTTTCATCAGTTCTGATGAAAGGGCACCGATCTGAAACGTTAACTCTGTTTCTCTCTCTCTACACAGATGCTGCCTGACCTGCTGAGCGGTTCTGGCATCTCTGTTTTTATTTCAGATTTCCAGCCCCCGCAGTGTTTTGCTTTTCAGTTATTTAGGGCAAACCCGGAGCAATTAATTTGTCCTTACTGGCCTATGGTCATAGCCAGATGAATGTAATCAACAGCAATTTCTAGGCTAAACTGCCTTATTCTTTTCAGGACAAGGCTGCGCGTTGGATAACGTTTTACAATGTTACACAAAGCAATGCTATTTCGATCATCTCTCGTGGCTCGGCTCAGCGCGGCGCTTAAACTTGCTTGCCCTTGTACCTTGCCGCACTCCGATCAGTCAGCTCCGGCTGCCTTGGTGTCGTGGTTGGCCGTTAGCTCTGGTCAGCTGTTGACCTCTGGACTTGCTCTTCGGGGGTTAGCTGCTCCAAGTTCTCCTCATTGCCTCAGCTCTGCTGTCTGCCTCCCCTTTTGCTAACTTTTCCAGTGTGTTGAGTGCTGGGCACCACACCTCAGGAAGGCTATATTGGCCTTGGACGGAGGGCAGTGTAACTTTACTAGAACGATACCTGGACTCTAAGGGTTAAATTAAGAGGAGCGATTATACAAACTAGGGTTGTAGTCCCTGGAAGATTAAGGGATTGATTTGATCGAAGCCTCCAAGATATTAAGGGGAACTGATAGAGTAGATCGAGAGAAACTATTTCCGCTGGTTGGGGAGTCTAGGACTAGGGGACATAGCCTAAAAATTAGAGCCAGACCTTTCAGGAGTGAAGTTAGGAAACACTTCTACACACAAAGGGTGGTCGAAATATGGAACTCTTTTCCATAAGCGCCAGTTGATCAATTGTTAATTTTAAATCGGAGATTGGTAGCTTTCTGTTAACCAAAGGTATTAAGGGATATGAGGCAAAGGCGGGCTATATGGAGTTAGGTCGCAGATCAGCCATGATCTCATTGAATGGCGGAATAGGCTTGAGGGGCTGAGTGACCTCCTCCTGCTCCTATGTTCCTATGTTTCTCTTTCCTCTGCACTATCAATCTAATTTGCTCATTCTCTAGCTCGATGTCCAGCATCAACTGATCATCTACATCATGAGGAGAAATGTTCCCCTATCTTGGCTCCCGGTCTGGCAACGCCTCGATTTTAAAATTTTCATCCTTGTTTTTAAATCCTTCCATGGCCTCACCCACTCCCTATCGCTGTAACCTGCTCCAGCCCTACAACCCTCCGAGATCTCTGCGCTCCTCCAATTCTGGTCCTCTTACGCATCCCCGATTTTCATCGCTCCACCATTGGCGGCCGTGCCTTCAGCTGCCTGGGCCCCAAGCTCTGGAATTCCCTCCCTAAACCTCTCCGCCTCTCTAACTCTCTCTCTCCTCCCTTAAGACACTCATTAAAACCTACCTCTTTGACTAAGTTTTTGGTCATCTGTCCTAATATCTCCTTATGTGGCTTATGTCAAATTTAGTCTGATAACGCTCCTATGAAACGCCTTGGGACATGTTACTACATTAAAGGCGCGATATAAATAAAAGTTGTTGTTGTTGACTCTGGGCCTACAGATGATGTTGCAAAGGGATATATAATGAAGAGGAGTGGTCAAGCATAGATTCTTGAGGGACTCCAGAGGTGACAGAATTAATAAATTAAAAATAAATGGGTTAGCAACGGTGAAAATGATGGCTTGAGGAGTGTCACAAGGACGCATTAAGTGTTCATCCTTTAATATAGTAATTTCAAGCCTTGGCTCAGTAGGTAGCACTCTCGCCTCTGAGTCAGAAGATTATGGGATCACGTCCCTCTCCAAAGACTTGAGCGCATAGTCCAGGCTGACACTCCCAGTGCAGTACTGAGGGAATGCTGCACTGTCAGAAATGCTGCCTTTCGGATGAGATGTAAAACCAGGGCTCCATCTACCCTCTCAGGTGGATGGTAAAGATCTCATGGTACTATTTCGAAGGAGAGCAGGGGAGTTCTCCCCGGTGTCCCAGACAATAGTTATCCCTCAAACAACAGAGAGTCATGCAGCCATAACAGCACAGAAGGAGGCCATTCGGCCCATCGAGTCCGTGCCAGCTCTCTGCAGAGCAATCCAGTCAGTCCCATTCCCCCGCTCTAACCCCGTAGCCCTGAAAGTTTATTTCCCTCAAGTGCCTATCCAGTCTCCCCTTGAAAACATTGAGTGTCTCTGCTTCCACCACTTCTGTCGGCAGCGAATTCCAGGTCCTCACCACTCGCTGCGTAAAAAAGTTTTTCCTCATATTTCCCCCTGAATCTCTTGCCCAAAACCTTAAATCTGTGTCCCCTAGTCCTTGTACCATCAACTAGTGGGAACAACCTTTCCCCGTCTAGCCTATCCAAACCCGTCATAATCTTGTACACCTCTATCAAATCACCCCTCAACCTCCTTTGCTCCAATGAAAACAAATCCAGCTTCTCCAACCTGTCCTTGTACCTAAGATCCCCCATCCCCGGAACCATTCTGGTAAATCTCCTCTGCACCCTCTCAAGGGCCTTCACATCCTTCCTAAAGTGTGGTGACCAGAACTGGACATAATACTCCAGTTGTGGCCTAACCAGCGCTTTATAAAGGGTCAGCATAACTTCTCTACTTTTGTACTCAATACCTCTATTTATGAAGCCCAAGATCCCATGTGCTTTGTTAACCACTCTCTCAATATGTCCTGCCACCTTCAGGGACCTATGCACATTAACTCCCAGGTCCCTCTGGCTCTGCACACTCTTTAAAACTGCACCATTAAGTGTATATTGGGCCGGATATTCCGATGCCTACGGGTGTGTACGCACTGTGTACACACCCGTAGGGACATCAGAAATGCCGGTTTCAGGCATGCACAGTGCATGCGCTGAAAACCGGCATTTTCGATCTGTCAAGAATGGGCTTGACAGATCAGACGCCCGCCCTGGAGAAGGGTCTCTGCGGGCAGATAGTTCCGCTTTCTGGAGAACCTCCGCCCGCAGAAAACCCTTAGAAATCTTACAGTAAAAAAAAATTAATTCACAAACTATTTAACTTATTGAACAGAGGACCTTTCACTGAAAGTGAACAAAAATGTCCATCTGTCTCCATTATCTGAATATTTAAAAATACTTTTTAAAAAAGGTAAGTTTATTTTTAACCCCATTAAAAACTTTAATTATTTTTTTCAAAAAATTAAATTTTTGTTTAAAATATTTAATTTATTGTAATTTCAACTAATTAAAAAATTTGATTTAAAAAAAAATGTATTTAATGTTTTAAAGTGTTTTTGGGATGATCTCCATTCATATACAGGAAACTCTTTATTAACCGGCACCCAAATATCCGGAAATCTCTCTTAACCGGCAAAATTCTTGAGTAGGTAACCGGGGTTTTCCTTCATCTCTCGTTTAAAAATAACTTTAAAAAACACCCCGAGGCGTTTGCCTTGTATCGGAGCATGTAGATTGGGAGGGGAATGTGCAGCCCGGGTAGGCAGCGGACACGACAGATGGTCAGCTGGCGGTCCCCGGGGAGACGGAGCTCCGAATGCAGGCGCATGTCAATGTGTACGGGGCTCTCGTACGTTGGGAGATATAACTCTCCATTATCCGGACTTTTTGATTAACCGGCACCACGCCGGTCCCGTCGGTGCCGGTTAATAAAGAGTTTCCTGTATTTGACAGGTCTATCTGTAAAGTGTATGAAGGGAGATTCCCTTCTTTGATTGGCTCCCCATGGCCCACGTGATCCCAGGGACGCTTGCGAACCACATGCGCCTCTGGGATACGTGGGCCCTGCGCACTTGGAGTTGGAGAGGCCCAGCATCGGAACTATATGCACCTCGGGAGCCCTCAGGTAAGTGCGTAGATTTTTTCCAGATTGGAGGCCTCCGCACGCGGAAAATACGGCCCATTGCCTCTCCCTGTTCCTTCTGCCAAAATGCATCACCTCACACTTCTCTGTATTAAATTCCATCTGCCACTTGTCTGCCCATTCTGCTAGCCTTTCTATGTCCTGTTGCAATCGATTGGTATCCTCCTCACTGTTTGCCACACCCCCAAATTTGGTGTCATCGGCAAATTTAGAAATCCTACTATGTATTCCAATATCCAGGTCATTTATATATATCAAAAAAGCAGTGGCCCCAGCACGGACCCTTGGGGAACACCACTGTCTAACATCCTACAGTCTGAAAAACAGCCATTTACCACAACTCGCTGTTTTCTGTCCTTAAGCCAATTCCTTATCCAAGCTGCCAATGACCCATCTATTCCATGAGCCTCAACTTGTTCAAATGCCTTCCAAAAATCCATGTAGACAACATCCATTGCATTCCCTTCATCAATACTCTCTTTTACTTCATCAAAAAATTCAATTAGATTATTCAAACACGATCAGCCTTTTACAAATCTGTGTTGGCTCGCCTTAATTAGCTTAATTACCTCTCCAAGTGCCCGTTCATTTTTTTCTTGATTATTGTTTCTAAAACTTTACCCACTACTGATGTTAAACTGACCGGCCTGTAGTTACTAGGATTGTCCTTACACCCTTTCTTGAACAATGGTGTCACATTTGCTACTTTCCATGCCTCAGGCACCTCACCTTCCCCGCATCTAGGGAAGATTGGAAAATTATGGCAAGCCCTTCCGCTATCTCCTCCCCCAATTCCCTTAGCAACCTGGGATGCAAGCCATCTGGACCAGGCAACTTATCCACTCTAAGCATACCCAGCCTTTCTAGTATATCCTGTCTATCAATTTTCACCCCTTCCATTGCTTCTACCTTTTCCACTTCTACCGATATTTTGTCAGCATCCACCTCCTTAGTAAACACTAAAACAGATTATCTGGCAAATATCCAGTGCAGTGCTATGGGTGTGCTGCCCAGCCGGAGGTGCTGTTTTTCGGATGAGACATTAAACCAAGGTCCCATCTGCTCTCTCATGTGGACGTAAAAGATCTCATGGCACTATTCCAAAGAGGAGCAGGGGAGTTATCCCCGGTGTCCTGGGCCAATATTGATCCCTCAATCAACATAACAAAAAAATAACAGATTATCTGGTCTTGATCACGTTGCTGTTTGTGGGAGCTTGCTGTGCGCAAATTGGCTGCTGCGTTTCCCACATTACAACAGTGACTACACTCCAAAAGTACTTCATTGGCTGTAAAGCGCTTTGAGACGTCCGGTGGTCATGAAAGGCGCTATAGAAATGCAAGTCTTTCTTTTTATCACAGTGCTGTTTGTGGGACCTTGTTGTGCGCAAATTGGCTGCCGCATTTCCTACCTTATAACAGTGACCATACTTCAAAAGTACTTCAATGGCACGTCCCGGTGCCATATAAAAGCAAGTTTGTTCTTTCTTAAACACCTTTGAAGTGCCGAGTGACATTTAACGTGTGCTTTGTGCACTTTAGATGGAAAACCTTTTTACAAACAGAGGTGTTAGCGCTGTTGATTTAAGGAGTTCAAATTCAGACCTCAGTCCAACTTTGAATGCCTCTGATTATCAAAACAATCTCCGGACCTTACAAACTTGAGGGAAGTCTGCGGAAACAGGAACGGAAGAGAACGTCTCTCCAGACATCAAAATGAACTGACTGTCAGGGGAACAATCACAGTAGCACACAGCTACCACGAACGGCCAGGAAAATCAGATTGATCTGATACGCACAAACTTCCAGAAATAGAATCATGGAATGATCCAGCACAGAAGGAGGCCATTCAGCTCATCGTGCCTGTGCCGGCTCTCTGGTAGAGCTGTCCAATTAGTACCACTCACTCTCCTGCTCTTTCTCCAGGGCCCTTGCAAGCTTTATTTCCTTTTCAAGTATTTATCCAATTCCCTTTTGAAAGTTACTGTTGAGCCTGCCTCCACCGCCCTTTCAGGCAGTGCAATAGGAATGTAAAAAAATACTTCCCTCTCGCTGCCTTCCAATTATTGACAGCAGAAGCAGACGAAGAATCATGGAGGTGAATTCGTGTCAATATGGTGCGTGCATTCAGAAGGAATGAAACAAAATGTTAGTGACATTCTCTTAAAGGGACAAGCATTCTAAATCTAAATCATTAAATTTCCAAGTCAATTATTCCCACCATCCCATTTTTAAGTATATTTTCATTGAATATACCACACAGAAACAGGCCATTCGGTCTGTGCCGGTGTTTCTGCTCCACACAAGCCTCCTCCCACTCTGCTTACTTCATCTCACTCTATCAGCATATCCTTCTATCTCTTCCTCCCTCATGTGCTTATCGAGCTTCCCCTTGAATGCCTCTGTGCTATTCGCCTCAACCACTCCCTGTGGTAGCGAGTTCCACATTCTCACCGCTCTCTGAATTCCTTATTATGATCGACCATCTTATATTTATGGCCCCAAGTGTTGGTCTCCCCAACGAGGGGAAACATTTTCTCTATGTCTACCCTACTGAACCCCTTCATAATTGTGAAGCCCTCTATCAGGCTACCTCTCGGGTCTTTCTCTTTACTAGAGCAAGGAGCCCCAGCCTGTTCAGTCAGTTCCTGATAGTTAGAACCTCTCAGTTCCAGTATCATCCTTGGAAATCCTTTTTGCACCTTCACCAGTGCTTGCATATCCTTCTTTATAATATGTCGAACAGAACTGTGCACAGTTTTCTGAGTGTGATCTAACCAAGGTTCTATACAAGCTTATCAACCCTCCTCCGTGCCAGCCATCATGTTGCATCTGAAAAAGCCAGACTGCAAACTGCTCTCCTGGGCCTCAGTTAGTCCGCTCTGCGATCTTTGACCATGCACGTCAAAAACAACAACAACTTGCATTGATATGGCGCCTTTAACGTAGTAGAAATGTCCCAAGGCGCTTCCACAGGAGTGATTATCAAACAAAATTTGGCACCGAGCCACACAAGGAGATGTTAGGACGGGTGACTAAACGCTTGGTCAAAGAGGTAGATTTTAAGGAGCATCGTAAAAGAGGGGAGAGAGAGAGAGGTGGAGAGGAAGAGAGGTTTAGGGAGGGGATTCCAGAGCTTAGGGGCCAGGCAGCTGAAGGCGCGGCCGCCAATGGTGGAGCGATTAAAATCGGGGATGCGCAAGAGGCCAGAATTGGCGGAGTGCCGAGATCTCAGAGGGTTGTAGGGCTGGAGGAGGTTAGAGAGATAGGGAGGGGGGCGAGGCCATCAAGAGATTTGAAAACAAGGATGAGCATTTGAGAATCAAGGCGTTGCTGGACTGGGAGGTAGGTCAGCGAGCACAGTGGTGATGGGTGAACGGGACTTGGTGCGAGTTAGGACAGGGGCAGCCGAATTTTGGATGAGCTGAAGTTTACGGACAGTGCAAAGTGGGAGGCCAGCCAGGAGAGCATTGAAATAGCCGAGTCTTGAGGTAACAAAGGCCACAATGAAATCATATTCTCAGCACTGTAGTACAAAGAAGGGACATTAATAAGTCGATCACGTTGGTAACGCTGCATGGAATACTAAGCCAAGTCTTGGGAAGAAGAACATTGAGTCTGGTCCACAACAAGGGTAATCTTTGGAGTTGGAAATTGTCAAATATTTACCCGGCCCCAAATTAAACATAGGCCGGTGTCCAATAATCCAGACTGAACGACTTTCTAACGCATGAATCTGTGAAGTAATTATTCTTTCCTTAGAGTAAACAGACAACGAGAATTGTCTTTTCCTTCATGAAACTGGGCATCCTGTAAGAGAATTAAAGAATGGTACAAGAAGGACGTATATTTGCAAAGCACCATTTCACCACATGCCCCCCAAAGCTCTTCACAGATACTGAATTATAACTCCTGCCTTCCACCCTATCACAGACCTTCCCTTTTGTTCTTTCCTTGCCTTAGAGGCAGTGCAACGAAGGTTCACTAGATTGATCCCTGGGATGAGAGGATTGTCCTATGAGGAGAGATTGAGTAGATTGGGCCGATACTCTCTGGAGTTTAGAAGAACGAGAGGTGATCTCATTGAAACTGTTCCCATTGGCAGAAGGGTCGAGAACCAGAGGACGCAGATTTAAGGTGATTGGCAAAAGAACCAAAGGCGACGTAAGAAAAAACTTTTTTAAGCAACGAGTGGTTAAGATCTGGAATGCACCGCCTGAAAGGGTGGTGGGGGGAAGATTCAATCACGGCTTTCAAAAGGGAGTTGGATAAGTACCTGAGGGAAAGAAATGAGCAGGGCTACAGGGAAAGGGCGGGGGAGTGGGACTAGCTGAAGTGCTCTTGCAGAGAGCCGGCACGGGCTCGACGGGCCGAATGGCCTTCATCCGTGCTGTAACCATGCTATGATTCTATTCTATGATTCTAAGTATGAGGTAATGGCCTTTAGCTGAATGTATAGCTGCCTACCATTGCCATGGGAAGTTACGGCTGATCTCTGGGATGAGAGGGCTGTCCTATGAAGAAAGATTGGGCTGATACTCTCTGGACTTTAGAAGAATGAGAGGTGATCTTATTGAAGCATACAAGATTCTGAAGGGGATTGACAGGGTAGATGCTGAGAGGTTATTTCCCCTGGCTGGAGAGTCTAGAACTAGGGGGCATAGCTTAGTAGGCCGGTTAGCGCCTGAGAAACAGGCACTGCGCCGCCAAATTCACAGCCAGGGAGTTTAGGAGTGGGGGGGCCCATTTATATACCGGGGTGGGTAGAGATTCCATTAGCTTTATCAGCGCAATGCGGGTGAAGTCGGCCGATCCAACGCCAAAGGTCGGGGAATTTTAAACGTAAGTTGCATCGTGTGTAAATCGAGTTTCCGCCGTCTTTAACGCTAGCTTAAAAAAAAAATCAATCCGCCGAAGCCGCTGCCCCCCCCCCCCCCACAAAACTGGTACAGCCCCCAGATCAGAATAGCAAGGACAGCGAGCTTCCTCTGCTTGCAGCCGTTCAAGGAGGATTTGCAAATTAAGCTCAACTTCTTAGGCGCACAGGCACCAGTCGGCACGTTTTACAAGTTTTTACACGTTAAAAAAATATTTAATTTACTGAGAAACTGACTAGTGTACAGCAATGAATCAATTAAATGGATCAGTATAGTTTTTTTTTAAGTCATTTTCTGTGATTTTATGTCACAGGTGGAGGACTGGACACTCTTACTAAAGGGTGGTGAATCTTGGAATTCTCTACCCCAGAGAGCTGTGCAGGCTCAGTCGTTGAGTATGTTCAAGGCAGAGATCGATAGATTTTTGGATATTAAGGGAATCAAGGGATATGGGGATCGGGCGGGAAAGTGGAGATGAGGCAGAAGATCAGCCATGATCTTATTAAATGGCGGAGCAGGCTCGAGGGGCTGAGTGGCCGACTCCTGCTCCTATTTCTGATGTTCTGATGTTCTTAAAGATGCTGATAAACCCATTTTCAGCTGTATTTATAAAACGGCACCAGGTCACTGCTCTTAAATACATCCGGACACTTCACCTGACGAAGGAGCAGCAGCTCCGAAAGCTTGTGATTTCAAATAAAGCTGTTGGACTATAACCTGGTGTTGTGCGACTTCTCACATTTGTCCACCCCAGTCCAACACCGGCATCTCCACATCTTAAATACATCGAAGAATGCTTTTTAACGGTAAGAAAAAAAAAGAAGCGATTGCGTCCTATTACGTTGCCCGACTTCACTGGCTCATGGAAGATTTTAACTTTGTGATTATGCGAATGATTTTTACCGGAAACTTGAAGTGTAACCTGACCAGCGCCGTTTCGAGCGCATTTTGGACGCAATTACCCAATTGCTCCCGAGGTGGAAACTCTACCCCCAGAGATCCCCTATTTTCTTTAATTTGCTAGCTACTTTTATCGTGGCAATTGCTGCATCAGCACGTGTCTAGATTGTCTGTTGCCCTTTTCACACTCAATCCTGTTTCCTTCACTTGACGTGATTGAGTTGGCTTAGGAGTCGCATCAGTTAATGAGCTAATATTGCAGGGTTGATGCTCTTCTTCGAGTGTGTGTGGAGCAAATTCGCAATATTGACATTTCACTGCGTTTACTTCACCAGGGCTAAATGCGAAAATAATTGATGTCAAATGGCGGAAAATTGCTCATTAATTTCCAATTTATAAAAGAACGATGAGGAACCGAGAAGCTACTGAAAAACTGGTGACTGGATTAATTGGCCAAATGATGGACTTTTCTTTAAGAATACACAATCAGCGTTGAGTTTTTAATGGTCGATGTGCGCTGATTTAAGCCTCCGTGGAGTTATGGTGGGAGTTGTCTTGAAATGCACGTAAAAGTCACATCACGTTAACACTGATCCCAGTGCCATTTATTTTGTTTTTTGGATTGACGTTAGTGTCAAATCCATGATGACCTGATAAAAATTAATCAAGATGTAACTGTCGCCGGGAGAGCCGTGTAAAAGTTTCAATTTGGCTTCATGTCGGGCGCGAAACGGCCTATAAGCTTCCGACATGACAGGAAGCGTGCGCACACTTCTGGGCAGCCACTTGGATAAAGTGCTTGCGCTGGATTCAGGAACGCACATCATTTCTCCCCGGTGTCCTGGGCCAATATTTATCCCTCGACCAACATCACTAAAAACAGATTATCTGGTCATTATCACCTTGTTGTTTGTGGGAGCTTGCTGTGCGCAATTTGGTTGCCGTGTTTCCTACATTACAACAGTGACTACACTTCAAAAAGTGTTTCATTGGCAGTAAAGCGCTTTGGGACGGCTGAGGTCGTGAAGGCGCTATAGAAATGCAAGTATTTCCTTTATCTTTCTTTTACTTTCTTCCTTCCTTTCAATGCCTTCAGTTATCTATAGATTTAGGACCTCCACCGTCAGCCCACTCCTTGGGGTAACTGAGACAGGCAATGAATATGGCTCTACCAGTGTTGCCCACAACATGAAAAAAAATCGGTGCATTTAGAAGTGTTTGGTCGCCAGTGTTGCCAACTCTGGTTGTGTGCATTCCTGGAGGCTTCATCACGTGACCTCCCGCCTCGAACCCCCCCGCCCCCACACTCCCGCCATTGGACTGTCCTCCGGGGGCACTTCCCTCTTCAGCCAATTGTAAAGGCTCTTGTGGGGGTTAATATCGAGGGGGGTGGTGGATGGTGTTAAAAATGGAAAATGGAGAACGGAACCACAACCCGCCGCATACGCGCCCGTTGGCGTTTTTACAGCGGCGAATTTCGTGGTGTCCTGCCATGGAGAGGCGGGGTGCTTCATTAACATATTTAAATCGGGCTCCCAAAGTCCAAATTTTACAGATGCTTTTACAGCACTTCTGGTGTTCCCCCCTGGCCCCTTAAGGAAGCTTTGGGCCTCCTCTCTGCTGAATGCGGTCCGATGGCCTCTCTCTCCAAGCCCTGATCTCCGGTCTTCCCCCCCCCCGCCTGTTTTTGGCCTCCCCTGCTCCCTTTCCCCGTCTCCCCATTAATATCGGGGCCTTTGTTGCCCAACTGGATTTAACAAAACATCTCCCGGATTTTTATAACTAATAAGTGAAAGTGTTCAAAGAAAATGAAAAATTTTGCTTGAAACCCCTCTGATTTTTCTCCAGGGTTTTGCTGGCAGCAGCGACCTGGAGATTGATCTTCAATTCCTGGAGACGCCAGGGCAATCCTGGAGGGTTTGGCAACCCTATTGTTCACGGCAGGCTTGCAATTCAGCCGCCGCTTTCCTTTGCTTTTAAGTGATGTTGTTTGAGGGATAAATATTGGCCAGGACACCGGAGAGAACTCCCCAGCTCTTCTTCCAGGTAGTGCCGTGCAATTTTCCCCCTAATATTTTTTTTTAGCGCGCCGTCCCTTTAACTGGGTGCGCGGCCCATTCAAATGTTCACGCAATGCGCGGTTTCTACCCTGTGGAAGCTGGTAAGTGGCTGTAATGCACTATCACATGGTTTGCCACATGGTTCGGTATGAGCATGCTCAGTTCGCTCTGGCCTAATAAAATATATTGCTCGTTGATCAAAAGTTTTGTACGGAAGTCTTTCTCAAGACTGCTAGCGTTGACGCTAGTTACATAGATACTGTAGATGCCTAGCTCTTCAACATCAGGTGTGTTCACTTCGATATTGTGAACTCCTCCCTTTTGTTGTCGCTGCTTTGCATTGCCACTAGAATGGTTCTTACTTCTTGCTTTAGATCTAGCTCTGCAAGCTGTTGAAATATGGCCTTGTTTTTGGCAGTGAAAACACTTTGCATTTCTGTATTGGCAGGTCTGTGGTGAGTGATTTCCATTACAGCGATAACAATTCACTGAACCGCTCTCACCGACATGCTTTTGACTTGGTCTCACAGTTTTAGGTTTGGCGGTGGCTTTGTGACTGTAGACCTCAGCTGCACTGGTCACTTGAGTTGAACGGAGCTCCCTAGCATTCTTAGACGGCATCTCCATAGATAGGGCAATTTTGCATGCTGTGTCAAACGTTCGGTTTGGAGTGTTCAGTAACTTGGACTGTGTGCGCTCATCCACCAGTCCACACACAACCTTATCTCGATACGCACGATCCAAAAGTGTGCTGAAGTTACAACGTGTAGACAAGTTCTTAAGAGCTACAATATACTCACTGATGGTTTCACTTTGTTTTTGGTTTCTGGTACCAAACTTCTAGCTCTCTGCTATTTCTAACGGCTTTGGGTCAAAATGGTCCTCAAGTTTCTCAACAATGTCTTTAAACGACTCATCCTTCGCTTTCCCTGACACGAGTAGGTTTCTCAACATTCCGTAGATATCTGGCCCTGATCTCCGTTAGCAAATTACTTTCTTCCATTCACGAATTACTTTATTTTGAGCTTGAACATTCTTATCTGCACCTTCGGTCTCAATAATGTTATTGGTCCTAAAAAACATCTCCATCCACTCAATGTAAGAACTGAATGGTTTGTGAGCTCGGTCATACAAGCCGAGGCTTCCGATGAATCCCGTAGGCGCGGTCATGATTGTCCCGATCCCGTCGAACAGTGACTCAGCATGCTACCTGTGTACCTGTGAGAATCAACACCGCTGTTGCTGTGTATACATACACACGAAGACGAAGCACAGACGATTCTGCATCAGCATTAACGGTAAAACATCGCAACATTTTTTTTAAAATTTATTCACAGAATGTGGGCATCGCTGGCAAGGCTGGCATTTATTGCCCATCCCTAGTTGCCCTCGAGAAGGTGGTGGTGAGCCGCCTTCTTGAACCGCTGCAGTCTTTGTGGCAAAGGTACTCTCACAGTGCTGACTCCGTTGTAGCGGTTTGGTACAACTGAGTGGCTTGCTGGGCCATTTCAGAGGGCAGTTAAGAGTTAACCACATTGCTGTGGGTCTGGAGTCACATATCGGCCAAACCGGGTAAGGACGGCAGATTTCCTTCCCTAAAGGACGTTAGTGAACCAGATGGGTTTTTATGACAATCCGGTAGTTTCAGGGTCACCATTACTGATACTAGCTTTTTTTTTTTAATTCCAGATTTATTTAATTAACTGAATTTAAATTCCCCAGCTGCTGTGGTGGGATTTGTACTTGTGTCTCCAGATTATTTGTCCAGGCCTCTGGATTACTAGTCCTGTAACATAACCACTATGCCACCTTACCCTATAAATTCAGTTTAGGTGTCTCAAATTCACCCTAAACTTGCTCACTCGAAGGTTGAACACTGTCCTTCCATGATCCTTAAAAATGGCTTTGGGATCCCATCCTCGTCGCCAAAATGTAATATACTAATGAAGGACAGAGACGTGATGAGTTGCTGGTCCATGTGCTTGAGGTGTTTTAAGATGATTAAAGGATTTGATAGAGTAGATAGAGAGAAACTATTTCCTCTGCTGGCGGGGGGAGTCCAGAACAAGGGAGGCATAACCTTAAAATTTGAGCATGGCCATTTCAGGGTTGATGTCAGGAAGCACTTCTTCACACAAAGGGTGGTGGAGACCTGGAACTCTCTCCCCCAAAAAGCTGTTGAGGCTGGGGGGGTCAATTGAAAATGTCAAAACTGAGATTGAGAGACTTTTGTTAGGTGAGAGTATTAAGGGTTACAGAAAGGCAGGTAAATGGAGTTATGATACAGATCAGCCATGATCTAATTGAATGGCGGAACATGCTCGAGGGGCTGAATGACCTACTCCTGTTCCTAACAACAAGAAACTGAGACGTTTTGAGCTGGATCATATTTAGTGACAGATCTACTAGCTTTCATTTTGAATTGGTAAAGGTTAGAACAATCTCATTTGTATAGTTTTAGACATTTCCCAGCACTCCACATGTACATTTAATATTCCTCACAATACTAGGTACCTCCAGACACACACATATGTACCATTTATCACCAGGAACAGGACCACTTGAGTTGTCTTCGGTGCGTTCCGAGCAGTCAACCCTGAATGATTGCTTCCTCTTTTGTCCATTACTCAAAGGCAGCAGCTTTCTCCCCCTTGACGCACTCAGTACTCACCAGCCATCTGCCAGACTGACTACTTGCCTTTCTCAGCCACGAGCCTGGACACATACGTCCTAACTGCGATCAGTCATCCTTCGTTCTAATTGCCCATGTGAGTAATTCATCATTGGCCCATTTTCCTCGACTTGCATCCCACTCAAGCGAAAATGGAGGGTTCGTAGCAGATTCCTGATGTTTTTTATTTCCCCTCAATATCGTTCTACAGGCTTAACCCGGCCGTGTTTCAAACCAAAACGATGTTTAGCTTGAATGTTACATTATCCCTTTTTTGTTTTCACTGCTTTACAGTCCCTTGGAACTGAAATGGGATTGTGCGGTCTCGGTTATGGAAGTGTTAATGTCTATATTAAATTTGGGAAGAAAATAAGCATGCGCTGTAATCTTTTGCTGTAAAAGTTTGCTGTAACTTGACCAAATTTAAAAGTTGACCAAATTTAATGTACCAGCATTCCTCGAGAGGCTTTCTGCGGAACAAATGTAAAATAAACTGCGGCAACTGTGAGCTGTGAAGGCTGCAAGCTGTTAATCAGTTCAGGAAGTGACAGACCCTGAGCAGGAACCAATGTTTGGGCGTTACAAAGACAGGTACATCTTCAGGCAAATGGTGTGAACGGCCCTGGGGCCCCTGGGGGTCATGCAACGAGACATCTGTAGCTGAAGGGAGGAGACAGACCTTGGGGGTTCTGCAAAACAGAACACGAGTTAACAAGTTTTTGCACAATGTGTATTGTGACCAAATGGTTGGCCGACCACATCTGCAAATAACCACGGTCAGCAGGCACAAGATGTGTATGTGTGAGAGATTGACAGCTCAGACAACTCAAGCCGAACATTGGAGGAACGCCCCTCACAGCCCCTGCATGATGGAAATTTACGGAGAAGAGCAAGAACTGTATAAAAGACAGCGACTAAAAGATATCAGCGCTGCAGTCGGAAGGAGGTGGTTTTGCCAGTCATCTCACCTACGAGGATCAGGCTGCAGTTGGACGGAGGTGGCCTGTCCAGTCATCTTGCCTACGAGGACCTACAATCAACTGGACTGATCATCAGCGGGTGGTTGTATGTACGATCTCTTGTAACATTATTGGCGTACTGCTCAAATTCAAAGCAATAGTGATAGGGGGTTTTGAATCTGTCTTAAGGACAATAAAATCTTAAAGACGGAACTCGTGTGTCTCGTGTAATTTCTCCTAAATCTCAAGTACGAATCAGTAACCTGTGGATCTCAGGAGTGAGGTCTTACAATTGTTATAACCATCAGGAAAGAGTGAGCAAGCTGGGGCTCTTTTCTCTAGAAAAGAGAAGGCTGAGAGGCGACCTAATAGAGGTCTTGAAAATAATGAAGTGGTTTGATAGAGTAGACGTAGAGAAGATGTTTCCACTTGTGGGAGGAGTCCAAAACTAGGGGCTATAAATATAAAATAGTCACTAATAAATCCAATAGGGAATTCAGAGAAATGTCTTTACTCAGAGAATAGTTAGAATCTGGAACTCGCTACCACATGGAGTAGTTGAGGCGAATAGCACAGATGCATTTAAGGGGAAGCTGGATATGTACATGAGGGAGAAAAGAATAGAAGGATATTCAGATTGCCTGGATGAGTGCAGCTCCAACAACACTCAAGAAGCTCGACACCATCCAGAAAAAGCAGCCCTCTTGATTGGCACCCCATCCACCACCTTAAACATTCACTCCCTCCACCACCAGCACACTGTGGCTGCAGTGTGTACCATCTACAAGATGCACTGCAGCAACTCACCAAGGCTTCTTCGGCAGCACCTCCCAACCCCGCGACCTCTTCCACCTAGAAGGACAAGGGCAGCAGACGCATGGGAACACCACCACCTCCAAGTTCCCCTCCAAGTCACACACCATCCTGACTTAGAAGTAAATCACTGATCCTTCATCATCTCTGGGTCAAAATCCTGGAACTCCCTCCCTAACAGCACTGTGGGAGCACCTCCACCACACAGACTGCAGCAGTTCAGGAAGGCGGCTCACCACCACCTTCTCAAGGGCAACTAGGGATAGGCAATAAATGCTGGCCTTGCCAGTGACGCCCACATCCCATAAGCGAATAAAAAACAGGAGTAGGCCATTCAGCCCCTCGAGCTTGTTCCGCCCATTCAATTAGAACATGATGGATCTGTGCCTCAACCCCATTTACCCACCTTGGTTCCAAATCCCTTGATACCCTTATATAGTCCAAAAATGTGCGGGTTAGGTTGATTTGGCTATGATAAATTGACCCTTAGGGGTAAAAATTGAGTCGCGCCCCATTTGGGGCGCTAACCTCGCCGGGGCGTGACTTTTAGCGCCCCGAAAAAATTAGCGGCCCCGCGCCGGAACTTCAGTGGTTGCGCCCCAAGAGGGAAGCGGGGCGCAACTGGAAGCAGCCCGCATCCCTCTTGGGGCGCTGCGAGTGAATATCCTGGCGCTACGTGCCGCGGTATTGCAGGCCTTCCTCCCCTTCTTAAAGGGGAGGGACCCTGCGCAGCGCGAACCGGGGCCCAGCTGGGCCCCCAGGGATCGGGAGTGCCGGCAAAAGAGCCCGGCACTCAAGAGAAGTGCCGGGCTCTTGGAGCGCAGCCGGCACTTCACGGTGGGGGGGCTTCACGGGGGCCGGGGGCAGGTGCTGGCAGGCGGCCAGCAACAAAAATGGCCGCCTGCCACCTCCGCTTTAAATATCGCCGCCCCGGCCGCACGTACGCCTCCCTGAACCCGTCGGACATAGCGTCTGGCAGTAAATCAGGGGGCGCGACTGAAGATCACGGCCGGGGCGCGAGCGGGGTGCTGCGCACGGCGATGACGTCATCGCCGGCGGCGCAGCGCCACAGGGCGCTACCGGCTGCCGCCGCCGCTAACCTCCCACTAAATTTTTCGGGAGGCGTGGGCGGCGCTGCGCCCGGGCATTAGCTGCTTTACGCCCCATTAGCGCCCTCTTAAGGCGCTAACGGGAGGCGCAAGCATCTGAATTTTTCCCCCTTAGTGTTAGGGGGGGATTAAATATGTGGGGTTATGGGGCCTAGGATAGGAAGGGATATGTTAGGGGGAATTAAATACGTGGGGTTTAGGGGATAGGGTGGTATAAGTGTCGGTGCAGGCTTGATGGGGATTCTGTGTGAGAAAGCAGGGACAGGTTACTGGATTTGGATGATCAGCCATGATCGTATTGAATGGTGGAGCAGGCTCGACGGGCCGAATGGCCTACTCCTGCTCCTAGTTTCTATGTTTCTATGTTTCTAAATGAGATCATGGCTGATCCTCGACCTCATCTCCCACTTTCCCGTCTGATCCATATATCCCTTTGATTCCCCTTGGGTCCAAAAATCTATCGATCTCTGTCTTGAATATACTCAATGACTGAGCATCCACACCCCTCTGGGGTAGAGAATTCCAAAGACTCACAAACCACTGAGTGAAGAAATTTCTCCTCACCTCAGTCAGTCCTAAATGGCCGACCCCTTATCCTGAGCCTCAGCTCTCCTTAAAGGAGAAGACAAATCTGTGAGGGACGCCATCAATGTGAAGTGCTTCCCTCCCTTGCCACCACCTGATCCAACACTCCACAAGAATGTTTGGTGAAAAATCTGCCATTGCTAGCCACTGTTCAGAGCCAACGAGGACTGCAAGGTCCTCAGGTACGTCCAGTGAGAAGTTTCAGGTCGGAGATTTCTCATCACCTATGCCACCTGAGAATCCACTTTGAATTTTCTCCTCAATTTAGTGGATTGTCAATATCTATTTGGTGGGCTTTAGACCTTGTGGCAGTCATATTACTCTAGCACCATCAGTCTAAAGTGGGAAGGAGACTTCCAGTGTCAGCTGTGGCTCAGTTGGTAGCACCCTCACCACTGAGTTAGATGGTTGTGAGTTCATAGTTCCACTCCAGAGACTTGAGCACAAAAATCTAGGCTGACACTCCGGTGCAGTACTGAAGGAGTGCTGCATTGTTGGAGGTGCCGTATTTCAGATAAGATGTTAAACCACACTCTCAAGTGGATGTAAAAGATCCCATGGTACTATTTCGAAGAAGAGCAGGGGAGTTCTCCCTGGTATCCTAGCCAATATTTATCCCTCAATCAACATCACTAAAACAGATTATCTGGTCATTATCACATTGCTGTTTGTGGGAGCTTGCTGTGCGCAAATTGGCTGCCATGTTTCCCACATTACAACAGTGACTACACTTCAAAAAGTACTTCATTGGCTGTAAAGTACTTTGGGACGTCCAGTGGTCGTGAAAGGAACAATATAAATGCAAGTCTGTCTTTCTTTTAAGTTGCTGTAGAACTTTATAACTTGTATTGTTTCCATGTTGACATCTTGACCCTAATATTGGGCCCTCAAAAGCCGTACCTTTGGACCTGACTGGATTCCTAGCTCCAAGCAGGCTCCATCCACAAGGGAATACATCCGTATTTTAGTGCTCTTTCCAAAATAGGAACTTTTCAAGACTTGTGCTGAGGTTTACAATGGAAGCTCTTCGAGGGTTCTCCCAATCGGCCACCAAAGGTTGGGTGGAAGATCAGCGGAAGCCCCAGATACACATGAAACCGGGTATCCGCCAATCTTCCACCGATGTTACAGCGCTCGAAGGGGAGAACCTCCGAGGACAATTTTTTGCCCATCCCTACTTGCCCTGAACTGAGTGGCTCGCCAGGCCATTTCAGAGGAGCAGTTAAGAGTCAACCACGTTGGTGTGGGACTGGAGTCACATATAGGCCAGGCTGGGCAAGGATGGCAGGTTTCCTTCTTTAAAGGACATGAGTGAACCGGTTGAGTTTTTAATGACAATCCGACAGCTTCATGGTCACTTCTACAGGTTCCAGCTTTTCATTTGTGGAGTTTTTAAACTGAATTCACATTCGCAAACTGCCATGGTGGGATTTGAACTGGCGTCCTCTGGATCATTAGCTCAGGCCTCTGGATCACTTTTTTTTTTTACAATATTAATGTCTTTAAATCAAACTTTAAACTTCTCTTTAAAACTGTCAGTGGCTGTCATAAGTCATGTCTATTTGATTTCATCCATGCCTTTGTCACCTCCAGACTGGAGTATTCCAACTGTCTCCTGGCTGGCCTCGCATTCTCCACCCTCCGTAAACTTCATCTCATCCAAAAACACTGCCGGCCAAGTCCCATTCCGCACCTGGTCCTGGTCATCCATCACCCCCGTCCTAGCGACATTGGCTTTCAGTCCCTCAACCCGTCCAATTCTCATCCTTGTGTTCAGATCCCACATGGCCTCACACCTCCTCTCTATCTCTGCAACCTTCTTCACCCCCACAACGCCCTCCCATAATTCTTCTATCGGTGGCCCGTCTTTCTTTTTTATTCGTTTATGGGATGTGGGCGTCGCTGGCAAGGCCAGCATTTATTGCCCATCCCTAATTGCCCTTGAGAAGGTGCTGGTGAGCCACCTTCTTGAACCGTTGCAGTCCGTGTGGTGATGGTACTCCCGCAGTGCTGTTAGGGAGGGAGTTCCAGGATTTTGACCCAGCGACGATGAAGGATCAGCGATATACTTCCAAGTCAGGATGGTGTGTGACTAGGAGGGGAACTTGGAGGTGGTGGTGTTCCCATGCGCCTGCTGCCCTTGTCCTTCTAGTTGGAAGAGGTCGCGGGTTAGGGAGGTGCTGCCGAAGAAGCCTTGGCGAGTTGCTGCAGTGCATCTTGTAGATGGTACACACTGCAGCCAAGGTGGAGTGAGTGAATGTTTCAGGTGGTGGATGAGGTGCCAATCAAATGGGTTGCTTTGTCCTGGATGGTGTCGAGCTTCTTGAGTGTTGTTGCAGCTGCACTCATCCAAGCAAGTGGAGAGTATTCCATCACACTCCTTACTTGTGCCTTGTAGATGGTGGAAAGGATTTGGGGAGTCAGGAGGTGAGACACTCGCCACAGAATACCTAGCCTCTGACCTGCTCTTGTTGCCACAGTAATTATGTGGCTGGTCCAGTTAAGTTTCTGGTCAATGGTGACCCCCAGGATGTTGATGGTGGGGGATTCAGCGATGTTAATGCTGTCGAGTGTCATGGGGAGGTGGTTAGACTCTCGCTTGTTGGAGATAGTCATCGCCTGGCACATCTGTGGCGCGAATATTACCTGCCACTTATCAGCCCAAGCCTGAACGTCGTCCAGGTCTTGTTGCATGCGGGCATGGACTGCTTCATTATCTGAGGAGTTGTGAATGGCACTGAACACTGTGCAGTCATCAGCGAACAACCCATTTCTGACCTTATGTTGGAGGGAAGGTCATTGATGAAGCAGCTGAAGATGGTTGGGCCTAGGACACTGCCCTGAGGAACACCTGCAGCGATGTCCTGGGGCTGTGATGATTGACCTTCTAAGCCCCACACTCTGGAATTCCCTCCCTAAACCCCTCCACCTCGCCACCTCCCTCTCCTCCTTGAAGACCCTCCTCTTACCAAGTTTTTGGTCACTCCTCACATCTCCTTCTTTGTCCCAGCGTCCATTTTTGTCTGATTAAGCTTCAGTGAAGCGCCATGACATTTTCCTACGTTATAGGCGCTATAAAAATGCAAGCTGTTGTTGTTGCTGCTGGTAATTCATGTGCATTATTCTTCTGTTTTACACTTGTATTACTCATTGAAGCAGAACTCTAAGCTACAATGTGCGCCCCTGGGAGGAAAAGAAGAGAGCTCCCCCTCCTGGTCACTATCCACTATACAGGTGCATGGCAGGCCTTGGAGAAGGTGCAGAAAAGATTTACTAGAATGATTCCAGGGATGAGGGACTTCAGTTACGTGGATAGACTGGAGAAGCTGGGGTTGTTCCTCTTAGAGCAGAGAAGATTTGAGAGGAGATTTGATAGAGGTGTTCACAATCATGAGGGGTCTGGACAGAGTAGATAGAGGGAAACTGCTCCCATTGGCGGAAGGGTCGAGAACCAGAGGACACAGATTTAAGGTGATTGGCAGAAGAACCAAAGGCGACTTAAGAAAAAACTTTTTTACACAGCAAGTGTTTAGGATCTGGAATTCACTGCCTGAGAGGGTGGTGGAGGCAGACTCAATCGTGGCTTTCAAAATGGAATTGGATAAGTATCTGAAGGGAAAAAATTTGCAGGGCTACAGGGAAAGGGTGGGCTTGACGGCCCGAATGGCCTCCTTCTGTGCTGTAACCATTCTATGATTCTATGATTCTACATTGTCGAATTGCTCATTACTCACACACAAAGAATGAATACTTGGGCGCAGCACTAGAGGACTTTCAGTCTCTTGCTGAACGCCTGCAGAAAGAAAGAATTTGCATGTATATAGCATTTTTCACACCCTGAGGATCTCCCGCTGCACTCTTCAGCTGATGAGTTACCTTTATAAGTGCAGTCATTGTTATTTTGTCGGCAAACCTGGCCGGTAAGATCCCACAAACAGTAATTGAGATGGATGACCTGTTTCTTTGTTGGTGTTGTTTGAGTCAGGAATGTCAGACACGATATTACAACCGGGCAGTTGAAGCTCTGGGAGGGGAACATTCCACACATGCTTTCTTGGGGTTCATTTGAATCATGTCAGTGAAAAGGACACAATTTTCCAAAAGAAGGCCTGGACATGTTTTTTATCACAGGCCATTCAACGGGATCTTTGAGCCCTTGAAACACTGTTGAGGTAGAAGCTGTGTGCATTTCCTCGTCAAAGAGCAATGCGATTTATTAAATTGTATATTTGATATTGGTCTGTTTATTTTTCAGATGAACTCATTAAATTATATGAGTGGATATAATAACCTCTTCTAGATCATAAGGCTATCAGAATGTCCAGAAAGAGAAAAGGCTATCTGGTCTATAAAGCCTGCTGCAGTCATTCATTCTTCCATTCATTTATCCAGTTATCCAATCGTTCATTCATCTATCCATCCCTCCATCCATCCCTCCCTCAATCCATCCATTACTACAGCCCTCCATCAATCCGCCATCCTCCATCCATCCTTACCTCCATCCATCCATTACTACACTCCTCCACCATCCCTCTATCCATCCATCCCTCTCTCCATCCATTCAACCCTCAATCCATCGCTCCATCCCTCCATCCATCCCTCCATTCATCCCTCCATCCCTCCCTCCATCCCTCCATCCCTCCATCCATTCATCCCTCCATCCCTCCCTCCATCCTCCATCCATACATTAATTCCTCCATCCTCCATCCCTCCCTCCATCCCTCCCTCCCTCCATCCATCCATCCCTCCATCCATCCATCCCTCCCTTCCTCCATCCCTCCCTTCCTCCATCCATCCCTCCATTCCTCCATCCATCTCTCCCTCCATCCCTCCATTCGTCCCTCCATCCATCCATCCCTCCCTCCCTCCATCCATCCATCCCTCCCTCCATTCCTCCCTCCATCCATTCATTCCCTCCATCCCTTCAAATGCCCTCCATCCTTCCATCCCTCCCTCCATCCCTCCCTCCATTCATCCAAACACATCCATCCCTCTATCTATCCATCAATCCATCCCTCCCTTCATCCCTCCCTCATTCCCTCCATCCCTCAGGCAGGGGGTGTCCAAGCTGCTCCTTCATCGGCTGCCTATCAGCAACCAAGGAGCATCAGGGCCACAGACAAAGCTGTTATGTTCCCATTAATTTTCATATATCTCAAGTTTTACGTAGAATGACATTGAAATTACAACACGGAGACAGGCCATCCACAGGACCCCAATTCGCAGAATAAATTGGCCTCCTGCCTGAAACTAGCAGGCACTCCAGCCACCCATCTAAAGACCCCTACCAAGATGGTGGAGGCCGGAGCGCCAACATAAAAGGGGCAGAAAGTGACCCCATGCCATTTTCAGACCATGACTGCCCTGTTAAACTCAGCCCCAAGACCATATTGATTGTTGATCTCCAGCTGCCCCCAAGAAGGTGATGCTGGGCCTTCTTCTGGCGATTGCATGACCGAGTGACTTGCTCGGCCACTTCAGAGGGCATTAAGAGTCAAAACAGGTAGTGTGGGACTGCAATCAATTGTAGGCCTGACCATAAGGGGTGGCTAGGTCCACCTTCCCTAAACGACATCGGTCAACCAGTGGCACATTTTTAAAACAATTCAGCTGCTTTCACAGGGCAGCAGTTTCTGCTAGCTTGCGTGGGGGGTGGGGGGGGGGGGGGTGTTTCAGCACAATTCGCCCGAAATCGGCCAAAGCTGCGCAAAGGAGCGAGGAGTACCAAGCGCAAATTACACCCAGCGCAATTCGCGTTCCCGCGATCTTTCGCGTTAGTTTAAAAAAAAAATCGCGCTGGAAGCCGGCCCCGCCCCCAAAACTGGCCACGCACCCCCCCACCCCCCAGCTCGAGTCAACCGCCATGACGGGTTTCCGCTAATTGCACCCGTTTACGGGCCTTCGAGGGGGCTCTGAAAATTAAGCTGGTTTTTAGGCACAAGGGCGTTTCAAAAGATTTAGAATATAATTTTGTATTAATTTACTGAGAAACTGACTACTGTACCCCGATGTGACCAGCGAATGGTTGGCTATCGTTTCTGAAAGTTATTTAAAATCGGGTTACTCAGAGGTGGTGGGACCAGACTCTGATTAAAAATGCTTATTTTTGGTGATAAACCCAGTTTTCAGCTGCATTAATATAAACCGCACCTGGTAACCACTCTCAAATATATATTTTTTTAACGCGTGACAATTTGCTTTAAAAAACTGCATCCTGGGACGCTGCCTGATTCCCCGCTTCGCGGAAACATTTTTTACGCTCGGTGATATGCAATTGAGTTTGAGCAGAAACTTGAGCAGAGAAACGCTTCTTAAAACGAGCGCGATTTTGAGTGCAATTGGCGCCCGGACGGCCGACTGCGCCCAAGGCGGAAACTCTCGGCCCTGGTCTTTATTTTTCCCTTGGTGCTAGCCCACAAAGTACCTTGATTAATGGAATTCGACTTTGTAAACTCCTGCGGTGGCTCCATGAGTTGTGGGTTGTTAGTTTGGGTCCTGTTAACGGCGAGCTTTTTCTCCACAGAGTGCTGAATCTTACTTGCACTTTGCTATTTATAATTAGATGTACTTAGCTGGAAACCAACAAAAAAAAGGTCATAACAAATGTGTATCATCATTTTCGAACGATCTAACCACAGCATATTTGTCCCCACAGACTTTGTACAGTTAGTTGCACATTGCTGCATGTTTAACAATGACTCATTCAAGGTGCACGCGCGGTAAAACTTCCAGTTATATCCTCTAGCTAGTTCGCAGACAAAAAAAAGATCATTTTCGCAGGTCCGATAACTCAATTCGATTCTATTTTCAATGTGGCTGATTGAAAAAGGGACATTTCAATTTACCTTACGTTTAAAGAAAAAAAAAATCGCGCAGTTAAAATAAGAGCCAATGATGAAAGAACTGCCCGTGTTCCTCTGCCCCTTATTTCTTCGTTATTTAACCGGTCAAAGAATAGCTGGAGGCTCAGACATTTGGAAGAACATCTGTCTCTTGTCACCCTGCGACCATCCTCTCCTGAAGTAATCCTGGGCTGTTTGTCTTAGTCGGAGGGGAATGCAGAACCACTGTCAAGCTCTTCGAAAGTACTTGAAGCCAACCGTGCTCTGAGTATCGATCAGCGCTGTCTTCATAAATCACCAGCAGATCATTCCTGATTAGACACTGCCAGTGGCTGAGATTCATTTCCCCCCGTGACAGAAGATTATCTCAACAAGACTGAAGCCTGAAGGCTTGTCGTCAAGGCGGGCCTTTCTCATGTGAATGCAATTACACGGTGGGTAACGGATAAAGGTCAACAGTTTACAGCTTAATGTTTTTGTGGCTGGCGGATGTCTTTTCCGACACGCCACACTTTCGAAAGGCAATATCCCGTGAAAGGTAAGTACGTCACCCTTGAGAAGCAAGTGGAACGACACTCTACCTAATGCATTCTCTCCGCCTTCGAGGTAGAGTCGGTAAGATCAAAGCGCGCCAGCGGGTGAAAGCACAGTCAGCCCGCAGACTGGCAGGGGAGACGGTGGCCTCTCGCTGGTGTAGTCGCCTGAGAACACTGATCTGACGCCATCGTGTATCTGAGGCTTAATCAGTTTATAGCTGGTCCACGAGGTGCCAGCATGGCCCTCAGAGCGGAAAGAAAAACCGACAAAGGTTTCTCATCGGCTTGTGTTGCCGAGCATTTGATACTGGGGCTCCCTTTTTCGGAACAAAGACTCGATAAGAGTTATGAGGGGTTTTGAAAAAGTCATTCATGAAAACACTTACTTTCACTCGTCGGTCACTCGAGGGCATCAATTTAAGATCGACAAAAGAAGAAAGGGAGAGGTTAGGAGATTATTTTTATTTATACAGGGAGAATTTGCTAGGACATGGAATGCCCAACAGAAACAGTTGTTGAAAGAGAATCCTTTCGAGCTTTGGAAAGGCAAGTGGATATATATTTGAAATAAAACATTAAAGGCTATGGGGAGAGGGCAGAGTAATGGGACTAAGCGGTTAGTTCTTTCACAGTGGCAATGGGCTGAAAAATGCTACCATTCCAAGAAGAAACCAAAACATTGCGTAAATTGATACCAAGGCCGAGAAATAGGTTTGCCTCCGAAAACGGGCGCGGGGAGTGCGATGCGCTCGCAACCCGCGCCCGTTCGGAGGACTGCAGGCAGCACGCGAACTTCGCGCTGCCTGCTCATTTCCATGATTGTGAGTGGCTGAATGCTCAGCGGGGGGGGGGTCCAAGTTCGTGCGAGGTTAGCACCAATTAAAGCTAGCCTGCACTACTTAAAGGCAGCCTGCGCCTCTTAAAGGGGAGGTGCTTTCTGCCTGCAGCAGATCATTCAACTGGCTGAGGAAGACAGTGCAAAAAAAATCAATTCATGATGGCACAAGAGGGGAGAGATCGTGCACCCAGGTTCTCCGATGCAGCACTGGAGGCCTTGGTGTAGGAGGTCAACTCGAGGAGAGAGGTCCTCTTTCCACAGGTCGCCAGGAGGCCCTCTAGGCAACAGACCAAAGTGCAGTGGGAGCAGATAGCCACTGTGGTGAATGCCAGCAGTGTAGTCATGAGGATGTGTGCGCAGTGTAGGAAGAAGTTTAATGACCTTTTAAGGTAGTTCGTACTTAAGGTAGTTCGGGAGAGCGAGAATCCGAGAGTTTAAATTTCAGGTAAGAGTTTTTCAATTAAAAGTATGACAGGGGACCTCAGTCCCATGTGTTGCTCGGCCTGCAGCATGTTGGAATTCCTAGACGCTTCTTGCAGTCAGGATGACCACATGTGCAGTAAGTACCAACGGTTTGGCCAACTTGAGATCCGGTTTTCGGAGCTCGAGCGTCAGCTGGAGGCACTGCGGTGTATCAGCGAGGCTGAGAGTTACGTGGATAGCACGTTTTTAGATGTGGTCACACCGCAGATTAAGAAAGTGCAGTCAGAGACGGAATGGGTGACCACCAGTCAGAAGAAGTGGGGCAGGCAGTTAGTCAGGAAAGCCCCAGAGTGCATCTCACTCAACAACCATTTTTCTGTGTTGGAAAACGGTGAAAGTGACGGTTCCTCTGGGGAGTGCAGTCGGATCCAAGTTCACGGCACTGTGGGTGGCTCAGCTGCACAAGGGGGGAGGAGTAAGAGTGGAAGGGCAATAGTGGTAAGAGACTCAATAGTGAGGGGTGCAGACAGGCATTTCTGCGGCCGCAGGCGTGACTGCAGGATGGTATGTTGCCTCCCTGGTGCCAGGGTCAAGGATGTCACTGAACGGCTGCAGGGCATTCCGAAGGGGGAGGGCGAACAGTCAGAGGTCGTGGTTTACATTGGTACCAACGACATAGGTAGAGAGCGGGACGAGGTCCTGCAACAAGAATTTAGGGAGCTAGGTAACAGATTAAAAAGCAGGACCTCAAAGGTTGTAATCTCTGGATTACACCCGGTGCCACGTGCTAGTGAGTATAGGAATAAGAGGATAGAGCAGATGAATGCGTGGCTAAAGAGTTGGTGCAGAAGGGAGGTCTTTAGTTTCCTGGATCACTGGGTCAGCTTCTGGGGAAGGTGGGACCTGTACAAGTCGGACGGGTTGCACCTGAACCGGAACGGGACCAACATCCTTGCGGGGAGGTTTGCTAGTGCTGTTGGTGGCGGGGGGGGGGGTTTAAACTAATTTGGCAGGGGGATGGGATACGGAGTGGAGCTATAGTAGGGGGTGATGCACAGCCAAATATAGAGGAAAAAACAAGTCAGTCTGGAAGGCAGAGCAAATATGTAACGGCACAAGGGAGTATGGCAAGGCTGGATGGCATTTATTTTAATGCAAAGAGTCTTGCGAGTAAGGCAGATGAATTGAAGGTGTTGATGAACACATGGGACCTGACGAAGGAGCAGCGCTCTGAAAGCTTGTGATTTCAAATAAAACTGTTGGACTATAACCTGGTGTTGTGCGACTTCTTACATTTGTCCACCCCAGTCCAACACTGGCATCTCCACAACATGGGAGTATGATATTGTTGCTATCACAGAGACATGGTTGAGGGAGGGGCAGGACTGGTGCTCAATATTCCGGGGTACAGAATCTTCAGGCGAGACAGAGGGGGTGTAAAAGAGGAGGGGGTGTCGCAATATTAATCAAGGAGTCAATTACTGCAGTAAGGAGGGATGATATCTTAGCAGGTCCCTCTAATGAGGCCATATGGGTAGAACTTAAAAACAAAAAGGGGGCAAGCACTTTGCTGGGAGTGTACTATAGGCCCCCAAACAGTCAGGGGGAGATAGAGAAACAGATATGTAGACAAATCTCAGAGAAGTGTAGAAATAATAGGGTAATAATAGTAGGGGATTTCAACTTCCCCAATATTAACTGGGATAGTCAGAGTGTGAAAGGCTTAGAGGGTGCGGAATTCTTAAAGTGCATCCAGGAGAGCTTTTTGAGCCAACATGTAGGAAGTCTACAAGAGAGGGGGCAGTACTGGACCTAATTCTAGGGAATGTAGCCAGGCAAGTGTTAGAAATGTCAGTAGGAGAGCATTTTGGTGACAGTGACTATAATTTGGTGAGATTTAAGGTAGTCATGGAAAAGGACAAAGATGGACCGGAAATAAAGGTTCTAAATTGGGGGAAGGCCAATTTTAATATGATAAGGCAGGATCTGGCCAAAGTGGACTGGGATCAGCTACTTGTAGGAAAATCCATATCAGTGCAGTGTGAGTCATTCAGAAAAGAAATAGAGAGAGTACAGCGCCAACATGTTCCCGTAAAGGTCAAGGATGGGACCAACAAGTCCAGGGAGCCCTGGATGTCAAGGGATATACAAGAATGGATTAGGAAAAAAAGGGAGGCT
This sequence comes from Squalus acanthias, assembly GCA_030390025.1. Taxonomy (NCBI): domain Eukaryota; kingdom Metazoa; phylum Chordata; class Chondrichthyes; order Squaliformes; family Squalidae; genus Squalus; species Squalus acanthias. The sequence goes on from CM059425.1 coordinate 253,674,491, forward strand.
TTTGGCAGATACAAAGGACTAAAAACAGTGGAAGCCCTAGAGGAGTATAGAAAGTACAGGGGGTACTTAAAAAAGAAATTAGGAGAGCGAAGAGGGGGCATGAAAAAAACACTGGCGGGCAAAATAAAGGAAAATCCCAAGGTGTTTTATAAGTATATTAAGGGCAAGAGGATAACCAGGGAAAGAGTAGGGCCCATTAGGGACCAAAGTGGCAATCTGTGTGTAGAGCGAAGATGTAGGTGAGGTTTTAAATGAATATTTTGCAGCTGTGTTCACTATGGAGAAGGACAATGTAGGCATAGAAATCAGGCAGGGGGATTGTGATATACTTGAACAAATTAGTATTGAGAGGGAGGAGGTACTAGCGGTTTACCAGGCTTAAAAGTGGATAAATCTCCAGGCCCAGACGAGATGTATCCCAGGCTGCTGTGTGAGGCAAGGGAGGAGTTTGCAGGGGCGCTGACACAAATTTTCAGAACCTCTCTGGCCACAGGGGAGGTGCCAGAGGACTGGAGGACAGCTAACGTAGTACCATTATTCAAGAAGGGTAGTAGGGATAAACCAGGGAATTATAGACCAGTGAGCCTAACATCAGTGGTAGGGAAATTATTGGAAAAAATTCTGAGGGACAGAATTAGTCTCTACTTGGAGAGGCAAGGATTAATCAAGGATAGTCAGCATGGCTTTGTCAGGGGGAGATCATGTCTGACCAATTTGATTGAATTTTACGAGGGGGTGACTAGGTGTGTGGATGAGGATAGTGCAGTTGATGTGGTCTACATGGACTTCAGTAAGGCTTTTGACAAAGTCCCACATGGGAGACTGGTCAAGAAGGTAAAAGCCCATGGGATCCAGGGCAACTTGGCACATTGGATCCAAAATTGGCTTAGTGGCAGGAGGTAGCGGGTGATGGTCGAAGGTTGTTTTTGTGACTGGAAGCCTGTGTCCAGTGGTGTACCGCAGGGATCGGTGCTGGGTCCCTTGCTGTTTGTAGTGTACATTAATGATTTAGATATGAATGTAGGAGGTATGATCAGTAAGTTCGCAGATGACACAAAAATTGATGGAGTGGTAAATAGCGAGGACGGAAGCCTCAGGCTACAGGACGATATAGACGGGTTGGTGAGATGGGCACAACAGTGGCAAATGGAATTTAACCCTGAAAAGTGTGAGGTGATACATTTTGGGAGGACTAACAAGGCAAGGGAATACACAATGAATGGTAGGACCCTAGGAAGGACAGAGGATCAGAGGGACCTTGGTGTGCAGGTACATAGATCCCTGAAGGCAGCAGGACAGGTAGATAAGATGGTTAAAAAGGCATATGGGATACTTGCCTTCATTAGCCAAGGCATAGAATATAAGAGCAGGGAGGTTATGATGGAGCTGTACAAAACGCTAGTTAGGCCACAGCTGGAATACTGTGTGCAGTTCTGGTCGCCACACTATAGGAGGGATGTGATTGCATTGGAGAGGGTGCAGAGGAGATTCACCAGGATGTTACCTGGGCTGGAACGCTTCAGCTATGAGGAGAGACTGGACAGGCTGGGGTTGTTTTCCTTGGAGCAGAGAAGGCTGAGGGGGGACCTGATTGAGGTGTACAAAATTATGAGGGGCACAGATAGGTTCGATAGAAAGGGACTTTTCCACTTAGTAGAGGGGTCAATAACCAGGGGCATAGTTTCAAGGTAAGGGGCAGGAGGGTTAGAGGGGATTGGAGGAAAAACATTTTCACCCAGAGGGTGGTTGGAAACTGGAACTCACTGCCTGAAAGGGTGGTAGAGGCTGGAACCCTCACAACATTCAAGAAGCATTTAGATGAGCACTTGAAACGCCATAGCATACAAGGCTACGGACCAAGTGCTGGAAAATGGGATTAGAATAGACAGGGCTTGATGGCCGGCGCGGACACGATGGGTCGAAGTGCCTCTTTCTGTGCTGTCTAACTCTATGACTCTATGACCTTGCATGAGTGGTCAAGGTCAGTGAATTCATCTTCAAATGCCATATCCCACAAACTGCACCACTACTCTCACACACTGCTCAATTCATAATACCTCAATCACTCACCTACCAACACTCTCTAGCAATCACGGCTCATACCTCACATTCATAGCTTCACCTCACCCTCACACACTTACCACTGCTGCAAGCCTCACACCCACATCTCACAGCTTGCACACACTGTCACCAATCGACCATGACAGGCACATCACCCAAACTCATTGCACCACACTCACTGAGTCACTTCCATTTCTCTGACTGGATCGCTCTACAGAGAGCCAGCATGGACTCGATAGGCCAAATGGCCTCCTTCTCTGCCATTATGACTCTATGGGGCAAAAATTCGGTTGCTTTGCACCTCCCGTTAGCGCCCTAAGAGGGCGCTAACAGGGCGCAAAGCAACTAGCGGCCGGGCGCAGTGATGTTTGCGCCACTCGTGAAATTGACCAGACATTTTGCGGCAGTGCTAAACACTACTGCCACGATCTCCTGCGCCCGCAGATCGTGACATCAGTCGAGCATGCAACCCAGTAGTGCCCCGGACCAGATATTGAGTGGTGCCCCCTGCCTTTCCACCTGCCACTAGAAACGACAGGTAGAGGGGAACGTTTTTCAGTCGGGAAGGGACTCGGGGAGCGCTATTTAAAGTCGGCCGCTTCCTGCCTTTTTTTGTCGGCGACATTTTTGCACCACGCATTCTGAGAGAGAGAGACTTCTGGAGAGATTCAACGCTGTGTGAAGGAGTTTTGGGTACTGAGCAGCACTTTGCAGGTTCATTTTGATTTGACCTTCCTTGCATCGATTTAGAAGAGAGTGTGGGGGCTGCACTCTGAGCTCTTTCCCTAGGCCTCTCCATTGTTCTTTCCAGCAGAATTGATGTACAGGTCTCTCCAGGCCGAGATTCAAGGCTGCAATGAGCAGGGTGTGGATCGAGAGCAAGATCGACCCTCCCCTTTAAAAACTGGCCGGCGCCAGTGTGTCTGTGTTCCATTGCGAACTGACATCACATGAGCTTCGCCAGCGCTCTGAGTTAGCGCCTCGCTCCTCGGCGTTAGCGCCTTAAGAGAGGTGTGTAGCGCCTGATTTAGCGCTCCAATCCCCTCCAGGGGCGATAGAAGCCAAGTTTGCAGTCGGAGACGATAATTAGCAGCAGGCGCTAAACTTTGTGCCCGGCCGATAATTGCGCCCCAGACGGGGCGATACTGAATTTCTCCCCCTATGTCTCTATGACTCTATGATTTGCAGGAAAAGGTGGCGCATAACCGGCAGCAGCAGAACCTAACCGGCGGGGGTCAGGCTCACCTGCATCACCTCACCCCCTTGCCAGCAGTGGGGTTGAAAGAGTACAAGATGCCGGTATCCTCATACTTTATCCTCCTTCTCACATCCCATTTCCCCCTCATCCCACAATCTCTTCTGATTTACAATCTGCGCCCGGTATAAGCATGCACCTCTTGTTTTCCTCCCCTCCCCTCACTACAACCCTATCCTTGTGCCTTTCTCATTTCAGATACCCAAGAAATCCAACCTGCCCAGCCAGTGGTTGTAAAAGGAGAGGGAGAGGAGAGTGATGAAGAAGAAGAAACACCGTCACTCGATCTGACAGTCGTAGCCACCAGCTCAGATACTAGGCACTCTGTGGAGTTTAGAGGGTAGCTTAGAGGCGGGACCTGTGCATTGTGAGTCACTGGGCATGAATACGCTGCAGCCAAGCCAAGGGGAAAGGGTAGCGCAGGTGCCAGCTCCCCAGAGGGCGAAGTCGCATACAAGTTCTGCTGCAGTGGACTCAGATGAGGACTTTGATGGGGCGGCCCTACAGAAGAACACAATGGGTATGCACAACGAAATGCTTGAGTGCATTGGTAGACCTTCCAGATAGCCTGAATGCAATGTCAAGGAGCCCGGAGGAGTCCAGCACCAACCTTGCACAGGGCTTTGCGCAGAGCTTGGAGCCCGTCCTTTCCAGCATGGAAGGGGTGGGCAACTCCATTAGCGCACCTGTGGACCCAACCATCATGCAGCGTCTGATGGCCGATGTCTCAGCTTCCATTGCAGCAGAAGCACAAGCCACCTTACGTCTGAGTGCTGCAGTGGAACCTCGGACTGCAATCACGCAAGCTCAGACTGCTGCCATCGTGGCTGGGTTTACCATTGTGGAAAGGGGCTTGCAGGCTGTCACATCATTCCAGCAATCTGTTCTCCAACAGATGGCTAAGAATGCTGAGGTGCCGCCCCGGGGGAGTGGCAGTGGCTCTGTGGAGGACAAACCTGCTGTCCTCTCTCAGGATGGCAGCATTCATCCGCTCGGCCAGTGCCCTTGCTGTTGCCTGTCAGCCAGCCCAGACTCCTGCCTGGTGGTGCAGTCCACAACCGAGCCTTCTAGGCCCAGAGGTGCTCGAGCTCGTCCTACAGGACCATCTGCAGCCTCCCGCACTGAAAGTCAGCAGCCTTCCACCAGCCGTGCTGCAGCCACTGGGGTAGCACCTCGTAGGAGCACTAGGACAGGCAAAGGCACACTGAAGACAGGCACTAAGTGAATGCACAAGGGTGATTAGTTGACTTTGTTAGGTTATATTGGATGGATTGATGGATAAAGTTGGATTGGAATGTTTCTTTTGTAGTGGCTTTTATTTCAGCATTGTGGCCAAGAGGACGCTGTGATGGTCAGTAACAGGGGGAAGGTAAGGTGTGGGACTTTTGTTGAATGGGGAATTGGGGCTCATGCCACAGTCATACCGCAGTCGGATGAGTCGATCATGGACAGCCCAGGCAGAAAGGGGCTGTCTGGGTTGCCTCCTCCCTTCCTCCTCTCCACTTCCTCCTCCTCCTCCTCCTCCTCAGCTGGTCGCCCTATGCCTGGTGGCAAGGGCTGTGCTCTCATGATGGCAAGGTTGTGGAGCATGCAGCAGACCACGACAAATCTTGAGACGGGTTCTGGTGAGTACTGCAGGCCTCCTCCAGAATGGTCCAGGCAGCAGAAGCGTTGTTTAAGGACGCCAATGGTCTGCTCTATCAGATTCCATGTGGCACCATGGCTCTCATTGTACGTATGCTGCCCACGTGTGGTTGGGTTGCGGAGCGGAGTCATGAGCCAAGTGGTCAGCGGATAGCCCTTGTCACCCAGCAGCCACCCTCCGTTTGTTGTGGTGGCTCAAAGCCTGAGGGAACAGCGGACTAGCACAGAATGGAAGCATCATGACTGCTGCCAGGATACCGGGAATTCACCATCATAATGTGCTGAGCATGGTCGCACACCAACTGCACATTCAGCGAGTGGTAACCTTTGCAATTGCGGTACATCTCAGCATTTAGATGCGGCGCCCGCAAAGCCACGTACGTGCAGTCGATGGCACCCTGCACCATGGGGAACCCCGCTATCCTGGCAAAGCCATGTGCACGCTCCGCCTGCTTCTCTCAGGTCAGAGAGAAGACAATGAAGCCCCCTCTCCTGGCATAAAGCACGTCTGTCACTTCTCTTATGCAGCAGTGGACGGTGAACTGGGAGATGTTAAAGATGTTGCCTGCTCCAGCCTGGAAGGATCCTGACACAAAGAAATTCAAGGCCCACGGTCACCTTCACAGCCACTGGCAGCTCTGGGTGTGAGGTTGCAGGTCTGGTTGCAAGGGGTGTCAAAGTTCTGTGAACACCTCCTTCGTAAAGCGCAGACGCCTCGCACACTGCTCCAAGCACAAAGTAATAATGTAACCTGGGCAGTGCTTAATGCTGACATGGGACACACAAAATATCTCGAAGATCAGGAAATTAATTTTATAGAGATAACTCCGCGTTTCGGATCTGGAGCTGCGGCTGGAGTCACTGTGGAGCATCCGCGAGGCTGAGAGCTACGTGGATAGCACGTTTAATGAGGTGGTCACACCGCAGGTAAAGAGTGCACAGGCAGAAAGAGAATGGGTGACCGCCAGACAGAGTAAAAGAACTAGGAAGGTAGTGCAGGAGTCCCCTGGGTCCATCTCCCTCTCCAACAGATTTTCCATCTTGGATACTGCTGGGGGAGATGGTTTCTCAGGGGAATGCAGCAAAAGCTAAGTCTGTGGCACTACGAGTGGCTCAGCTGCACAGGAGGGGAGGAAAAAGAGTGGGAGAGCAATAGCAATAGCAATAGGGGATTCTATCGTAAGGGGAACAGATAGACGTTTCTGTGGCCGCAGACATGACTCCAGGATGGTATGTTGCCTCCCTGGTGCCAGAGTCAAGGATGTCACTGAGCGGCTGCAGGACATTCTGAAGGGGGAGGGTGACCAGCCAGAGGTCATGGTCCATATCGGTACCAACGACAAAGGTAGAAAGAGGGATGAGGTCCTGCAAGCAGAATATAGGGAGCTAGGAAATAAATTAAAAAGCAGGACCTCAAAGGTAGTAATCTCAGGATTTCTTCCAGGGCCGCGTGCTAGCGAGAGCAGAAATAGGAGAATAGACCAGATGAATGTGTGGTTGGAGAGATGGTGTAGATGGGAGGGATTTAAATTCCTGAGGCATTGGGACCGATTCTGGGGTAGGTGGGACCTGTACAAGGTGGACGGATTACACCTTGGCAGAACCGGGACCAATACCCTCGCAGGGGGGTTTGCTAGTGCTGTTGGGAAGGATGAAACTAGTTTGTCAGGAGGCTGGGAACCTAAGTGTGGGCCCAGAACGGAGAGAAACAAAGCTGAAAGTGCAAGTTAGAAAAGTAGTCAGCAAAACTAGTAGGGAGCAGAAACAAAGGCCAACAGTAAAGAGGGTCAAAGTGTAGAAAAATATTAAACAGGTAAAGTTGAAGGCACTTTATCTAAATGCATGTAGCATTCGCAACAAGGTGGATGAATTAATGGCACAAATAGAAGTAATTGGGTATGATGTAATTGCCATTACAGAGACATGGTTGCAGGGTAACCAAAGCTGGGAACTGAATGTTCCAGGGTACTCAACATTTAGGAAGGACAGACAAAAAGGAAAAGGAGGTGGTGTAGCGCTGTTAATAAGGGATGAGATCAGTACAGTAGAGATAAAAGATCTTGGCTTGGCAGATCGTGATGTAGAACTGGAATCAGTTTGGGTGGAGCTAAGAAACAGCAAAGGGTGGAAAACATTGATGGGAGTTCTGTATAGGCAACAAAACAGTAGTGGTAATGTAGGGCACAGTATCAATCAAGAAATTAGAAGTGCATGTAACAAGGGCAATATGGTAATCATGGGGGACTTTAATCTACATACTGACTGGGCAAATCAAATTACCACTAATGGTGTGGAGGATGAATTCTTGGAATGCATGTGAGATGGTTTCCTGGATCAGTATGTGGAGGCAACCAACCAGGGAACAGGCTATGCTAGATCTGGCACTGTGTAATGAGAAAGGGCTAATCAATAATCTTGTGGTAAAGGGGCCTTTAGGGACAATTGACAATAATATGATTGACTTTTACATTAAGTTTGAGAGTGATGTAGTCCAATCTGAAACTAAGGTCTTCAATCTAAACAGAGGAAACTACAAGGGTATGAGGGACAAGTTGGCCATGGTAGATTGGGAGACTACACTAAAATGTATGAAGGTGGACATACAATGGCTAACATTCAAGGAAATAATGCATAATTTGCAACAAACATATATTCCTCTAGGGCATAAAAACCCAAAAGGAAAAGTGATCCAACCATGGCTAACAAAATAAATTAAAGCTAGTATTAAGTCAAAGGAGGAAGCTTATAAAGTTGCCAGAAAAAGCAGTCAGCCTGAGGATTGGGATCTTTTTAGAAATCAGCAAAAGGGGACCAAGAAATTGAAAAACAAAGGGAAAATGGAATATGAGCACAAACTAGCGAAAAATATAAAAACGGATTGTAAAAGCTTCTATAGGTATGCGAAAAGGAAAAGACTGGCGAAGGTAAATGTAGATCCTTTACAGTCAAAGACGGGAGAATTTATAATGGGGAATGAGGAAATGGCTGAGAAATTAAATAAATACTTTGTTTCTGTCTTCACAGAGGAAGAAACAAAAAACCTCCCAGAAATACGAGAAAGCCAAGGGTGTGGCGAGAATGAGGAACTTAAAGAAATTATTATTAGTAAAAAAACAGTACTAGCAAAATTAATGGGACTAAAAGTCAATAAATCCCAAGGACCAGATGACCTACATCCTCGGGTTTTGAAATAGGTGGCCATTGGGATAGTGGACGCATTGGTTGTCATCTTCCAAAATTCTATAGATTCTGGAGCGGTTCCTGCAGATTGGAGGACAGCAAATGTAACCCCGCTATTTAAGAAAGGAGGGAGAGAGAAAACGGGCAACTGCAGACCTGTTAGCCTCACATCAATAGTTGGGAAAATGCTGAAATCTATTGTAAAGGATGCAATAACTGGGCACTTAGAAACTAACAGGAAGATTGGGCAGAGTCAACATGGATTTATGAAAGGGAAATCCTGTTTGACAAACCTATTGGAGTTCTTTGAGGATGTAACTAGTGGAGTAGACAAAGGGGAACCAGTAGATGTGGTGTATCTGGATTTTCAGAAGGCCTTCGATAAGGTCCCACACAAGAGGTTGGTGAACAAAATTAGGGCACATGGAATTAGGATAATATACTAGCATTGATTGAGAATTGGTTAACAGACAGAAAACAAAGAGTAGGGATAAACGGGTCTTTTTCAGGATGGCAGGCTGTGACGAGTGGGGTACCGCAAGGATCGGTGCTTGGGCCCCAGCTATTCACAATCTATATCAATGATTTGGATGAGGGGACTAAATGTAACAATTCCAAATTTGCTGATGATACAAAGCTAGGTGGCAGTGTCAGTTGTGAAGAGGATGTGAAGAGGCTTCAAGGGGATCTCGACAGGCTCAGTGAGTGGGCGAGAACATGGCAGATGGAATATAATGTGGATAAATGTGAAGTTATCCACTTTGGTAGAAAAAACAGAAAGGCAGAGTATTTCCTAAATGGTGAAAGATTGGGGAATGCAGATGCTCAAAGGGACCTGGGTGTCCTTGTACATGAGTCACTGAAAGTGAATGTGCAGGAGCAGCAAGCCATTAGGAAGGCAAATGTTATGCTGGCCTTCATTACAAGAGGATTTGAATACAGGAGTAAAGAAGACTTACTCCAATTATATAGGGCCTTGGTGAGACCACACCTGGAGTACTGTGTACAATTTTGGTCTCCTTACCTAAGGAAGGATATATTTGCCATAGAGGGAATGCAACGAAGGTTCACGAGATTGATTCCTGGGATGGCGGAACTGTCGTATGAGAAGAGATTGAGTAAACTAGGCCTGTATTCTCTTGAATTCAGAAGAATGAGAGGGGATCTCATTGAAGCATACAAAATTATTACAGGGCTTGATAGGATGGATGCTGGGAGAATGTTTCCCTTGGCTGGGGAGTCTAGAACCAGGGGCCACAGCCTCAGGATAAAGGGTAGGCCATTCAGGACTGAGATGAGAAGAAATTTCTTCACACAGAGGGTGGTGACTCTTTGGAATTCTCTACCCCAGAGGGCTGTGGAGGCTCAGTTATTGGGTATATTCAAAACAGAAGTCGATAGATTTCTGACTAGTAAAATATGGCGATAGGGCCGGTGAATGAAGTTGAGGCAGAAGATCAGCCATGATCTCATTGAATGGCAGAGCAGGCTCGAGGGGCCGAATGGCCTACTCCTGCTCCTATTTCTTATGTTCTTATGTTATGTTAACTCTACTGCGTTGATTTGCCTGTGCAACAGAAATTGGGAGTGCTTGAATCTACTTTGTAACTGAGCTAACTTGCCTATGTAAATTATTTCCGATTAGCATTATTCACTATTACCCCTGCATAGCATAATCATTATACAATTCGAGCTCATAAAACTGGAATTAATGTATTTGAGTCAGCTCATAAAAGTATTTTCTAATTAAATCTTATTTGTGTCTACAAATTAGAACAAATTATCATCATTTCTTACGGACATTATGTCCCATATTCAGCATTCCCCGAGTCCCCTACTGTGCAATGTAGTAAAAGCTCAGATACCAATTGAGGCACATTAACTGGCCTAGAAATTCCTCTCGGGCAGTGGCACCAATCGGACGGTATCGGTTCGGCCGCCCGTTACACGCAGTGCCCGATATTCAGCACCATTGCAGTCAACAGAAATAAGTACCAGGCGCTGCGTAAATGGGCGGACGATGCGATACCGCCCCTTATACGCAGCACCTTTCTGCGCCACCGTCAACGTTCCCTTTAAGCTGCGCGGCCGGAGCTCCCGTGTAGGCTGCTTTCCGGCTTCACAACGGAGAAAAATTGTGGGATGGGGTCCCCCCTTCGACGTTTGGGAATGGGCGGCCGACCTGTGCGCTCCGCAGACTGGCAATTTCAAAATAAATTCTGCTGTGGGCTATGAATTTTTGAAATTTGAAATTTTGAATCTGCCGCTCAACCCCTTAAAGGGGCGGCAACCCACCCCCCCAAAAAAATTTTTAAAGGGAACATTGGCCACCGCCCAAGACAAATTTCTAGGCCATTGAATCTACTTCATGTGTTTAAGTTGATATCTTTCTGTACATCTGAAGACATCTTGGTAGTAAAATTATTTTATGTACTGCTTTATCGATGCCATTGAGCTGTTTAAATGAGTACATAAAAGAATTTTTCGTGCAAACGTTAGCCAGTGCACTGGGCCGACCGTGGCTCAGTGGGCAGCACTCTCGCCTCTGAGTCAGAAGGTTGTGGGTTCAAGTCCCACTGCAGAGTCTTGAGCACAGAATCTGGGCTTAACGCTCCAGCACAGTACTGAGGGAGCGCTGCACTGACGGAGGTGCCGTCTTTCGGATGAGACATTAATCCAGGTGGACGTACAAGATCCAATGGCACTATTCCGAAGAAGAGCAGGGGAGTTATCCCCGGTGTCCTGGGGCCAATATTTATCTCTCAACCAACATCACTGTAAAACAGATGACCTGGTCATTATCACATTGCTGTTTGTGGGAGCTTGCTGTGTGCAAATTGGCTGCCGCGTTTCCTACATTGCAACAGTGACCACACTTCAAAAAGTACTTCATTGGCTGTAAAGCGCTTTGAGATGTCCTGAGGTCGTGAAAGGCGCTACGGAAATCACTTTCTTAGATCTGAATCGCTATTTGTTCAGAATATCCTCAGACATAGTGCAAGTAGCGGGGGTAGATTCGGAGCAATGAAATTATACCATGAATTGAGCGATGATGTGAAAGATTGCCTCAGTGACTCCAGGGCTCCGACCAACTAATCGACCACCGGATAAATACTTGTTAGTGAATCGCCGAGAGGTTCTTAATACAGCAGTTTGGCGCTGTGGGACGTCCTGAGGTTGTGAAAGGTGCGATAGAAACGCAAGTTCTTTCGAATGTTCCTAGCTTATATGGGATTGACAGATGGTAATGCTCAGTCACCTTAGTGATACTGCCGTTCAGGTTTCATTTTGGACTGAATGTAATTAAACAATATGTTTTGAAGCTGCTGCGTTTATGAAGCGCTAAATAACCTCTGTGAGCTGAATAAACTTAGAATGAGCTCAGGCCAATGTAACTATCACATGACACACGAGGCATGGATGACTTGCAATCTCTTTTTATGTATCACAGAATAGATGTTGGGTCTGTATTGCCTGCATTTGGTACACGTTTTTTAAATGGTGCTCTGGAGACAATTGGAAAAGGGACGAATAAACGCAAATATTTATGGACCTGGCTCAGAAAATAGAAATGAAATTCTTCACTCTCAGCCAACAGATTTGGTCTTGATTATTATGCAAGGCTATAATTCATGACACAGACCGATATAATTTGTTTGGAGGGAACAATTTCATTTTTATCTTCAGAGGGAATGGTAGATAAATCTACTTATATGTGGCTCTGTTGTCACAGTGATGGTCTTCCAGCAAGCTTTACTTTACACGGTCTTTGGAGTAGAACTTCTCAGAGTGAAACGCACTTTGTTTCCTGGCGGATACGGCGTGCAGTTTCGGGCACCCTGTTACAGAAAGGAACTTAAAGCCATAGAGAGCGTCCAGCGTAGATGCGCCAGGGCTGGGAAGCTATAGAAAAGAAAGAAAGACTTGCATTTATATAGCGCCTTTCATGACCACCGGACATCCCAAAAGCGCTTCACAGCCAATGAAGTGTTTTTCGAAGTGGAGTCACTGTTGTAATGTAGGAAGCACAGCAGCTAATTTACACACAGCAAGCTCCCACAAACAACAATGAGCTAATGACAGATAATCTTTTTTTTTAATTCGTTTTATGGGATGTGGGCGTCGTTGGCAAGGCCAGCATCTATTGCCCATCCCTAGTTCCCCTTGAGAAGGTGGTGGTGAGCCGCCTTCTTGAACCGCTGCAGTCCGTGTGGTGAAGGTATTCCCACAGTGCTGTTAGGGAGGGAGTTCCAGGATTTTGACCCAGCGACGATGAAGGATCGGCGATATATTTCCAAGTCAGGATGGTGTGTGACTTGGAGGGGAACTTGGAGGTGGTGGTGTTCCCATGTGCCTGCTGCCCTTGTCCTTGTCTGTTTTAGTGATATTGGTTGAGGGATAAATATTGGCCAGGACATTGTGGAAAACTACCCTACTCTTCTTCGAATACATTCCCTACATTCACTACCTTCCACGTAAAGTAGTTAAATCTAAATTGCTTCCCTCTTCTAAGCTTGAACTTATGGCACCTGGTCCTATAATTGGTCACGATTTTGAAATTATTGTGAGGTTCAAGTTACCGATTCATTGAAGAATCAGAAACACTAGAATGCTATCTCCGCAGTCCATCTCCTCTCCCAGGTAAACATCCCAGGTTCTTATAACCTCCCTGCAGCTAATGGCCTGAGACTAGTATAAGATATTAGGAAGAACAGGCACAGCCATCAAACATTGACCTGTCCATAGTCGCCACAGATTCAGACTGGCCTGTCGTGTGCTTCAAGCAGTTTCTATTTGTGTTTCAGATTTGCAGGATTTTCAGTTTTACATTCTGATTTTTATTTACAAATATTAGGAAGAATGTTATCACACTTGAATAATATTACCAGACTCGGTAACAAAGGCATTAAGTAACCTTCAAAATGCAGTCAGGAGATCTTAAAGTAGTGGAGGGATCAGCTTTGACGGGCCTTTTGTAGCCCTTGTCTCTTTTGTTTATCAAACTTTCATTCTCAGGATGAGGGCGTCGCTGGCATTTATTGCCCATCCCTAATTGCCCTCGAGAAGGTGGTGGTGAGCCGCCTTCTTGAACCGCTGCAGTCCCTGTGGTGAAGGTGCTCCCACAGTGCTGTTCGGGAGGGAGTTCCAGGATTTTGACCCAGCGACGATGAAGGAACGGCCGATATATTTCCAAGTCAGGATGGTGTGCGACTTGGAGGGGAACTTGCAGGTGGTGGTGTTCCCATGCTCCTGCTGCCCTTGTCCTTCTAGGTGGTGGAAATTGCAGGTTTGGGAGGTGCTGCCGAAGAAGCCTTGGCGAGTTGCTGCAGTGCATCCTGTAGATAGCACACATGGCAGCCATGCTACGTCATTGATGGAGAGAGTGGCTGTTTAAGGTGGCGATCAAGCGGACTGTTTTGTTCTGGATAGTGTCAAACTTCTTGAGTGTTGTTGGAGCTGCACTCATCCAAGCAAGTGGAGAGTATTCCATCACACTCCTGACTTGTGCCTTGTAGATGGTAGAGAGGCTTTGGGAGTCAGGAGGGGAGCCACTCGCCACATTACAACCTGCTTTAGTAGCTACGGAATTAATGTGGCTGATCCAGTTTAGCTTCTGGTCAGTGGTGACCCTCAGGATGTTGATGCTGGAGGACCTGGTGATGGTAATGTCAATGAATGTCAAGGTGAGGTGATTATGCTCTCTCTTGCGGGAGATGGTCAATGCCTGACACTTGTGTGGCACAAAGGTTACTTGCCACTTATCAGCCAAAGCCTGGATATTGTCCGGGTCTTGCTGCATACGGACATGAAGTGATTCATTACCTGAGGAATTGCAAATGGAGCTCAGCACTGTGAAATCATCAGCGAACAGCCCCACATGATGGAAAGAAGGTAATTGATGAAGCAGCTGAAGATAGTTGGGTCCAGGTTACTGCCCTGAGGAACTCCTGCAGCGATGTCCTGGTGCTAAGCTGATTGGCCTCCAATGACAACAACCATCTTCCTTTGTGCTCGGTATGACTCCATCCACTGGAGACTTTTCCCCCTGATTCCCATTGACTTCAGTTTTACTGGAGCTCCTTGATGCCACACTCGGTCAAATGCTGCCTTGATGTCAAGGGCAGTCACTCTCGCCTCACCTCTGGAATTCAGCTCCTTTGTCCATGTTTGGACCAAGGCTGTAATGAGGTCTGGAGCCGAGTGGCTCTGGCGGAACCTAAACTGAGCATCGGTGAGCAGGTTGGAATCTGATGACTGATGACGAATCAGAATTGGCCTGAATCAAATCTGCTTAAATGTCATTGTGAAAAAAATCTCAGCTTTTGGTCACTATTCACAATCACCAGCGACAGAAAATTACGGTCACCTTTTCTAAGGTGGGACTTTCAGCATCTCACCCAATGTCATGTTGCCCTTTTTTAGCATATTCCAATTCAGGTCAAGTCTTTAGTGAATCTTCCATTGCCAGTTCGAATTCACTGAGTGCGAGGCTTCTGTTACATGTTCGTCAACTATAATTAATGTAAATTGCTGAAGAGGTTCACAGTTAATTCCAGCATGTGAATCATGATACAACATTCAACGGCAGCTCTGATTGATAGCAACCCAGTCAATCCACTTAGAAAAACCATTAGAACATCAGACAATCTCAAAGGGAATATATAAATCTTACCATAACAGAGATCAACCACAGATAACTGTCTAGCTGAAAATAAATACAGCTCGTATGAACTGTTAAGCAGTCATGCATTCGCTGTTGATACAAATGAACTAGCTGGTCTTTGAATTCTAATTTATAATCTTCTCATGATATTCAAATCTCTATATCAAATGCAATAAGAATACTCATCAAATCAATTTATTGCATTTAAGTCTTTAACCTTTTGCCTAATACATTGGGATTTCTATTCCATAGATAAATGGGTTTTGAGCATTCAAAGATTTAAAATCTCAGGCACTTTGTTATTAGTTCTGGGGATGTGGGCGTCGCTGGCAAGGCCGGCATTTATAGTCCTTCCCTAGTTGCCCTTGAGAAGGTGGTGGTGGGCCTTCTTCTTGAACCGCTGCAGTCCGTGTGGTGAAGGTGCGCCCACAGTGCTGTTGGGCAGGAAGTCAATGGAAATGAGAATCAAGAGAGATGTACAACGGGCGGCTGAATCGATAGGGCCCATTTTAGGCTATCGCCTGATGTGAAAATTACACAAGAACATAAGAAATAGGAGCAGGAGTCGGCCATTTGGCCCCTCGAGCCTGCTCCGCCATTCAATAAGATCATGGCTGATCTTCTGCCTCATCTCTACTTTCCTGCCCTATCCCCATATCTCTTGATTCCCTTAGTGTCCAAAAATCTATCGATCTCTGTCTTGAATGTACTCAACGACTGAGCCTCCACAAACCTCTAGGGTAGAGAATTCCAAAAATTCACAACCCTTTAAATGAACAAATTTCCTCTCATCTCAGTACTAAATGGCCAGCCCCTTATTCTGAGACCCCTATTTCTAGACTCCCCAGCCAGGGGAAACATCCTCCTGCATCTACCCTGTCAAGCCCCTTAAGAATTTTGTATGTTTCAATGAGATCACCTCTCATTCTTCTAAACTCGAGGAATATAGGCCTAGTCTACTCAATCTCTCCTCATAGGACAATCCCCTCATCCCAGGAATCAGTCTGGTGAACCTTCGTTGCACTCCCTCTAAGGCAAGTAGGTCCTTCCTTAGGTCAGGAGACTCAGGTTCCTCGTGAGTTTGCAATAAGTATACATTGCAAGCACAGCTCTGCAAATGCTTGGAAATTCCAAACATCGAATGGTTGAAAATTAGGCCCCAAGGTCGACCAGACCCAGGAGAAAAATGAAAGGGCGTGTTTTTCAGACTGGGGTTAAGAATTGCATGCTGAGTGTACTAGGTCTAATGAATCCACGTGCAAGTTAACACTGGCTCACAGCTGGCATTTAAGAAACTTCTGACCCCTACAGAAATTATATCAGGAGTCTTCAGGCTCCTTTGCTAGAATTGGAGCAGCACACTAGCGTGCTGGAGCAGCACCCCATCCGCCACCTTGAACATTCACTCCCTCCTCCACCGGCGCACCGTGGCTGCAGTGTGTACCATCTACAAGATGTACAGCAGCAACTCGCCAAGGCTTCTCCAACAGCATCTCCCAAACCCGCGACCTCTACCACCTAGAAGGACAAGGGCAGCAGGCGCATGGGAACACCACCACCTCCAAGAAGCCCCCCAAGTCACACACCATCCTGACTTGGAAATATATCGCCGATCCTTCATCGTCGCTGGGTCAAAATCCTGGAACTCCCTCCCTAGCAGCACTGTGGGAGTACTTGCACCTAAAGGTCTACGGCAGTTCAAGAAGGCGGCTCACCACCACCTTCTCAAGGATAATTAGGGATGGGCAATAAATGCTGGCCATGTCAGCAATGCCCACATCCCGTGAATGAATAAATTTAAAAAAAACTAGTATCCATTTTTCAGTCAAGCAGACAAGAAGAAGGCAAAAGTCCTCTTGACTGAAAAGCCAGGCAGGCCTAGAAACAGGCAAGAGAATGGCTTGCTAACCCATAGGATCACCAGATAGGCATAATGTATTTCTTAGAGCTGGGACTCACTCTACTAATAGTTAGCCCTAAATTAATGGTCTAAGAGCACCAGGCCAGGTGCAAGGGAAGACCGTCCAATTCAAGAGTAGAGATCAAAGCCACATTCAGGCCTAGGATCAAAATCTCATCTGTAATCACAAAACTTCAATTGAATACCTAAAGAAACATAATTCACTGCTGTTTACAACTATCAACGCTTGATTTGCTAGTTTAGTCTATCCAAATGGACTAAATTTAGGGAGTCTAGAACTAGGGGTCACAATCCCAGAATAAGGGGTTGGCCATTTAGGACTGAGATGAGGAGAAATGTTTTCACTCAAAGGGTCATTGAGTATATTCAAGACCGATGTCGATAGATTTTTGGATACTAAGGGAATCAAGGGATATGGAGATAGTTCAGGAAAGTGGAGTTGAGGTAGAAGATCAGCGGAGCAGGCTCGAAGGGCCATATGGCCTACTCCTGCTCCTATTTCTTATGTTCTTATGTTCTAAATTTGTAACTAT
Organism: Squalus acanthias; assembly: GCA_030390025.1. Lineage (NCBI taxonomy): Eukaryota > Metazoa > Chordata > Chondrichthyes > Squaliformes > Squalidae > Squalus > Squalus acanthias. The sequence continues at coordinate 253,691,749 of CM059425.1, forward strand.
TGGCTCAGTAGACAATGGTGGAAACAAAATACCCAGTTTACAGCATGGTATAAACCTTGGCTGCTGTCTAACCCAATTCACACAGCATTGACATCACATAGCGTGACACAAATCGTCGGAACTTAGGAAGGAACGTGGGAGAATAGGAGCAGGAGTAGGCCATTCAGCCCCCTGAACCTATTCCGCTACTCAGTTAGATCATGGCTAATCTGTATCTTAACTCCATCTATTGGTTCCGTATCCCTTAGTACACTTACCTAACAAAAATCAATCAATCTCAGTTTTGAAATTTTCAATTGACCCCCAGCCTCAACAGCTTTTTAGGGAAGAGGGTTCCAGATTTCCACTACCCTGTGTGTGAAGAAGTGTTTCCTGACATCACCCCTGAATGGCCTAACTCTAATTTTAAGGTTATGCTCTCTAGTTCTGGACTCTCACAACAGAGGAAATAGTTTCATTCTATCATAGAAGCATAGAAGATAGGAGCAGGAGTAGGCCATTCGGCCCCTCGAGCCTGTTCCGCTATTTAATGAGATCATGGCTGATCATCCAAATTCAGTACCCTGTCCCTGCTTTCTCTCCATATCCCTTGATCCCTTTAGCGTTACGAAATATATATATCTCCTTCTTGAATATATTTAATAAATTGGCCTCAACTGCCTTCTGTGCTAGAGAATTCCACAGGTTCCCCACGCTCTGGGTGAAGAAATTCTCCTCATCTCAGTCCTAAATGGCTTAACCCTTATCCTTAGACTGTGACCCCTGGTTCTGGACTCCCCGCCATCGGGAACATCCTTCCTGCATCTAGTCTGTCTAGTCCTGTTAGAATTTTATAAGTTTCAATGAGATCCCCTCTCATTCTTCTAAACTCTAGCGAATATAAGCCTAATCGACCCAATCTCTCCTCATACGTCATTCCTGCCATCCCAGGTATCAGTCTGGTAAATCTTCGTTGCACTCCCTCCAAGGCAAGAACAACCTTCCTCAGATAAGGCGACCAAAACTGCACACAATACTAAAGGTGTGGTCTCACCAAGGCCCTGTACAACTGCAGCAAGACATCCTTGCTCCTGTACTCGAATCCTCTCGCTATGAAGGCCAACATACCATTTGCCTTCTTAACCGCCTGCTGCACCTGCATGCTTACCTTCAGTGACTGGGGCACAAGGACTCCCAGATCTCATTGCACTTCCCCTTTTCCCGATCTATTGCCGTTCAGATAATAATCTGCCTTCCTGTTTTTGCCACCGAAGTGGATAACCTCGCATTTATCCACATTATACTGCATCTGCCATGCATCTGCCCAATCACCCAACCTGTCCAAATCATACTGGAGTTTCTCTGCATCCTCCTCACAGCACACACGCCCACCCAGCTTTGTGTCATCTGCAAACTTAGAGATATTACATCTAGTTCCCTCGTCTAGATCATTAATATATATTGTGAATAGCTGGGGTCCTAGCACCGATTCCTGCGGTACCCCACTAGTCACTGCCTGCCACTCGGAAAAAGACCTGTTTATTCCAACTCTTTGCTTCCTGTCTGCCAACCAGTTCTCTATCCAAATCAGTACCTTACCCCCAATCCCATGTGTTTAACTTTGCACGCTAATCTCTTATGCAGGACCTTATCGAAAGCCTTCTGAAAGTCCAAATACACCACATCCACTGGTTCTCCCTTATCTATTCTACCAGTTACATCCTCAAACAATTCCAGTAGATTAGTCAGGCATGATTTCCCTTTTGTAAATCCATGTTGACTTTGTCCGATCCTGTCACTGTTTTCCAAGTGCTCTGCTATTACATCTTTTATAATGGACTCTAGCATTTTCCCCACTACCGATGTCAGGCTTACCGGTCTATAATTCCCCGTTTTTTCTCTACCACCTTTTTTAAATAGTGGGGTTACATTAGCTACCCTCCAATCCATGGGAACTGTTGCAGAGTCTATAGAATTTTGAAAGATGACCAGCAATGCATCTACTATTTCTAGGGCCACTTCCTTAAGTACCCTAGGTTGTAGATTATCAGGCCCTGGGGATTTATCGGCCTTCAATCCCATCAATTTCCATAACACCATTTCCCTACAAATACTTAACATAGAAACATAGAAACTAGGAGCAAGAGTAGGCCATTCGGCCCGTCGAGCCTGCTCCACCATTCAATACGATCATGGCTGATCATCCAAATCCAGTACCCTGTCCCTGCTTTCTCACACAGAATCCCCATCGAGCCTGCACCGACACATATCCCACCCTATCCTCGTAACCCCACGTATTTAATTCCCCCTAACATATCCCATCCTATCCCCATAACCTCACATATTTAATCCCCCCCTAACACTAAGGGTCAATTTATCATAGCCAAATCAACCTAACCCGCACATTTTTGGACTGTGGGAGGAAACCGGAGCACCCGGAGGAAACCCACGCAGACACGGGGAGAATGTGCAAACTCCACACAGACAGTCACCCGAGGCCAGATTCGAACCCGGGTCCCTGGCGCTGTGAGGCACCAGTGCTAACCACTATGCCACCATGTTGCCCACTGATTTCATTCAATTCCTCCCTGTCATTAGACCCTATGTTCCCTGACATCTCTGGGAGGTTATTTGTGTCCTCCTTTGTGAAGACAGAACCAAAGTATGTATTTAATTGGTCTGCCATTTCTTTGTTCCCCATTATAAATTCCCCTGATTTTTACTGCAAGGGACCTACGCTTGACTTCACCAATCTTTTTCTCTTCACATATCTATAGAAGCTTTTACAGTCAGTTTTTATGTTCCCTGAAAGCTTACTCTCATATTCTATTTTCCCCCTCTTAATTAATCCCTTTGTCCTCCTTTGCTGAATCCTAAACTGCTCCCAATCCTCAGGTTTGCTGCTTTTTCTGGCCAAGTTATATGTCCTCTCCTTGGATCTTATTCTATCCCTAATTTCCCTTGTTAGCCATGGTTGAGTCACCTTTTTTGTTTTATTTTTATGCCAAACAGGCATAAACAAATTCTGTAGTTTATCCATGCGATCTTTAAATGTTTGCCATTGCCTATCCACCGTCAACCCTTTAAGTAACGCTCCCCAATCCATCCTAGCCAACTCGCGCCTCATACCATCGTAGTTTCCTTTATTTAAATTCAGGACCCTAGTCTCTGAGTCAACTACTTCGCTCTCCATCTTAATGAAGAATTCTATCATATTATGATCGCTCCTCCCCAAGGGGCCCCACACAACAAGTTTGCTAATTAATCCTTTCTCATTACATAATACCCAGTCTAAGATGGCCTGAGCTCTAGTTGGTTCCTCGACATATTGGTCCAGGAAACCATTCCGTATACACTCTAGGAATTCCTCCTCCACAGTATTGTTACTAATTTGGTTAGCCCAATCTATATGTAGATTAAAGTCACCCATGATAACTGCTGTGCCCTTATTGCACGCATCTCTAATTTCCCGTTTAATGCCATCCCCAACCTCAGCATTACTGTTTGGGGGTCTGTATACAACTCCCACTAATGTTTTCTGCCCCTTGGTATTTCTCAGCTCTACCCATACAGATTTCACATCATCAGAGCTAATATCCTTCCTTACTATTTTGTTAATCTCCTCTTTAACCAGCAATGCTACCCCACCTCCTTTTCCTTTTTGTCTGTCCTTCCTGAATATTGAATACCCCTGGATGTTGAATTCCCAGCCTTGGTCTCCCTGGAGCCATGTCTCCGTAATCCCAATTATATCATATCCATTTACATCTATTTGCGCAGCTAATTCATCCACCTTATTACGAATGCGCCTCGCATTAAGACACATAGCCTTCAGGCTTGTTTTTTTAACACTCTTAGTCCTTTTAGAATTATTATTTACTGTAGCCCTGTTTGATTTACACCCTTGATTTCTCTGCCTTCCACTTTTGCTTTTCTCCTTCCTGTCTTTTGCTTCTATCCTTGATTCCCTTTCCTCTGTTTCCCTGCACAAGTTCCCAACCCTGCCATTTTAGTTTAAACCCTCCCTAACAGCACTCGCAAACACTCCCCCTAGGACATCGGTCCCAGTCCTGCCCAGATGCAAACCGTCCAGTTAGTACTGGTCCCACCTCCCCAAGAACCGGTTCCAATGTCCCAGGAATTTGAATCCCTCCCCCTTGCACCATTCCTCTAGCCACGTATTCATCTGAAATATCCTTCTATTTCTACTCTGACTAGCACGTGGCACCGGTAGCAATCCTGAGATTACTACCTTTGAGGTCCTATTTTAAATTTACCTCCTAACTCCCTATATTCAGCTTTTAGGACCTCATCCCGTTTTTTACCGATATCGTTGGTACCTATATGTTCCACGACAACTGGCTGTTCACCCTCCCCCTCCAGAATGCCCTGCAGCCGCTCCGAAACATCCTTGACCCTTGCACCAGGGAGGCAACATACCATCCTGGAGTCTCGTTTGCGGCCACAGAAAAGCCTATCTATTCCCTTACAATAGAATCCCCTATCACTATAGCTCTCCCGCTCTTTTTCCTCCCGTCCTGTGCAACAGTACCACCCATGGTGCCAGGAAGTTGGCTGCTGCTGCCTTCCCCCGATAAGCCATCTCCCTCAACAATATCCAAAGTGGTATATCTGTTTGAGAGGGGGATGGCCACAGGGGACCCCTGCACTACCTGCCTGCGCCTACTACTCTGCCTGGCGGTCACCCATTCCCTTCCTGCCTGTGCAGCCTTTACCTGCGGTGTGACCAACTCCCTAAACGTGCTATCCATGATGTCCTCAGCATCGCGAATGCTCCAGTAGGCATCCATTCGCAGCTCCAGCGCCGCAATGCAGGTCTGCCAGTAGCTGCAGCTGGATACACTTCCCGCACACATGGTCAACAGGGACACAGGAAGTGTCCCTGATTTCCCACATAGTGCAGGAGGAGCATGCCACGGGGCTGAGCTGTGCTGCCATGACATATCCTTTAACTCAAATCAATACCACAAATTACACTACAATTAAATGATATACTCAAGGGCCCTTGTATACTAGCACTCCTTGCTACACAACAGAGACCTTAGAAATTATAACCACAAAAATTAGGACCTTCTAAACTTTATAAACTATTAACCCTAACTGTCAAACTACAGAGTAGTATAAATACTCACCTGGCCGTACTCACCCAATCAGCTGCTTCCTCTTGTCCGCGTCACTTTTTGAATTGTGACGTGGCTCTGGAACGCCGCCGCCGGTCAGTGAGATTGGTAAGCCTCTGCAAAAAAGCCCGCCAAAGTGAGTTTAAATACTTACTGTGCTGCTGCTCTCTCCGCTCCCGACACTGACACTGCAAATCCTTTAATCATCTTAAACCTCAATTAGATCACCCCTTAATCTTCTATCTTCTACCTGTCCTCATAATTTAACTATTTTAGCCCCAGTATCATTCTGGTGATTCTGGGCTGAATCCCCTCCAAGGCCAGTATATCCTTCCTGAGGTGCAGTGTCCAAAACTGAACACCGTGCTCCAGATGGGGTCTGACCAAGGCTCTGTACAACTGAAGCATAACTTCCATCCATTTTTGCATTCCAGTCCCCTTGAGATAAAGGCCAACATTCCATTAGCCTTTTTAATTATGTTTTGTACCTGTCCACGAGCTTTTAGTGATTTCTGTACATGGACCCTTAAATCTCTCCGCTCCTCCACAGTTCCTAGCTCCTCGCCATTTAGAAAATGCTCTGCTCTATCTTTCTTAGGTCCGAAGTGGATGCCCTCACACTTCCGCACGTTGAACTCCATCAGCCATAGTTTGTGCCCACTCGCCTAATCTATTAATGTCCCTCTGCAACTTTCTGCTCCGATCTGCAAATATCCAACTATATCTCCAAACTCACTTAATTGGCTGTGAAGCTCTTTTGGATGCCCTGAGGTGGTGAAAGGCGCTATGGAGATGTAAGCTCTTTCTTTCTTTCTTTCCTTTCAAAATAAGGGTGCAGCACAGCCCCATCAGCCTTGGCGACAGGTAAAGCCAACTGTCTGCAATTTTCATGAAAAGATTTGGGCGGAATCATGGAATGCGATACGCAAAGCTCTGAAATAAAGTCCTGGGAATTCTCGTAATCCCAAATGTCAGGCAGGGACTTTGACCTCTGCACTCGCTATGAAGCAGGGGCCGAATGGCCTACTCCTGCTCCTATTCCTTATGTTCTTATGCTCCACACCTCCAAATCACATAGTAAACAAAAAAATAAGACTGGTTGTTCTGCTCCTCCCCCGGATGGGCCCAGTAACCCCCCACCTCCCCTCCCCCCGCACCCCCAGCGTAAGCTCCCTTATGTTCATTTAGGAGAAGGTTCGTAGGTTTGAACTAACATACGTCAATATGTCTGGTTAAACATGCGTTAATTCAGTTGCAGAGTCCTTTACCTCAGCTGTGGCTCAGTGGGTAGCACTCTCGCCTCTGAGTCAGAAGGTTGTGGGTTCGAGTCCCACTCCAGGGACTTGAGCACAAAAATCAAGGCCGACACTCCAAATGCAGTACTGAGGGAGTGCTGCACTATCAGAGGTGCCGTCTTTTGGATGAGACGTTAAACCGAGGCCCCCGTCTGCCCCCTCAGGTGGACGTAAGAGATCCCATGACACTATTTCGAAGAAGAGCAGGGGAGTTCTCCCCGGTGTCCTAGGGCCAATATTTATCCCTCAATCAACATAACAAAAAACAGATTATCTGGTCATTGTCACATTGCTGTTTGTGGGAGCTTGCTGTGCGCAAATTGGCTGCCGCGTTTCCTACATTAAAACAGTGACTACACTTCAAAAGATGGCTGTAAAGCACTTTGAGATGTCCAGTGGTCGTGAAAGGCGCTAAATAAATGCAAGTCTTTCTTTCTTTCTTTGCATTCCACACAGAATAGGTGTGGAGGAGGTGTTGACATTGTGACTCTGAAGAGGTCAGTCTCCTTCACACTCTGTGACAAGTGCACTAAAATATCCATTTGGGAAGAGATAGTTGGTTAGATTTCACTAGTTAGCATTCCCGGGTGCAGAGCTTTACCTGATCCAACTTTAACAGGGGCACAGAGCTCCGTCTTATTAAAGGCACTCGATTTAACGGTTAACGTAAGCATGGTCCATGTGACCCCCTGGAATGGTTTTGAGGCGGTCGAAGAGGAATATTCCGGATTTTTTTTTTCTTCCCTATTTAGCCCTGGGTTTCTTTCTATATTCTTCTGGCCACTTCCAGGAAATTACATGGCTGCCGGGAGGGTAGAAGGTATCTAGTCATGACGCTCCAGGCATTACGGTGTGTGGGGCAAGCTTGATGGACCGGCAGGTCTTGTCTTGCCCGTCATTTTCAAACGTTCGTATGTGGGAATGTAAACCAGGGGCTTTGGGTTTGGCGGGCAACGCACACCTCCCTTATTTTCCATCCATTTATTCTAAGAACATAAGAAATAGGAGCAGGAGTCGGCCATTTGGCCCCTCGAGCCTGCTCCGCCATTCAATAAGATCATGGCTGATCTTCTACCGCATCTCCACTTTCCTGCACTATCCCCATATCCCTTGATTCCCCTAATATTCAAAAATCTATCGATCTCTGTCTTGAATATACTCAACGACTGAGCCTCCACAGCCCTCTGGGGTAGAGAATTCCAAAGATTCACCACCCTCTGAGTGAAGAAATTTCCCCTCATCTCAGTCCTAAATCAGTCCCCTTATCCTGAGACTGTGACCCCTGGTTCTAGACTCCCCAGCCAGGGGAAAACATCCTCCCTGCATCTACCCTGTCAAGCCCTGTAAGAATTTTGTATGTTTCAATAAGATAAAGTTCTAAAGTTTATCCCAGTGAGCATCATGACACTGGATTACGGTGACTGAATAAGTCAAATTCCGTTGATATTACGTGTGATTCCAGGGCATTTCCTGTGTTTTGGTGATCACATTCCAGAATTCCGACTGTTGGCAGTTCAGACCACTGGTTCATCGCGAGTGCATAGGTCAATGTTCCTCCTTGACACTTGGGATTACGAGAATTCCAAGGATTTTTTTTAGAGCTTTGCTTATCGCTCCCACAAACAGCAATGTGATAATGACCAGACAATCTGTTTGTTTTTGGTGATGTTGATTGAGGGATAAATATTAGCCAGGACACCGGGGATAACTCCCCATCTCTTCTTCGAAATAGTGCCAGGGGATCTTTTACGTCCACCTGAGGGAGCAGGCGGGGCCTCGGTTTAACGTCTCATCCGAAAGACGGCACCTCTGACAGTGCAGCGCTCCCTCAGTACTGTACTTTCTTTCTTTTAGACATTGTCCATGATGCCGTCAATTTTTTCATGAAAATTGCAGATGAAAATTACCTATCGCCAAGACTGACGGGGCAATGCTACACCGTTATTTTGAAAGGAAAGAAAGAACTTGCATTTATATAGCGCCTGTCAGCAGCTCTGGACGTCCCAAAGAGCTTTACAGCCAATTAAGTAATTTTGAAGTGTCGTCATTTGGTGAAACGAGGCCAGATACAAATGATTAAACTGCTTCATTTCAACATTTGAACATAGAGTACCAGTTCTCAAAGTAAATTCCACTTACTCAACTCAATCTCACTTCTCTTCTTGACAAAGAAGGAAAATAAATAATAAACTATGCACCAAATCGCTTTTGTGGGCAGACTTACTGATTTTTGGCACATGGACAATGTCTAAAAGAAAGAAAGTGCAGCACTGAGGGAGTGCTGCGCTGTCGGAGGTGCCGTCTTTCGGATGAGACGTTAAACCGAGGCCCCGTCTGCTCACTCAGGTGGACGTAAAAGATCCCATGGCCACTATTTCGATGAAGAGCAGGGGAGTTATCCCCGGTGTCCTGGCCAACATTTATCCCTCAATCAACATCACCAAAGAAAAACCAGATTCTCTGGTCATTATCACATTGCTGTTTGCGGGAGCTTGCTGTGCGCAAATTGGCTGCCGTGTTCCCCACATTACAACAGTGACTAACACTTCAAAAAGTACTTAATTGGCTGTAAAGCACTTTGGGACTCCCTGAGGTCGTGAAAGGTGTGATTTAAATGCAAGACTTTCTTTTTTTATTATTTAATTGAGCTTAAATATTGCTTTAATGCAAATTGATTTTAATTGGCAATTGTTCTTAATATCATCAACATATTAGTTAAATCTGCATCAGTGGGCTGGTGAAGGATAAAGGGAGATGTCATATCGCACTGCTTCTAAATTATGAATAATAATTACCCTCTTTATCATCATTATTATAACCATTGTAAAATTACCAATTTTGGGCCCTCATTCATAAAGGAAGATTGAGCAGGTTTAGGAATAAGCCCGAATTTCAGTCATTTTCATTAGGCGCGGGTCATTTACTAACAAGCTAGGCAAGTCAGTCCATTAGCAAGTCTACCAAGTGACCGATTGTTGTCATTCTGTGTCTTCTATATGTTCATTGCAGTAAGAACAGGTAACAGTGTGGATATATCAGTGTGGCAGAGAACAGGCCTATGCACAATTATCAGTCTGACTAAGGCACTAGAGTAGGATCCTCACTACTGAGGAGCATAGATATTAAAATAAAATCCCAACTCCTGGGCATCTAAAATAAAAACAGCAAGTGCCGCGAGAGCACATCGGGGACGATGTTCCCCGGATACTTTAGGCGCTAAAGAGCCTCCGAGGTGACCAAGATGGGGTCTTAAGCTGAAATGCCGGTTTAGCCCGCGTTTAGCGGAAGACGCCATCTTGGTAAAGGAGTTGAAGCTTGCGTTAGGAAAGGCCACCCAGAGGATGGTTAAGCAGCTGATACAACCAGAGAATACAGCCGCTACACCAGCAAAGACGTGCCGATCCATGCCAACTTGAACAACCTACCATCAACCCGTCTCAAATCTAGAAGGCCATTTTGGACCTTTAGCTGAAACCCTTCAGCGATCTCCCTTCAGCCTTGATGACCCATGGCGAAACGTTTGGAAGAACTGTGACATACGGAATGGATTCCTTACAGAGGACCCCACAGTACAACCTGAAGGATCAAACCTTCCTCGCAAACAGTGGACAACCATCAACCGCCTCAGAACTGGTCACGGTAGATGCTGCCACCTTGTTCATAAATGGAAAATTAAAGCATCCCCATTGTGCGAATGTGGAGCTCCTAATCAGACCCTAGAGCACATCATTGCACATTGCCCTCAGAGGAAATTCTCAGGCAGCCTACAAGATATCCACACTGTTACACTGGAAACTTTGGCCTGGATATCTGACTCAGATATTGACATTTCATTTGCTTTGCTACTTTTTTTTCATTCGTTCATGGGATGTCGGCATCGCTGGCAAGGCCAGCATTTATTGCCCATTCCTAGTTGCCATTAAGAAGGTCGTGGTGAGCCACCTTCTTGAACCGCTGCAGTCCGTGTGGTGAAGGTACTCCCACAGTGTAGTTAGGGAGGGAGATCCAGGATTTTGACCCAGCAACGATGAAGGAACGACGATATACTTCCAAGTCAGGATGGTGTGTAACTTCAAGTGGAACTTGGAGTGGAAGTTGGAGGTGGTGGTGTTCCCATGCGTCTGCTGGCCTTGTCCTTCTAGGTGGAAGAGGTCGCGGGTTTGGGAGGTGCTGTCGAAGGAGCCTTGGCGAGTTTCTGCAGTGCATCTTGTAGATGGTACATACTGCAGCCACGGTACGCTGGTGGTAGAGGGAGTGAATGTTTAAGGTGATGGATGAGGTGCCAATCAAGTGGGCTGCTTTGTCCTGGATGGTGTCGAGCTTCTTGAGTGTTGTTGGAGCTGCAATCATCCAGGCAAGTGGAGAGTATTCCATCACACTCCTGACTTGTGCCTTGTAGATGGTGGAAAGGCTTTGGGGATTCAGGAGGTGAGACACTCACCACAGAATACCCAGCCTTTGACATGCTCTTGTTGCCACAGTATTTATGTGGCTGGTCCAGTTAAGTTTCTGGTCAATGGTGATCCCCAGGATATTGATGGTGGGCGATGGTAATGAAGTTGAATGTCAAGGGGCGGTGGTTAGACGCTCGCTTTTTGGAGATAGTCATTGCCTGGCACTTGTGTGTCACGAATGTTACCTGCCACTTATCAGCCCAAGCCTGAATGTTGTCCAGGTCTTGCTGCATGCGGGCATGGACTGCTTCATAATCTGAGGAGTTGCGAATGGCACTGAACACTGTGCAGTCATCAGCGAACATCCCTACTTCTGACCTTATGATGGAGGGAAGGTCATTGATGAAGCAGCTGAAGATGGTTGGGCCTAGGACACTGCCCTGAGGAACTCCTGCAGCGATGTCCTGGGACTGTGATGATTGACCTCCAACAACCACAACCATCTTCCTTTGTGCTAGGTATGACTCCAGCCAGTGGAGAGTTTTCCCCTGATTCCCATTGACTTCAGTTTTACTAGGGCTCCTTGATGCCACACTCGGTCAAATGCTGCTTTGATGTCAAGGGCAGTCACTCGCACCTCACCTCTGGAATTCAGCTTTTTTGTTCATGTTTGAATCAAGGCTGTAATGAGATCTGAAGCTGAGAGGTCCTGGCAGAACCCAAACTGGGCATCAGTAAGCAGGTTATTGGTGAGTAAGTGCTGCTTAATAGCACTGTCGACAACACGTTCCATCACTTTGCTGATGAATGAGAGTAGACTGATGGGGCGGTAATTGGCTGGATTGGATTTGTCCTGCTTTTTGTGGACAGGACACACCTGGGCAGTTTTCCACATTGTCGGGTAGATGCCAGTGTTGTAGCTGTACTGGAACAGCTTGGCGAGAGGCGCGGCTAGTTCTGGAGCACAAGTCTTCAGCATGACAGCCAGGATGTTGCCAGGGCCCATAGCCTTTGCTCTATCCAGTGCGCTCAGCCATTTCTTGATATCACGTGGAGTGAATCAAATTGGCTGAAGACTGGCTTCTGTGATGGTGGGGACCTCAGGAGGAGGCCGATATGGATCATTCACTCAGCACTTCTGGCTGAAGATGTTTGGAAACACTTCAGCCTTGTCTTTTGCACTCACGTGCTGGGCTCCACCATCATTGAGGATGGGGATATTCATGGAGCCTCCTCCTCCCGTCAGTTGTATAATGGTCCACCACCATTCACGACTGGATGTGGCAGGACTGCAGAGCTTTGATTCGAGCCGTTGATTGTGGGATCGCTTAGCCCTGTCTATAGCATGCTGCTTCCGCTTTTTAGCATGCATGTAGTCCTGTGTTGCAGCTTCACCAGGTTGGCGCCGCATTTTTAGGTATGCCTGGTGCTGCTCCTGGCATGCTCTTCTACACTCCTTATTGAACCAGGGTTGGTCCCCTGGCTTGATGGTAATGGTAGAGTGAGGGATATGCCGGGCCATGAGGTTACAGATTGTGCTGGAATACAATTCTGCTGCTGCTGATGGCCCACAGCGCCTCATGGATGCCCAGTTTTGAGCTGCTAGATCTGTTCTGAATCTATCCCATTTGGCACGGTGGTAGTGCCACACAACACGATGGAGGGTGTCCTCAGTGTGAAGATGGGACTTCATCTCCCCAAGGACTGTGCGGTGGTCACTGCTACCAATGCTGTCATGGACAGATGCATCTGCGACAGGTAGATTGGTGAGGACAAGGTCAATAGGTTTATTCCCTCATGTTGGTTTTCTCACCACCTGCCGCAGTCCTAGTCTGGCAGCTATGTCCTTCAGGACTCGGCCGGCTCGGTCAGTAGTGGTGATACCGAGCCACTCTTGGTGACGGACATTAAAGTCCCCCCACCCAGGGTACATTCTGTGCCCTTGCTATTCTCAGTGCTTCTTCCAAGTGGTGTTCAACATGGTGATGTACTGATTCATCAGCTGAGGGAGGGCGGTAGGTGGTAATCAGCAGGAGGTTTCCTTGCCCATGCTTGACCTGAAGTCATGAGACTTCATGGGGTGTGGAGTCAATGTTGAGGACTACCAGGGCCACTCCTTCCGACTGTATACCACTGTGCCGACACCTCTGGTGGGTCTGTCCTGCCGGTGGGACAGAAACAGAAAGGCAGACTGTCAAAAACAGAAAGGCAGACTATTATCTGAATGGCAATAGATTGGGAGAAGGGGACGTGCAACGAGACCTGGGTGTCCTTGTGCACCAGTCGCTGAAGGTAAGCATGCAGGTGCAGCAGGCGGTGAAGAAGGCAAATGGTATGTTGACCTTCATAGCGAAAGGGTTTGAGTATAGGAACAGGGATGTCCTGCTGCAGTTGTACAGGGCCTTGGTGAGACCACACCTTGAGTACTGTGTGCAGTTTTGGTTGCCTTATCTGAGGAAGGATGTCCTTGCCATGGAAGGAGTTCAGCGAAGATTCACAATGCTGATACCTGGGATGGCAGGATTGACATATGAGGAGAGATTGGGTCGATTGGGCTTATACTCGCTGGAGTATAGAAGAATGAGAGAGGATCTCATCGAAACATATAAAATTCTGACAGGTCTGGACAGACTGGATGCAGGAAGAATGTTCCCGATGGTCGGAGAGTCCAGAACCGGGGACATAATCTAAGGATAAGGAGTAAGCCATTTAGGACAGAAATGAGGAAGAATTTCTTCACCCAGAGAGTGGTGAACCTGTGGAATTCTCTACCACAGAAGGTAGTTGAGGCGAAGTCATTAAATATATTCAAGGATGAGTTAGATATATTTCTTAAAGCTAAAGGTATCAAGGGATATGGGGAGAAGGCAGGTACAGGGTACTGAGTTTGGATGATCAGCCATGATCTCATCGAATGGCGGAGCAGGCTCGAGGGGCCGAATGGCCTACTCCTGCTCCTATCTTCTATGTTTCTATGAGATGGTGATGGAGGAGTCTAGGACATACGAAAGAAGAAGAAGCAGCTGGTTGCCACTTCAATCGCCTGCTAGCGCTCATTAATGAGGCTGCATGGTATTTTGCTGGCTATCACTTGAACTAATGCCCTCTCCTAACAGCGACCAGCTGATTGGGAGTAAACTAGTTGTTGCAGAGGATTTTGAGCGCTACTTAAAGGTAGATCATCTTTTCCTGTTCACTTCCTGCTGAAGGTTTGAAGAGGACTTTTGAAACACATCAGGAGACTTTCTGGGACACTTTGTCAAGACTTCACCATCACACTATCAACATTTATTCTGGAAATTCTCTGAGGACTTCACCTAAAAAGAGAGTAAGTGCTGTGCTACTCCACCTTATTGGACACCTTGTAGACGTCACCGGGAAAACGAGAGTGCTTGGTCATGTGCATCTTGCTCGGGGTCCCCCTTGATCTGAGGAACAGGAGGAGGACATGAGGCCAGGCAGAGCAGCACCAGCTGCTGCAGGAGAGAGGGACAGGAGGGCGAGGTGGACTCCTCCCCCCCACCCCCCACCCCCCGCTCGCGGGTACAGGACATCCCTCCTCCTCTGGAGCACCTCCACCAGGACCTCGAGTTGCTGCGTCTGAGAATCTGTGCTCCCTCTCCCTCGGTCTCTTGAACCATCCTGAAACCTGGCCCCTTGTGTCAGCCAGCGCGCCGCACACCTTCAGTGAAAGCGAGTGGAGCTCACTTCTTTATTTATTTATTCATCCACAGGACGTGGGTCTCGCTGGCAAGGCCAGTATTTATTGCCCATCCCTAATTGCCCTTGAGAAGGTGGTGGTGAGCTGCCTTCTTGAACCATGTGGTGAGGGTACTCCCACAGTGCTGTAAGGGAGGGAATTCCAGGATTTTGACCCAGCGGCGATAAGAACATAAGAAATAGGAGCAGGAATAGGCCACTTGGCCCCTCGAGCCTGCTCCGCCATTCAATATGATCGTGGCTGATCTTGGGCTCAAAGCCACTTCCCTGCCCGCTCCCCATGACCCTTCATCCCTTATCTTGCAAAAATCTGTCTATCTCCACCTTAAATGTATTTAATGACCCAGCCTCCACGGCTCTCTGCGGCAGAGAATTCCACAGATTTACGACCCTATGAGAGAAGAAATTCCTCCTCATCTCAGTTCTAAAAGGGCGACCCTTTATTCTGAGACTGTGCCCCTGAGTTCTAGATTTCCCCACGAGGGGAAACATCCTCTCTGCATCTACCCTGTCGAGCCCCCCTCAGTATCTTATATGTTTCAATAAGATCGCCTCTCGTTCTTCTAAACTCCAATGATGATGAAGGAACGGGCGATGTAGCTCCAAGTCGGGCTGGTGTGTGACTTGGACGGGGAACTTGGAGGTGGTGGTGTTCCCACAACTTTGATGCCCCTGTCCTTCTCAGGGGTAGAGGTCGTGGGTTTGGCAGGTGCTGCCGAAGAAGCCTTGGCGAGTTTTTCTCCTTGAACTTCGAACGAGTATGTCTCTCTTTCCTCTGCTGAGCTGTTAGCCTCCATATATCACGCTTAAGCAGCGACAGCTGAGTCAGTGTCTTTCTCACAGTGGGACTGTCACGCACTTCACATTTTAATAAGCTTCAGCGCTCTCGGAGCAAGATGTTATCCCCTCCAATCTAGCACAGTTGTTTTGTTTCGTGCTAACCAATGAGCTGGGTGTTACCTACCAGTGCAGCTACCAATTAGTTGTGTCAAACGATTAACAACAGCCAATTTGCATCTAATTGACTCACGTGAAAAATGAGTTACAAACACAAAAAGGCAGGGTGCAATTAATCGCGGCGCAATCTGGTGTTCCCTTTACATTAGACTTGGAGGGCTGGATCAGAGAGAGGGAGGGGTGACAGGAAAGTGTCTTCAGAGACAATTGTGAACCAAGATTACATCGCGTTAAATAAAAAGAGAAAATGCTGGAAAACACTCAGTGGGTCGGGCAGCATCTGTGGAGATACAAACAGAGTTAAAGACCCCGATATTTACAGGGAGGGAAGGATTGTGCGGAGCAGCCGAAAACGGACGAAGAAACCGGCAAGGCCGGGGTGGCGGTGTTCCTGCCGATCCTAACGGCGGTGCCTCATTAAAAAATTTTAGCTCCGTTACCCGCCTGGCAGCCGACCCAACGGGCAGCCTTGGCCGACGGGTGGGAGAGAAGGTTGGTGTTCAGAGAGATTTAGGTGTCATCGTACAGGAAACACAGAGAGTTAGCGTGCAGGGGTACAGCAAGCAATTAGGAAGACAAATGGTATGTTGGCCTTTATTTCAAGGGGGTTGGAGTACAAGAGTAAGGAAGTCTTGCTGCAATTGTACAGGGCCTTGGTTTAACCACACCTGGAGCACTGTGCACAGTTTTGCTCTCCTTATCTGAGAAAGGACATACATGCCTTGGAGGAGGTGCAATGCAGATTCACTAGATTGATCCCGCCATTGGGGGGTGGGGGAGGGGGGAGCTTCAGGGCTGTTAGATCCACTTCACAGGGCGTACTGACACCTTTCCAGTGGTAGCCCCAGGAAGCGGTGATGGTACAGGCGGATGGGAGGGAAATCCACCGATGAACACAGGCGGCAGGAGGCCTCGCTGGCCATCGGATTTGCGATCAGTCTCCGCCAGGATCGCACCCTATTCCGGGCGGGATTGCAGAGCAAGTGTTTTAGGAAGTCCTGAGGTTGTGAAAGGCGCTATATAAATGCAAGTTTTTTTAACATATATTCTCTTTTTTGCTTCCTTTTTTGTTGAAATATTTCAGTAGAAAAGTTTCATCTTCATAACATCTCTGCCTGTAAGGACTTTTTGGCAGTTAATAAAGATGAAATAATTTGCGATGTTACTGATATTTCATAAGATGCAGGAGAAGAAAGCAGTGGGCAAGTGGGGGCGCACTTTGTAGCTGAGCCCTGTACTCTTATCTAACCTCCGTCTACTGCTTCCATCGTTTAATACTGGGTGAGTAGCACTCAGAGGCATTTAGCTTTCCATTCACGGACTATTGGCAGGATTGATCAGAACACTTTTTTTTTAAATCATTTTACCTTCTTCCAGGTTAAGCACAACCGATTTGGCTTGTTCTGCTTGACACATCCAGACCTTAACATTCCTGCGCGTTTCAACAAATGCTGACAGCGTGTTCTCTGGCATCCACTGCAATCATCGGCCATCTGTGACAACAGGCTGATTCTGCTTGGAAGGAATGACCCCCCGGGCTCCTGCTTGTCTGAAGTAACAATCGGTGCTTCACGCGGACCCTTGGACGGACTCAATTACAGTGACATTCATTCGCTAAAGTATCAAGTCATCGCCCGTCTTATTAATTGACGCTTGACATCAGAAGAACAGCACTAGCTGCATGTAGTGAGGTGGGGGAGGGTATGAAACAGGAAATCAGAGGTGCATGCAAAAAAGGCGCAGCAGTTATCATGGGTGACTTTAATATGCATACAGATTGGGCTACTCAAACTGGAAGCAATACGGTGGAGGAGGATTTCCTGGAGTGTTTAAGGGATGGTTTCCTAAACCAATATGTTGAGGAACCAACTAGAGGGGAGGCCATCCTGGACTGGGTGTTGTGTAATGAGGAAGGACTAATCAGCAATCTTGTGGTGCGAGGCCCCTTGGGGAAGAGTGACTATAGTATGGTGGAGTTCTACATTAGGATGGAGAAGGAAACAGTTAATTCAGAGACCATGGTCCAGAACTTAAATAAGGGCAACTTTGAGGGTATGAGGCTTGAATTGGCGAGGTTAGATTGGCAAGCGATATTTAAGGGGTTATCAGTGGAAGGGCAATGGCGGACATTTAGAGATCGCATGGATGAACTACAGCAATTGTACATCCCTGTCTGGCGTAAAAATAAAAAAGGGAAGGTGGCTCAACCATGGCTAACAAGGGAAATCAGGGATAGTATTAAAAGCAAGGAAGTGGCATACAAATGGCCAGAAGTAGCAGCAAACCCGGGGACTGGGAGAACTTTAAAACTCAGCAGAGGAGGACGAAGGGTTTGATTAGGGCAGAGAAAATAAAATATGAAAGGAAGCTTGCGGAGAACATTAAAACGGACTGCAAAAGCTTCTATAAATATGTAAAAAGAAAGAGGTTAGTAAAAACAAATGTTGGTCCCCTGCAGTCAGAAACAGGGGAAGTCATAATGGGGAACAAAGAAATGGCAGATCAATTGAACAAGTACTTTGGTTCGGTGTTTACTGTGGAGGACACAAACAACCTTCCGGAAATAAAAGAGATCAAAGGATCTGGTAAGAGGGAGGAGCTGAGGGAAATCCTTATCAGTCGGGAAAAGGTGTTGGGGAAATTGATGGGACTGAAGGCTGATAAATCCCCAGGGCCTGATGGTCTGCATCCCAGAGTACTTAAGGAGGTGGCCTTGGAAATAGTGGATGCATTGACGATCATTTTCCAACATTCCTTAGACTCTGGATCAGTTCCGAAGGAGTGGAGGGTGGCTAATGTAACCCCTCTTTTTAAAAAAGGAGGGAGGGAGAAAGCAGGGAATTATAGACCGGTCAGCCTGACATCGGTGGTGGGTAAAATGATGGAATCAATTATTAAAGATGTCATAACAGACCATTTGGAAAGTGGCGACATGATAGGTCCAAGTCAGCATGGATTTGTGAAAGGGAAATCATGCTTGACAAATCTTCTGGAATTTTTTGAGGATGTTTCCAATAGGGTGGATGGGGGGGAACCAGTAGATGTGGTGTATTTGGACTTTCAGAAGGCCTTCGACAAGGTCCCACACAAGAGATTGGTGTGCAAAGTTAAAGCACATGGGATTGGGGGTAATGTGTTGACGTGGATTGAGAACTGGTTGGCACACAGGAAACAAAGAGTAGGAGTAAATGGGTACTTTTCAGAATGGCAGGCAGTGACCAGCGGGGTACCGCAGGGTTCGGTGCTGGGGCCCCAGCTGTTTACATTATATATTAATGATTTGGACGAAGGGATTAATTGTAATATCTCCAAATTTGCGGATGACACTAAATTGGGAGGCAGTGTGAACAATGAGGAGGATGCTAGGAGGCTACAGAGTGACTTGGACAGGTTGGGTGAATGGGCAAATGTATGGCAGATGAAGTACAATGTGGATAAATGTGAGGTTATCCACTTTGGTGGTAAAAATAGGGAGGCAGACTATTACGTGAATGGTGGCAGATTAGGGAAAGGGGAGGTGCAACGAGACCTGGGCGTCATGGTACATCAGTCACTGAAGGTGGGAAGGCAAGTGCAGCAGGCAGTCAAGAAAGCAAATGGCATGATGGCCTTCAAAGCAAGGGGATTTGAGTACAGGAGTAGGGAGGTGATGCTACAGTTGTACAGGGCCTTGGTGAGGCCACACCTGGAGTATTGTGTGCAGTTTTGGTCTCCTAACTTGAGGAAGGACATTCTTGCTATTGAGGGAGTGCAACGAAGGTTCACTAGATTGATTCCTGGGATGGCCGGACTGACATATCAAGAAAGACTGGATCAACTGAACTTGTATCCTCTGGAGTTCAGAAGAATGAGGGGGGATCTTATAGAGATGTTTAAAATCCTGACTGGTTTAGACAAATTAGATGCGGGCAGAATGTTTCCAATGTTAGGGAAAACTAAAACCAGGGGTCACAGTCTAAGGATAAAGGGGAAGCCATTTAAGACTGAGATGAGGAGGAACTTCTTCACCCAGAGAGTGGTGAATCTGTGGAATTCTCTACCACAGAAGGTTGTTGAGGCCAGTTCGCTAAATATATTCAAAAGGGAGTTAGATATAATACTCACAACTAGGGGGATCAAGGGGTATGGCGAGAAAGCAGGAATGGGGTACTGAGGTAGCATGTTCAGCCATGAACGCATTAAATGGCGGTGCAGGCTCGAAGGACCGAATTGTCTACTCCTGCACCTATTTTCTATGTCTATGTCTAATCCATTAGAGCTTCACGTGAAATATCAGATTCCAATAGGATTTGGCAAGGGCATTGACGCTCCCGGTTTTAGCCGTTTACACTGCCCTATGTTTCTGTAATGCAAAAATTGGGTGTCCGGGCTGAAAATGAATCTGAAGTGCAGCAGAGTGAGACTCCCTGTTTCAAGAGCGCGGGGTAGGAGGAGGGGGGGCGGGGAGCTAATCCTGCTTCATTCGGGATATCAGGTTAGATCCTGAAGCCGGATTCAGGCTTCCTTTACACCGTCGCTGTTTCCGCGACCGGTGGGCGCCGCGGGGACTGGAGTGCATCATCACCCCCCGGCCAACGAAATTTGAATTTAATTTGTTTAAGTTTTATTTAAAGTTATTTTAGTTACAGTCCATTTCTTGCTGCAGTTGTACAGGGCCTTGGTGAGACCACATCTTGATTATTGTGTGCAGTTTTGGTCGCCTTATCTGACGAGGGATGTTCTTGCCATGGAGGGAGTGCAGCGAAGATTCACCAGACTGATACCTGGGATGGCAGGAATGATGTATGAAGAGAGATTGGGTCGATTAGGCTTATATTCACTAGAGTTTAGAAGAATGAGAGGGGATCTCATTGAAACTTATAAAATTCTAACAGGACTAGACAGACTAGATGCAGGAAGGATGTTCCTGATGGTGGTGGAGTCCAGAACCAGGGGTCACAGTCTAAGGATAAGGGGTAAGCCATTTGGGACTGAGATGAGGAGGAATTTCTTCACCCAGAGAGTGGTGAACCTGTGGAATTCTCTACCACAGAAGGCAGTTGAGGCCAATTCATTAAATATATTCAAGAAGGGGTTAGATATATTTCTTAAGGCTAAAGGGATCAAGGGATATGGGAGAAAGCAGGGACAGGGTACTGAATTTGGATGATCAGCCATGATCTCATTAAATGGCAGAACAGGCTCGAGGGGCCGAATGGCCCACTCCTGCTCCTATCTTCTATGTTTTTATGTTAACCACCCAAAACCAGAAGAGCACACCGTCGCTGTAGCCTGAGAAACGGACGGCCAACGGTTGAAAACCAGGGCAAAGCACCTGATACCGGCCCAATTGATGTCCAACATAATTTCCAGGCGGGCCTGCAAGTGGGCGGAAGAGCCTCAAGGGGCTGGATGGCCTACTAATGCTCCTGTGTTCATCAGTTCTCAACCTGGCACCAGACTCTCGATGGAGCGTCAGATGGAAAATTATGCATCATCTCAGGCGGAAGGAAGAGCTGGCAGAGTCTCTCTCGGCCCACATGAATCGCACCACCTGCCAATTACAGAATGGAATTAGTGGTGATAATATGAGTGCATTAGTCTCAAGCTCCTGACTTGAGGAGGGTGTGCGGTGGGGAGATTTGCAAAGGGGGAGAAAGCTGAACACATTCTACCCTTTGTTACGTACCTTTTTCTTTCATTTTGATGCTTGAAATCATATCTTAGTTAGATAGTGTGTACAGGATATTGGTTGGCCCGCAGTTGGAGTTCTGTTTGAAGTAATGGGCCAGCTGATTAAAGTATTCACCAGAATACATCAATTTTTAATGTGAAATTTAAAAGACATTATCCAGGGAGCATGGCATCAGACCCTCTAGGTATACACATGCTAGCACATACCAGGGAACGTGCACGGGGGAAAAATTGGGTTGATTTGCGCCGCTCGTCAGCGCCTCCGGGGGGCGCTAACGGGGCGCTAACGGGGCGCAAATCCCCTCGCGCACGGCGCTGCTAATACCTCCCACGAAATTCAGCGGGAGGTTAGCGGCGGCAGTAGCCGATAGTACCTCGCGGCGATGAGCCGCCAGCGATGACATCATCGCCGTGCACAGCGCCCTGCTCGCGCCCCGGCCGCAAACTTCCCTTGTGCCCCTGACCTATCGCCGGACGATATGTCCAACAGGGTCAGGGGGGGGCGCTTTTGCAGCGGCGGCGGCGCTACTTAAAGGGGCAGGTGTCGGGTGGCCATTTTTGTTTTGGCCGACTGCCAGCACCTGCCCCCATCTCTCCCTTTTTTCTCGGGGTGCCGGCCGCGATCGCTCAGTCTGGCGCTCCTCTTGAGTGCCATGCTGTTTTCCCGGCACCCCGCTCCCCGATGGTCCAGCAGGGCCCCGGTGCGCGCAGTGCTAGGCCCCTCCCCTTTAATCAGGGGAGGAGGCCTGCAATGATGCGGCGTTACGTCCCGCTGCGCGTGGCGCTGTTGCACGAAGCGCCGCGATCTTCAGCAGTAGCGCCCCAAGAAGGAGGTGGAGCGCTTCCAGTAGCTGGGGGCGCTCCTACTGAATTTCCGGCAGAGGGGCGCTAACTTTTTCGGGGCACTAAAATTAGTGCCCCGGCGACATTAGCACCCCAAAAGGGACGCCACCCAATTTTTCCCCCGTGGTATTTAAAAATGCCGCCCACAATACTGCACTGAACTTTTTTTTAAAACTCCCCTGCTCTTGGTCGAAATAGTACCGCGGGATCTTTTACATCCACCTGAGAGGGCAGACGGGGCCTCGGTTTAACGTCTCTCCCGAAAGACAGCACTTGCGAAAGTGCAGCACTTCCTGATGGTATATAAGAGTCGAAAACTGAAGTGGAATTGCACTGTCACATACTTCCTGCTATCCATATTTCTTCAAAACTTTATGAGTCAAATTTCCATATCCAGTGTTTTTTTTTACTGTTCTACAAGTATAAAACATTGCACAATAAATTGATTCAATATATCGTGCTCGGCTCCGTCATTATATTGACCACAAATTCATCTCAGCACACTCTACCGGTGCTGCCTTACATTTCCCTTATTAATCTTCAGTGCCATAAAGTTGAATAACAAATACATAACTTACAGGATCCCAGCGGGAACAACGATAAAGTCATGGATTTGCGTTATATTTTATAGAATTGAATAGGTCAAGACACTACGGATCAGGGTATTGTGACAGGACTGGTACAGTAATTCTTTCCTAAATTGCTTCATTATCCTTCTATCTGGTGACCTTTTGAATGATTTAACGCCTGCCACTCCATTCCTAAAGGCATAAAACATTTTGCCTCTTAATTGAGTGTTAGCAGCGATTCACAAATTGCCTCCTTTTCATATCTGAGCTGAGTAAGACTTCAGCCTTGATTGATGGGTATCTGAATATAGCTTGTCATCGGACCAATCTGTAGAGAATCGGTGTTGAGTTGCAGTGTAACCAGTGGGTGCGGAAGCTATCTGGATCAAAATATGACGTTACTGAAAGAGTGAGTCCACTTTTAACAATGAAGAGCGCTGACTTGAGTTCCAAAGTTTGAAGAGCGCCAAGGTAACAACAACACCTTGCATTTACATAGCGCCCTTAATGGAGCAAAAGGTGCTTCACAGGAGACATTAGGACAGGCGACCAAAAGCTTGGTCAAAAGAGGTTGGTTTTAAGGAGGCTGGTAAAGGAAGAGAGAGAGGCGGAGAGGTTTAGGGAGGGGATTCCAGAGCTCAGGGCCTAGACAGCTGACGTCACGGCTGTAATATATGTGGGTAGAACAAATGAAGGACAGAGACACGAGTTGCTAGTCCATGTCCTTGCTTTATTAGGCCAGAGCGAACTGAGCGTGCTCATTCTAAGTCATGTGACAAACCATGTGATAATACATTACACTGCTTCCCCCCTTAAAAAAAAATGTACATATTCCCCTCTCAAATACAACAAAACTATGGTCCCACCTTTCCCAGCATTACATGTACCTCATAACAAAAACTCCTGGCTTTTCTCTTTTAAATAAACTACAAATGCTACAAATGAACTACAAATCCAGGTTTACGGAGCCTTCCTGATCTCCTTAAAGAAGGTTTTGGTGTTGAACCAATTTTCGGGCTGTTTTGTTTTGGTTCCGAACTCAGAGATGATCTTGTTTCTATCTCAGATTTGTTTGAACCTGGTACTTTGGTTACTGAAGTCTGAACCGAGTCAAACTCAGGTATGTGTTCATGAGCAAGTGGTTCAAGATGACGTCTTGATTCATCTCTAGCAGAGATCATTTGATCGACATGAACACTTCGGATGTTGTCACCAATCTCAACCAACTATCTCTTGGTTCCACCAACCTCTACTATGGTTCCTACATCCCACCTGTGTGAACTCGAATTGCCAGGGGGACTGAGAACACGAACACACTCGTTTTGTTTGAAACTGCGTTCTTTCTGATTGCTGTCATAATAGCGTTTCTGACTCAACTGTTTCTGTTCAACTCTTGAGGCCAAATTTGGTTGAGCAAGACTCAATCGTGTTCTCAATCTCCTCTTCATCAAGAGTTCTGCTGGGGTATGTCCAGTTGTAGTGTGCGGAGTAGTTCTGTACTTCAGCAAGAAATTTGCCAAACGTTGCTTCATGCTGAGTCCCGAACAACCCTGCAACACTTGCTTTTTGAGAACTTCTTTTACTATTCTGACTGACCTTTCAGCTGCTCCGTTTGAAGCTGGATGATATGGTGGAACGAGAGTGTGTTTGATACCGTTCCTCTTCATGAATTCTTGGAATAGAACAGAATGGAACTGAGGGTCATTGTCAAAAACAAGCTCTTCAGGTAAGCCATGACATGCAAAGACAGACCTCAACTCATCTATGGTACGTTCAGTTGTAGTATTTGAACTCATGTGTTTCACTTCAATCCAATTTGAGTAACTATCTACAAATACCAGGAAATAATCATTTGCTTTCTCACAGAGGTCTACATGTACTCTCTGAAAACGCCTACTTGGCCACGACCAGGGTTGGAGTGGAGTTTTGGGTGGTTTGTTTCTGCAATTTTGGCAAACGCTACATTTGCTGACAAGTGATTCAAGATCACTGTCCAATCCAGGCCAGTAAACAAAACTTCTTGCAACTGATTTCATGCTGACGATCAAAGAAGTAGGTGCCACCACTCTGTTTCCCCACTTGATACAACCTCACAGGACAATTCAGTACGACGGTTATGGAATAGTTTCAACCCTGTGTTCATACACTGATCAGTCCATCCATTCAAGGTGTTTTCATACACTCTTTTCAGTACTGAGTCCTTTTGAATCTCATCTACAATCTCAGTTGCATTCACGGGAAAGTCTTTGTCAACTGCACCCAGCGTGAAAGTCTCACCTTCACTCCCAACACGAGTCCTCATGTGGCAACCTGGACAAGTCATCTGCGATTGCGTTTTGCTTTGAAGTGCGATATTCAATCGTTCAGTCATATTGTGACAACAACACTGCCCAACGTTGCATTCTTGATGCAGCCATTGCAGGGATGGTAGATTTGGACCCCAATATTGCTCGGAGCGGTTTGTGATTGGTTATCAGGGTAAACTTTCTGCCGATCAGGAACTGTTAGAATTTCTTGATTCCAAACACTATGGCAAGTGCTTCCTTATCAATTTGCGCCTAGTTTCTTTCGCTCTTTGTGAGGGTTCACGATGCGAACGCGATTGGTTTCTCTTGGCTGTCATCCATTGCGTGGCTTATGACAGCTCCCACACTGTAGCTAGAAGCATCACATGCTAACTTAAGCTCACGCTCTGTGTCGTAGTGCACAAGTAGAGCATCACTAGAGAGACTTCTCTTATAAGCGTCGCGAGCTTCCTGTTGCGCTTTTGTCCACTTCTACTGGACATCCTTCTTGAGGAGCTCGAGCAATGGAGCTAACATGGTCGCTAACTCAGGTAAGAAACGTGTGTAGTACTGGACCATTCCAAGGAAAGATCTTAACTCAGACAAGTTCTGTGGCTTTGGAGCATTGATGACAGCATCAACCTTTTCCTTCACTGGTTGCAAGCCATCTGCATCAACTTTCAGACCAAGGTACACAACCTCGGGCTGCACAAAAGCACATTTGCTCCTTTTCAATTTGACATTGTGGAAATTCAAGCACTAACTCTAACACTGCTAGATTTTCTTCCTCGCTGCTTGTTGCGATCAGCACATTGTCTTGATTGCATAAGCAATTTGGAACTCCTTGCAAAATCTTATCCATCGTAGCCTGGAAGACTTTTGGGGAGGACATTACACCATACGGCAGCTTGGTGTATGAGTACAGTCCCTTGTGTGTGTTGATGGTGAGATACTGTTGACTCTCTTTGTCAACATTCAGCTGAGTGTAAGCATGCAACAGGTCAAGCTTGGAGAAAACCTTTGACCCAGAGAGTGCTGCATACAAATCTTGTGATGTAGGGAATGGGTACTACACATCATCAACTGCTAGGTTGATAATAACTTTGTAGTCACCGCACAAGCATACACTTTTGTCTGCTTTGGGCTTCATAGAGGGATACGCAGCCACGGCAGCCCCTCTGCTTCGGCTCCTCCACAAGGGAGTCGAATGGGAGTGGGATCAGAACTGCCAGGAAGCGTTCACTCGCCTCAAAGGAGATTTGCAGATGGTACCTGCATTGGAGCCATTAACGGTGGGGAAGAATTCTTCTTAGAGGTAGCAGCCAGCGGGGATAACTTGAGCGCGGTGTTGCTCCAGGAGTGACACGGCAAGCTACGGCCCATGGTCTACTCATCTAGGGTTCTCACCGAGGTAGAACGGGGATATTCCAACTGCGAGAGGCACCTCCTAGCCATGCATTGGGCCGTAAAATGCTCTCAGCTTTTTACGGGTTCATCCCCAATAGTTCTCTTGACCCACCACATAGAAACATTGAAACATAGAAGATAGGAGCAGGAGTAGACCAATCGGCCCCTCGAGCCTGCTCCGCCATTCGATGAGATCATGGCTGATCATCCAAACTCAGTACTCTGTACCTGCCTTCTCTCCATATCCCTTGATACCTTTAGCTTTAAGAAATATATCTAACTCATTCTTGAATATATTTAATGACTTGGCCTCAACTACCTTCTGTGGTAGAGAATTCCACAGGTTCACCACTCTCTGGGTGAAGAAATTCTCCCTCATTTCTGTCCTAAATGGCTTACCCCTTATCCTTAGATTATGACCCCTGGTTCTGGACTCTCCGACCATCGGGAACATTCTTCCTGCATCTAGTTTATCCAGACCTGTCAGAATTTTATATGTTTCGGTGAGATCCCCTCTCATTCTTCTATACTCCAGCGAGTATAAGCCCAATCGACCCAATCTCTCCTCATATGTCATTCCTGCCATCCCAGGTATCAGCCTGGTGAATCTTCGCTGAACTCCTTCCATGGCAAGAACATCCTTCCTCAGATAAGGCGACCAAAACTGCACACAGTACTCAAGCTGTGGTCTCACCAAGGCCCTGTACAACTGCAGCAGGAGATCCCTGTTCCTATACTCAAACCCTTTCACTATGAAGTCCAACATACCATTTGCCTTCTTCACCGCCTGCTGCACCTGCATGCTTACCTTCAGCGACTGGTGCACAAGGACACCCAGGTCTCGTTGCACTTCCCCTTCTCCCAATCAACTGCCATTCAGATAATAGTCTGCCTTTCTGTTTTTGACACCAAAGTGGATAACCTCACATTTATCCACGTTATATTGCATCTGCCACGCTTCTGCCCACTCATCCAACCTGTCCAAATCATCCTGGATTTTCTCGGTATCCTCCTCGCAGCACACACGCCCACCCAGCTTTGTGTCATCTGCAAACTTGGAGATATTACATTTAGTTCCCTTATCTAGATCAATGTATATTGTGAATAGCTGGGGTCCAAGGACCGATCCCTGCGGTACCCCACTAGTCACTGCTTGCCACTCGGAAAAAGACCCATTAATTCCTACTGTCTGCTTTCTGTCCGCCAACCAGTTCTCTATCCAAGTCAATACCTTGCCCCCAATCCCATGTGCCTTAACTTTACATGCTAATCTCTTATGCGGGACCTTATCGAAAGCCTTTTGAAAGTCCAAATACACCACATCTACTGGTTCTCCCTTATCTATTTTCCCAGTTACATCCTCAAAAAATTCCAGTAGATTAGTCAAGCACGATTTACCTTTTGTAAATCCATGTTGACTTTGTCCGATCCTGTCACTGTTTTCCAAGTGCTCAGCTATTACATCCTTTATAATGGACTCTAGCATTTTCCCCACTACTGATGTCAGGCTTATCGATCTGTAATTCCCCGCTTTCTCTCTACCACCCTTTTTGAATAGTGGGGTAACATTAGCTACCCTCCAATCCATGGGTACAGTTCCAGATTCCATCGAATGTTGGAAGATGACCAGCAATGCATCTACTATTTCTAGGGCCACTTCCTTAAGTACCCTAGGATGTAGATTTTCAGGCCCGGGGTATTTATCGGCCTTCAATCCCGTCAATTTTCCTAACACCATTTCCCTGCAAATATTGATTTCTTTCAGTTCCTCCCTTTCATCAGACCCTATGTTCTCCAACATCTCTGGGAGGTTATTTGTGTCCTCCTTTGTGAAGACAGAACCAAAATATGCATTTAATTGGTCTGCCATAAGTTTACTTGCTGTGTACAAAGTGCAAAGGGAAGGACAGAATGCTCCATTCCCAGCATGAGAAAGCCTGGGAAAAACATTACAATAAAGTTTACCAAGTATAAAACAAGCCTGAATCAATTC
Organism: Squalus acanthias; assembly: GCA_030390025.1. Classification (NCBI taxonomy): domain Eukaryota; kingdom Metazoa; phylum Chordata; class Chondrichthyes; order Squaliformes; family Squalidae; genus Squalus; species Squalus acanthias. The sequence continues at coordinate 253,720,005 of CM059425.1, forward strand.
TAAAAATAAAGAAGTTTTGTGATCGTGTGTTACTTTCTTTCTATGTATGTATTTTGTTTTTTTTCCAAGTGGTGCAGGGGTGTTGGACCCTCTCCGTGCTTGGATGTGTATGTATTGTTGATTCTTACCTGTATGTATTGGAACACTGCACCAAAAAGGGGAATGTATGTTTTTGGGTTTTAGTCTAGGTAATACAGGGGAAGGTTGGCTTTCGAGGATCAGGAATTTTGTCCACCCAGGATGATACTATAGTGACTTAAAGTATCGAAGGGGGGACTGTAAGGTTTCCAAAATTTGCAGATCCCCAAAAACCTAAGGAAAAAGAACTTTGGAACTACCTCAGAGTGATAAAAATGCATTTGGGCCTAACCCATGGAATTTAAGACCAAAAACCAAGTTTTGGCATTTTTAAAACCATGTCTGGGCCTGTAAAGGGACAAGGAGGTGTGATCGACCTCTGCAAAAGCAGTTTTGGTTATTGCAGTTGATTACACTGTCTGGGGAACTGGGATGACCTCACTCAAGCCCCAGCAGACATTAACATTTGAACAATAGACCCTGGGAGAAGACAGTCCCACCCAAAATAACAGGCCCCATCAAAACCGATTACAGGGCCCATCAGAAACATGCATAATACAAATCACTGAGACCCATTCTATAGAAAGACCTGAGTCCAGCCTAGAAAACCAAACACAAAACCAATCAACTCTAATCAACCAAGGAGATCGACAGGACGCAAGCCATCCCAAAAACCAGTTAACATGCTAGTAAAGTCGTTACTGTTAACAAGGCCTCCAAAATCTTACAATGACCGGGATTTGATTTGGTTTTGATAAGGAAGCTTCAATTAGTATAATTGAAAGGCTGTTTTCTCAAGAAGTCAGTTCAGCAGTTACAACATTTCAAGTTCGAGTTCTCCAGTAGAGTTACACAGCAGCAAGGAGTTCAACAAGCAGGCAGAAGGCAGTTTCCACAGTTCTGCAAGAAGGCAGTTCCACAGCTCGGAAGAAGACAGTTTAAACAGAGGCAGAGTTCAACAGAAAGAAGTTCAGCAAAGAAGGCCAACAGCTCCAGAAGTAGGCCGACCCGCAAGAAGAGACCAGAGCGACTGCCTCAGTGACCATCGGACACCTCGCGGCAACAAGGGCCTTACGAAACTTTTTACTCAAAAGACTCTAAACCCTAACTCTCAACTGTCAAGGATTCGTTTGGTGAGCATTATCCCTGGTTCTCCAGAGTCCAACCTAGCTAGTGAAGTGGGATTGGGAGGGGTGAAGTATTCTTTTAATGTTATTTCCCTCGCTTGTACCGAAGTGTTCCCCACCTTTAGAGTGTTAAGATTGTTTGTGTTGTGTTTTACTTTCTTAAATAAAGATCAAAGTTCTTGCATCAAAACCAGTTGTCTGCTGCACTTTTTATCACAACCCCCAAATAAGTCCAGGGTCTAGAACCAAGGGAGTGGGAGCGATTCGAACCGCTCAGAAGTCAGAGGTGAAGCTGACACAAACCACCACCCCCTACAATTGTGCTGAACACATGTCTCTAGATTTCTCCGGAGTAGGTTTTTAACTCTACAGCACTCTTTTTAAGTGGTATTTGATTAAACTTACTCTCATATGTGTCCTTACTCATGATAGAGCAGTCCACCACTGTGTCGATACACACATCAATATATTGCTCATTGATCAAAAGTTTTGTACGGAAGTCTTTCTCACGACTGCTAGCATTGCCACTAGTGGAGTAGATACTGTAGATGCCTAGTACTTCAACATCAGGTGTGCTCACTTCAATATTGTGAACTCCTCCCTTTTGTTGTTGTTGCTTTGCATTGCCACTAGAATGCTTCTTACTTCCGGCTTTCGATCTAACTCTGCAAGCTATTGAAATATGGCCTTGTTTCTGGCAGTCAAAACACTTAGCATTTCTGTATTGGCAGTGATAACAATTCACTGAACTGCTCTCACTGACATGCTTTTGACTTGGTCTCACAACTTTAGGTTTGACGGTGGCTTTGTGACTGTAGACCTCAGCTGCACTCGTTACTTGAGTTGGACGGAGCTCCCTAGCATTCTTAGACACCATCTCCATAGATAGGGCAATTTTGCATGCTGTGTCAAACGTTAGGTTCGGAGTGTTCAGTAGCTTGGACTGTGTGCGCTCATCCACCAGTCCACACACAACCTTATCTCGCAACGCACGATCCAAAAATGTGCCGAAGTTACAATGCAAAGACAGGTTTTTAAGAGCTACAATGTACTCACTGATGGTTTCACTTTGTTTCTGGTTTCTGGTACCAAACTTATAGCTCTCTGCTATTTCTAACAGCTTTGGGTCGAAATAGTCCTCGAGTTTCTCAACAATGTCTTCAAACGACTCATCCTTCACTTTCCCTGGCCCGAGTAGATTTCTCAACGTTCCGTAGACATTTGGCCCGATCTCTGTTAGAAAAATTGCTATTTTACATTCATGAATTTCTTGATTTTGAGCTGGAACATTCTCATCTGCAGCTTCGGTCTCAATAATGTTATTGGTCCGAAAAAAAATCTCCATCCACTCAATGTAAGAACTGAATGGTTTGCGAACTCGGTCATACAGGCTGAGGCGTCCAATGAATCCCGTAGGCGCGGCCATGATTGTCCCGATCCCGTCGAACAGTGACTCAGCACGCTACCTGTGTACCTGTGAGAATCAACACCGCTGTTGCTGTGTGTACATACACACGAAGGCGAAGCACAGAGAATTCTGCATCAGCATTAACAGTAAAACATCGCAAAAGTTCAGTTTAGGTGTCACAAATTCACCTTAAACTTTTCCACTCGAAGGTTGAACACTGTGTCCTTTCATGATCCTTAAAAATGGCTTTGGGATCCCATCCTCGTCGCCAAAATGTAATATATGTGGGTAGAACAAATGAAGGACAGAGACAGGATGAGTTGCTAGTCCATGTGCTTGCTTACTAGGCCAGAACGAACTGAGCATGCTCATACTAAGCCATGTTACAAACCATGTGATAATGCATTGCAACGGCCGCCAACGGTGGTGCGACTGTTTAGCCCATCTAGCTCATCCTTCCAATAGAAACCATCATCTCCCCTTCTCCCCACCGTCACAGGATCTAACTGCTTCTTGAACGTATCCAGAGTTTTCGCCTTCAGATGCAAATACCTGAATCAGGCCAGTTTGGATTAATTAACTTGACAACATAAAAACGGTCACGGATGAGAAAAGGCCATGAACACCATTGAGGCTGGCCCCTCTGGTACCAATAGCTCTCTCTGTCAAACACACAACGGCGAGTTGAATGTCCCAAGTACCTGTCGTCACAAGATTGAAGACAGGTTAGTACGAAGAAGGACCCTCAGCCCATTTAATCTCACCCTTCCAGACTACTACCCCAATCCTTCTAGAGTGACAGCTCTTGCCTTTACTATCTTGCTTGGCACAGGATACATTGCCGAGTAAAAAAAAAACATTTCATCCTGATCCCTGCTCTAAATTTACTTAAAAATTTTTGTCCTCTGGTCCTACTTAGCCTGACTGGGTTTGAAGTAATGAAGTAATATCCAGAAGAACTGAATCTGACCCAATTCAGACAACTGAATTTTTGAATAGACCTGTTTCTCTATTGTTGGAAAGATTCAACACAAATGGACAAAAAAGAAATAGCTGGGTGGGGAGGGATTTTTCAGAGATTGTGCACCTCAAACGATTCTCTAACAAGTCGACCAGTGCATGCGAAGCCCTGAAGGTGATATGGGGCCTAGAAACTTAGTCCTAGGGTGCTTTAGGATACTCGTGGCAATGCTTTTAATCAGCGAATTTCCCACTCTCCCAAGTCCAGGTCAGACTTTGCATGCATTGTTTGCATTTTAAATTGGTTAACGTCATCACTAAAATAGCATGAACTTGTCTGTTGCAATATCGTACTGCGCAGTCTCAGTCTCAAGATGTTGTGTGTGCCCCACTGACTCGATTTCACTTCTTTCCCGCTATCGTTTATACTTTTGACTTTATGTGGGATCATCTGATATCCAACTGTTTTTGAGTATGTTTGCCCCATTTGGAGGGCGACATCGTCAGGGACACAGGAACCAAACAAAGCACCATGTAAAGTAAATTGGAGCTTCCGCCATTAGAAGTGGCTCTCCATGAATATCCAGCGAGAATGCTCCTGTGTATTCTTGGTACCATTACAGGCATTTGAGTGCCAGGATCAGGTCTATCTGTAATGTACCGGGAGGATGCACCATCTACAAGATGCACTGCAGCAACTCACCAAGGCTTCTTCAACAGCACCTCCCAAACCCGCGACCTCTACCACCTAGAAGGACAAGGGCAGCAGGCGCATGGGAACATCATCACCTGCAAGTTCCCCTCTTAAGTGTCTTTCAGCTTTCTCTAGCTATGTGTAAGGGTGCATTTTGCACTTTCCTACTTGTGGCAAAGAGCCTCACTGGGGGCACGAGACCAGAAAGTACACCCCCCGTATGGTACAAGGATAGATAGTCATCATAGCGCACTGTGGCTGCATTATCTATTTGTTCTCCAACAGCACCTCCCAAACCCGCGACCTCTACCAGCTAGAAGGGCAAGGGCAGCAGGCGCATGGGAACACCACCACCTCCAAGTTCCCCTCCAAGTCACACACCATCCCTACTTGGAAATATAACGTTGTTCCTTCATCGTCGCTGGGTCAAAATCCTGGAACTCCCTCCCTAACAGCACTGTGGGAGTACCTTCACAACAAGGACTGCAGCAGTTCAAGGAGGCGGCTCACCACCACCTTCTCAAGGGCAACTAGGGATGGGCAATAAATGCTGGGCCTTGCCCACATCCCATGAACGAATAAATAAAAGCAGTGAGTGGATGGTGCCAAGCTTGGGGTTTTAAAGGCCCGCCATTGGTAGAAAAAAGGGAAGACTGGGAGAGGTTAAACGAGTTTGCTTTAACACAGCTTCAGAACCAACTGCAAGAGATTAGGAGCGGAGGGAGATATCCACTGACCTGTCCATGATTTACATAAATTAGCCACGGGGATGTCAAGTCCTGTGGGCGCCAAGCAGCAACTGCCAAGAATTAATGAAGTGGCAAATTCACCACCCACATAAGATTTGGTCCCAGGAACATTTATCTCACTCCACAGCCTTGGAGATGACCTATTAAAAATAGTAATTCAATGTGTGTCCCGTAATGTAATAGCTCCCTCTGTTGGATGTGGTAAGTACAACTTAAGAACATAAGGAACAGGAGCAGGTGTCGGCCGTACGGTCCCTCGAGCCTGCTCCGCCATTCAATGAGATCATGGCTGAGCTTCTACCTCAACTCCAGTCTCCCGCCCTGTTCCCCCATATCTCTAGATTCCACAACCGTCCATGGAAAGGTTTGGTTTCTCGGCTATCTTCTCAGCCCCCCTCCCCCTCCTCTCTTGAGGATTTGCCGAGGTACAGCTTCGCAGGCCCCCAGTCATGGTCGCGTATCTTGCCCCAAGCAACCGTCGCTCATGGACAAGCTCGACAGTGGGTGCAAGTTTGCTATTCGACTGCAGGAAGCATCACAGCTGAGCCCGTTCTCGATCTCGCCTGGCATACACACGCAACTTCCAGATCAGGGGATAGGAATAGCCCTCAGTGATTTTCCCCTCTTTAACCCAGGGATACTGAGGTCGGTTATAGCCCCATCCCCCCCACTCCCCTCTTTGGCACTAGCTGGCGGAGCTCAGGTAACTTAGTGTAGACTTGAGATTAATCCTTCGGCCTTCTTTGTCTGTGTGGCGGTAACCATGCCGACTGAGCTAAGGAGCCTGAGAAGACTTGTTTCATGCAGGCTAGCAAAGATAAGAGTTACGGGAAGCTTGAGATTCTTCAGTTGCCAAACTGGAATCTAATAATTTGACAATCTTGGAAATGTTCTCATCGTAAGAAGCAATTCCTCTATCACCATATCAATTTTTTCAGAATAGCAACCAGTGATGTTTTTTTTATTCGTTTTTATGGGATGTGGGCGTCACTGGCAAGGCCCAGCATTTATTGCCCACCCCTAATTGCCCTCGAGAAGGTGGTGGCGAGCCGTCTTCTTGAACCGTTGCAGTCCTTGTGGTGAAGGTACTCCCACAGTGCTGTTAGGGAGGGAGTTCCAGGATTTTGACCCAGCGAAGATGAAGGATCAGCGATATACTTCTAAGTCAGGATGGTGTGTGACTTGGAGGGGAACTTGGAGGCGGTGGTGTTCCCATGCGCCTGCTGCCCTTGTCCCTCTAGGTGGTAGAGGTCGCGGGTTTGGGAGGTGCTGCCGAAGAAGCCTTGGGGAGTTGCTGCAGTGCATCTTGTAGATGGTACACACTGCAGCATGGTACGCCGGAGGTGGAGGGAGTGAATGTTTAAGGTGGTGGATGGGGTGCCAATCAAGCGGGCTGCTTTGTCCTGGTTGGTGTCGAGCTTCTTGAGTGTTGCTGGAGCTGCACTCATCCAGGCAGGTGGAGAGTATTCCATCACACTCCTGACTTGTGCCTTGTAGATGGTGGAAAGGCTTTGGGGAGTCAGGAGGTGAGACACTCGCCGCAGAATACCCAGCCTCTGACCTGCTCTTGTAGCCACAGTATTTATTTAGCTGGTCCAGTTAAGTTTCTGGTCAATGGCAACCCTTTCAGCATCATTAAGCTGATATATAGTCAAACACATGATATTTGTTGCTATGCTGTGTTTATGGAGGCGGGGGGTGAATTTCTGTAGAAGTTCTCCTACTAGTTCAGGGAAACCTCTACCACCTAGGACAAGTGCAACAGGCACATGGGAACACCACCGCCTCCAAGTTCCCCTCCAAGTCACGTAACATCCAGACTTGGAAGTACATCAGCGTTCCTTCATCATCACTGGGTCAAACTCCTGGAACTCCCTCCCTAACAGCACTGTGGGAGTACCTTCACCACACGGACTGCAGCTGTTCAAGAAGGCGGCTCACCACCACCTTCTCGAGGGGCAATTAAGGATGGGCAATGAATGCTGGCCTTGCCAACGACGCCCACATCCCGTAAATGAAAAAAAAAAGAGCTGTAGGAACCCGAGGTAAACAGCTACATCGATTCTTTGGGGGGTCTCAGCACCTCTTCTTCTGAATTAAGGTATACGAGTGGGAGACCCCCTCATAAATTCACCCGGGGGGCCCTTAAGTGTCTGCTTGACTCTGTTGGTAAAACTCTCATTCGGTAACTTTGGAAGGTTGTGGGTTCAAGCCCCACACTAGGACTTGAGCACGTATCCTTGGTTGGCACTTCAGTACAGTACCGAGGGAGTACAGCACTGTCGGAGGTGTCATCCTTCAAGTTAAATATTAACCCAAATAGTTCAAGTAGATGTTAAAAGTACCCATGGTATTATCTGAATAGTACCATGGTAGCTTTAACCCCACCCCCACCCCCAGAAGGACGAGGGACTTTGTGGAGATAGAAACTAGGAGCAGGAGTAGGCCATTCGGCCCGTCGAGCCTGCTCCACCATTCAATACGATCATGGCTGATCATCCAAATCCAGTACCCTGTCCCTGCTTTCTCACACAGAATCCCCACAGTACAGATAGAGACCATCTCGGCCCATCGAGCCTGCACCGACACATATCCCACCCTATCCCCGTAACTCCACGTATTTAATTCCCCCTAACATATCCCATCCTATCCCCGTAACCCCACATATTTAATCCCCCCCTAACACTAAGGGTCAATTTATCATAGCCAAATCAACCTAACCCACACATTTTTGGACTGTGGGAGGAAACCGGAGCACCCGGAGAAAACCCACGCAGACACGGGGAGAATGTGCAAACTCCACACAGACAGTCACCCGAGGCCAGATTCGAACCCGGGTCCCTGGCGCTGTGAGGCACCAGTGCTAACCACTATGCCACCGTGTTGCCCTTATTTAGGGAAGCTGTGATTGTTCTCCTTAGAGCAGAGAAGTTTTATGGGGAGCTGTTCAAAATTGTAAGGAGGAAATTTGGAGAAATTGTTACCACTGGCGGAAGGGTTGGTAACCAGAGGACGCAGATTTAAGCTAATTCGCAAAAGAACCAGAGGGGAGAATGAGGAGACATTTTTTTACGCAGCGAGTTGTTGTGATCTGGAATGCGCTGCCTGAAAGGGCGGTGGAAGCAGATTCAATAGTAACTTTCAAAGGGGAATTGGATAAATACTTGAAAAGGAAAAATTTGCAGGGCTATGGGGAAAGAGCAAGGGGGGAGTGGGACTAATTGAATAGCTGTTTCAAAGAGCCGGCACAGACACGACGGGCCGAATGGCCTCCTTCTGTGCTGCGTCGTTCTATGATGAAGAACAGTGTCCTGGGTACTATTCCTCTGTCATTGCTCTCTGGTTGTTGTTGCTCGTTTAGAGCAGGTGGTGAATTTGCCGACATACCGACTGTGCTCCAAAGAGTAATCAATCATATGCAGAGTGCTTAGTAGGTAATCAGGTGTTATATAAAGATGATGTAACTGTTCTTTTATTATTGTTGTCGACAAATATTGGCCCGGGAATTTGCGGTGGGTAATAACGGCGAACGAGCAGCGGCCCCTGTTGTTACCCCATTGAAACTATCCGCAACTTCGGGATGTAGCGCCATGCGCATCCTCACGCGGAAATCCCGAAGTTGCGGTCAGTCAATCACTGCTCCGACACTGGCTGCGCTGTGGAACTCCCCTCCCCCCCCCAAAGTCGGCAATCGGTGAAATCAGGGAAATCAGTGACACTGACGAAAACTTGGGCTTTTCCGCGGTGATATCGCTGTTAAACACCCCGTTAAATGTTAGGCCTTGTTGGAATAGGTGTAACTGGGGTTTTAACAGCATATTGGCTGCTAAACAAAGGTTATGGCCCTGAAAAAACCCATTTTAATTTTGTGGGGTGTCAAATTTCTTCATAGTCATGAAAATTACAATTTTTAAGAAATTTTAAAAAAAATTATATTTTTAAAAAGTTTGTTTTGGGTGTTCATTTTCCTCCTGTGAGACCCCCCCCCCAACCTTGTGTTTTGCTCCCTGTAACATTTTTTAAAAAGTCTGAAAAAAAGGAGCTTGTTCACTTACTGGTTCCCTGTCTCTGAGAATTCTGCATTGTGATTGGCTGCTTAGACAGCTTGTGGACGTCACAGCAGCTCGCGTTAGGGATTCCCCATTATTCTACACTGATCTCAACTGATCGTCGGACAAGCCAAACTTCTCGCCTCAGAGACCGTGAGATCTCCGTGGGAAGCTTTCTTCGGGGCCAGCAATGCTTTTGCTTTGCCGCTGACTGCAAATTCCGGGCCTTTACCCTTACAGCGGTTTGAGATTATTTCTTCTTTCAGAAGTACTGTTGAGCTGATGGGAATTGTCTACCTGAATCGCCAGAGTCGATTTTAGAGGTTAGGGATTCATAATAAGAACATAAGAAGTAGGAGCAGGAGTAGGCCATACGGCCCCTCGGGCCTGCTCCGCCATTCAATAGGATCATGGCTGATCCGAACCTAGACTCACGTCCACTTCCCTGCCCGCTCCCCATAACCCTTAATTCCCTTATCAGCTAGGAAACTGTCTATCTCCGTTTTAAATTTATTTAATGTCGCAGCTTCCACAGCTCTCTGAGGTAGCAAATTCCATAGATTTACTACCCTCTGAGTGAAGAAGTTTCTCCTCATCTCAGTTTTGAAACGACAGCCCCTTATTCTAAGATTATGCCCCCCAGTTCTAGTCTCACCCATCAGTGGAAACATCCTCCCGCATCCACCCGTTATTATTCCCCATTATTCTACCCTGATCTCAACTGATCGTCGGACAAGCCAAACTTCTCGCCTCAGAGATCGCGAGATCTTTGTTGGGCAGCTTTCTTCGGGGCCAGTGGCGAACGCTTTCGCAGAGGGAAACTAGCATCTCCTCTCTTTGGCAGTTGAATTAAAAGTCGCTGGCTTCAGAATACTATGGTGGTGAGTGAAGTAAGTCAGCAGACATTCCACTCCGACCAACAGCACAAAGTGAGTGCTTTCAGCCGCCTGGGCCCTAAGCTCTGGAGTTCCCTCCTGAAACCTCTCCGCCTATTACCTCTCTCTCTCTCTCTCCTCCCTCAATTCGCTCCTTAAAACCCACCTCGTCACCTGTCCTAATATCTCCTGACGTGACTCGGAATCAAGTTTGATTTGATAATCGCTTTTGAAACGCCTTGAGAGGCTTAACTACATTAAAGGCATCGGCCCGTATTTTCCGACCCCCCACGGGTGGGTACGAGGTGTGTACGTTACCCGTAGGGGCCTCGCAAGTGCCAGTTTCAGGCGCGCGAAGCGCATGCACTAAAACCCGGCACTTCTGATCTGTCAAGAATCCTCTTGACAGATCCTCCGCCTGCCCTGAAGAAGGGCCTCCGCGGGCGGAGAGTTCCGCTTTCTGCAGAACCTCCACCCACTGAAAACCTTTAAAAATCTTACACCTGGTAAAAGCAGCATAACAGTTTAAAAAAAGTTAAAAAATAATTTTTTTTTCACTCATTTATAATTTTAAAATTCTTTTAAAAAAGGTAAGTTTATTTTTAGCCCCGTAAAAAGCTTTAATTTTTTTTTCAAAAGATTACATTTTTGTTTAAAATATTTAATTTAATGTAATTTTAAAAACGTGATTTAAAAAAAAATGTATTTCATGTTTTTGGAGTGATCTCCATCTATACTTTTGACGGGTCTAAGCTGAGAGACCTGTCAAAAGTGTGAAGGGGAGTTTCCCTTCTTCCATTGGTTCTCCATGGCCCACGTGATCCCAGGGGCGCTTGCGAACCGCCTGCGCCCCTGGGATACCTGGGCCCTGCGCATTTCATCGTGGAGGGGCCCAGGAGCAGAAATGTCCGGAACTCCGGAGCCCTCAGGTAAGGGCGTAGATTTTTTCCAGATCGGAGGCCTCCGCACGCGGGAAGCCTCCGATCGGAAAATACGGGCCATTATATAAATGCAAGTTGTCATTGTTACAAGTGAAAGCTGTAAAGGATGGGACCGGCCCCAAGTTTTCTTGGGCTTGAAAATGATCACCAGTCAATTCCACATGGTCAACACAATGGAAACCAAATGACACCAACCAGTTCACTTCTAGTGACTCACAGATTGAGACCATATTGGTGCTTCTGACAATCTAACACATGCACTAAGTTATTACATTCTTACAAGAACAATAGCAACATACTGCATTTATATAGCGCCTTTATTCCTTTCTCCCCCCATTTGTTTATCTAGCTTCCCCTTAAATGCATCAGCGCCATTCACCTCAACCACTCGGTGTGGTAGTGAGTTCCACATTCTTACCACTCTCTGGGTAAAGAAGTTTCGCCTCATGTCATTCATGGATTAATTCGTGACTATCTCATACACATGGTCCCTATTAAGTGTCATCTACATTGGTGTGGGACTGGAGTCACATGTAGGCCAAACTGGGTAAGGATGGCAGGTTTCCTTCCCTGAAGAGAATTAGTGAACTCGTTGGGTTCTTGTAACTCTGTCCATAACTGAGACAGAGAGCTCTGGACCTTTAATGCCCTATTGACGGACACCTGACTTAGGGTGAAATGCAGTGTTCGGTTGGTTTCCACCGTTAGTGGTGACACTAGATGAAAATTTAAAACATTCACTCATCATTTGCCCCCCCCCACCCCCCAAATCAGTCTGCAGCAGCAGCCACAGGGTTGCCAGAAACAAAGGACTTTTGAAGATCAGTGTTTAAAAAAAAAAATGTCTTTCAAACTTCTCTTGTCTTCCTGCCAGAGGTCAATGGAGCAGCATGAAGCCCCTTTTTGAAGCCGGAGGTGCGCTACGTTTATCATTGATCGGGATTAATACAAAGGCTTGTTGCAATGTCACCCTGGGCATCTGCTCCAAGTGAGCAGCCAGCAAATGGTGGGTCAGTTACACAATTTGATTCAGTGCACGGTGGCAGATGGAGCAAGTTCTGCCTGACTAGCAACGAGCAGTAATTATCCTCTTTCTGGAAGCATAGATGGAGGGCACTCCAATTGCACATGCAATATCATGGGATCGACTTACCATCCGTCGCCAGCAGAGACCCAGGCCATCCTATGCAAATCACTGCAGATGGTACACACAGTATCCCAGTTCATAAAAGTATGCCCAGCAGTCAGGCTTGAGTAGGCTGGGACTTGGAGCATGCTCCATCAAACATTAGAGAAGCGCCATTGCCCCCTTTGTAGAACGCAAATTGTACCATCGCGGAGTTCAACGTGACGTTCTAATAAAGAAGAAGTGGCGGATTGAAAGGATTAGTACAGAGCGAAACGACTTCAATACAAAAAGGAGAATGGAAAACTGTGTCTACCATTGGGAACCGGAGAGAAACACAGCATGCTTGTGCAGCAATAGATACGCAGTCGGAGAAGATTATTTTGGATTGAGCCCAAGGAAGTATCCTATGGGAAGTCCAACTGAACCAGAGGCATTGAAGTGTAGGCCGCCAGCAGATCAGGCAATAATTCTGTCAAAGTAAGAAATTCTCAAAGCTGCATGGTTGGCTCACAGCCCACTGCCCGCTGACACGTAAGATATTGTAGAATAAATTAGACATCAGGGAGAAGGTTGCACTTTGTTTAACTTGTAAGGTACAATCGTAGCTTTATTCTATTTATAAGTGAGAAAATAGTTTAGAGAGCAAGAGAGAAATGCTTACATTTTAAACAGCGGCTCCTCACATCTCTCAGTGCATCTCATTCAGTTCGCATACAGCAGTTTACATTGAAGCGCAGTGACTACTGTAATGTAAGCAAACGGGGCAGCCGTTTTACATGCAACGTTTAGCTTTGCGTTGCAACCCATAGGTTTGTGATGTGAACAGCTTGTCCTTATCAGGTAAAGTTTGATGGTTAACTAGGGCTTGGATCTCCAAAGTTTCCATCCCTGTTCTAGTCGTTCCTGATTGCAAAGCAACCATACTTCCAAGATGCTTTATGTCACTTGAGGCTCCTCAGTGTATAAAGAGTATAAAAGTAGGGAAGTCCTGTTACAACTATACAGGGTATTGGTGAGACCACATCTGGAGTACTGTGTACAGTTTTGGTCTCCTTATTTAAGGAAGGATATACTTGCATTGGAGGCAGTTCAGAGAAGGTTCACGAGGCTGATTCCGGAGATGAAGGGGTTGTCTTATGAAGAAAGATTGAGCAGGTTGGGCCTATACTCATTGGAGTTTAGAAGAATGAGAGGTGATCTTATTGAAACATATAAGATTCTGAAGGGGCTTGACAGGGTAGATGCAGAGAGGATGTTTCCCTCGTGGGGGAATCTAGAACCAGGGGGCATAATTTCAGAATAAGAGGGCACCCTTTTAAATCGGAAATAAGGAGGAATTTCTTCTCTCAGAGGGTCGTGAATCTGTGGAGTTCTCTGCCCCAGAGAGCTGTGGAGGCTGGGTCATTGAATATATTTAAGGTGGAGATAGGCAGATTTTTGAATGATAAGGGAGTCAAGGGTTATGGGGAGCGGGTCGGGAAGTGGAGTTGAGGCCAAGATCAGATCAGCCATGATCTTATTGAATGGCGGAGCAGGCTCGAAGGGCCAAATTACCTACTCCTGCTCCTACGTCTTATGTTCTTATGAGACAGTTCTATTATAGCCAAGAGGAACATTTCCATCCTATGTTTCTAATGAGAGGGAAAAAGAGCTTGTGCATCCACACCTCAGAAACCATCCTGACTCTGGCATATATCGCCGATCCTTCATCGTTGCAGGGTCAAAATCCTGGATCTGCCTCCCTAACAGCACTGTGGGAGTACCTTCACCACAGGGACTGCAGTGGTTCAAGAAGAAGGCCCACCACCACCACAACAACAACAATTTGCATTTATATAGCGTCTTTAACAGAGTAAAAAAATCACAAGATACTTCACAGGAGCGATTATCAAACAAAAATTGACAACGAGTCACAAAAGCAGATATTAGGACAGGTGACCAAAAGCTTGGTCAAAGAGGTAGGTTTTAAGGAGCGTCTTAAAGGAGGAGGGAGAGGTAGAGAGGCAGAGAGGTTTAGGGAGGGAATTCCAGAGCTTAGGGCCCAGGCAGCTGAAGGCACAGCTGCCAACGGTGGGGCGATGGAAATCGGGGATGCTCAAGAGGCCAGAATTGGAGGAGCGCAGAGATCTCGGAGGGTTGTAGGGCTGGAGGAGGTTACAGAGACAGGGAGGGGCGAGGCCATGGAGGGAACACAAGGATGAGAATTTTAAATTTGAGGAGTTTGTTGGACCGGGAGCCAATGTAGGGCAACTAAGGATGGACAATAAATGCCGGCCTTGCCTGCGTTGCCCACATCGTGAAGAAAAAAAAAAAAATTCTATTTGCACCACTACACCCAACACCAGGGGAGGTCCAAACTAGACTGCAATATCATCAATCATTGTTACATATTTTGTCCTTTAATTAGAATAAGGAATAGCTTACTACCCCAGGTGGCTTAATACTACAACAAATGCTGAAATAATGTGATTTAAAATTCAGACCAGAAGAAATTAATCACTTTCATTAGCCTTTGATCGTTGATTTCATTCCTTATGAATGAGCCCTGAGGGAAAGAGTTATTTTAAGTCAGAAGTGAGCAGATGAAGATTAACAAAAAGTACAAATAGACAATCTGCCTATAACAATGAGTTACCTTTTGTCCTTTGAGCCGTTTGTGTTGATCTCCACAGTTGTAACACAAGACAGAAAATTGATCTTACCAGGATTGAACACCCTTTCCCACTCCAAAGACTTGAGAGCGCATAATCCAGGCTGACGCTCCCAGTGCCGTGCTGAGGGAGTGCCGCACTGTCGGAGGTGCCGTCTTTTGGATGAGACGTTAAACCGAGGCCCCGTCTGCCCCCTCAGGTGGTTGTAAAAGATCCCATGGCCGCTATTCCGAAGGAGTGCAGGGGAGTTCTCCCCAGTGTCCTAGGGCCAATATTTATCCCTCAACCAACATAACAAAAACAGATGATCTGGTCATTATCACATTGCTGTTTGTGGGAGCTTGCTGTGCGCAAATTGGCTGCCACGTTTCCCACATTACAACAGTGACCACACTTCAAAAGTACTTCATTGGCTGTCAAGCATTTTGAGGCGTCCTGAGGACATGAAAGGCGCTGCAGAAATCACTTTCTTAGATCTGAATCGCAATTTGTTCAGAATATCCTCAGACATAGTGCAAGTAGCAGGGGTAGATTCGGAGCAATGAAATTATACCATGAATTGAGCGATGATGTGAAAGATTCCTCAGTGACTCCAGGGCTCCGACTACCGGATAAATACTTGTTAGTGAACCGCAGAGAGGTTCTTAAAACAGCAGTTAGGTCAGACAGAACAAGCATTGCATGGATTTAGAAACTGCACAGTTACACATAACACGGAAACAGATTCCTTTTCGGCAGATATTCCAATGTAGTCATGAGGGAGGACGGCATTGCAGAATCACAGAAGGAGGCCATTCGGCCCATCGTGTCTGTGCCGGCCGACAAAGAGCTATCCAGCCTAATCCCACTTTCTAGCTCTAGGTCCGTAGCCCTGCAGGTTACGGCACTTCAAGTGCATTTCCAAGTACTTTTTAAATGCGATGAGGGTTTCTGCCTCTACCACCCTTTCAGGCAGTGAGTTCCAGACCCCCACCACCCTCTGGGTGAAAAAAGTTCCCCTCAAATCCCCTCTAATCCTTCTACCAATTACTTTAAATCTATGTCCCCTAGTTGTTGACCCTCTCTATTAAGGGCATAAGGTCCTTCCTGTTCACTCTATCTAGGCCCCTCATAATTTTATACACCTCAATTCAGTCTCCCCTCAGCCTCCTCTGTTCCAAAGAAAACAACCTCAGCCTATCCAATCTTTCCTCATAGCTAAAATTCTCCAGTCCTGGCAACATCCTTGTAAATCTCCCCTGTACCCTCTCTAGTGCAATCACATCCTTCCTGTAATGTGGTGACCAGAACTGCACGCAGTACTCTAGCTGTGGCCTAACTCGTGTTTTATACAGTTCAAGCATAACCTCCCTGCTCTTGTATTCCATGCCTCGGCTAATAAAGAACATAAGAACATAAGAAAGAGCAGGAGTAGGTCATACGGCCCTTCGAGCCTGCTCCGCCATTCAATAAGATCATGGCTGATCATCGACCTCAACTCCACTTTCCTGCCCGACTTCCATATCCCTTGATTCCCATAGAGTCCAAAAATCTTTCTGTCTCAGCCTTGAATATACTCAAAGACTCAGCCTCCACAGCCCTCTGGTGCAGAGAATTCCAAAGATTCACAACCCTCTGAGTGAAGAAATTCCTCCTCATCTCAGTCTTAAATGGCCGACCCCTTGTTCTGAGACTATGCCCCCTAGTTCTAGACACTCCAGCCAGGGGAAACAACCTCTCAGCATCTACCCTGTCAATCCCCTCAGAATCTTGTATGTTTCATAGAGATCACCTCTCATTCTTCTAAACTCCAGAGAGTATAGGCCCATTCTACACAATCTCTCATCATAAGACAGCCCTCTCATCCCAGGAATCAATCTAGTGAACCTTTGTTGCACCGCCTCCAAGGCAAGTATATCCTTCTTTAGATAAGGAGACCAAAACTGTGCACAGTACTCCAGGTGTGGTCTCACCAAGGCCCTGTACAATTGTAGCAAGACTTCCTTATACTCTTATACTCCAACCCCCTTGCAATAAAGGCCAACATGCCATTTGCCTTCCTTATTGCTTGCTGTACCTGCATGCTAGCTTTCTGTGTTTCTTGCACGAGGACACCCAAATCTCTCTGAATCTAAAGGAAAGTATCCCATATGCCTTCTTAACCACCTTATCTACCTGTCCTGTTACCTTCAAGGGATACCTTGTCAGAGTTACCACCTCCTGGGTGGTACATTAAAGCGAGCCCCTTTCTGCCGTTAAACCGGGGCTCTGCCTGCCTGTTCAGTCTTGGCTGCAGCCTGAAAAGAATTTTCGGTGTCCCCTTGGGGGCTCTGCAAATCCCCAGCCGCCTGTTCCAATGATGCACCGAAGGGCTTTCTCTTGCTGCTGGGAATTCCGGCCGGAGCCCATCCCCCATGGAAAATTACCCTGGCCCGAGAAAGTAGCTCGAGATTGTAGTGGTCTCCAGATTAGCTGAAAGTAGCAAAAAAAACACAACTTTACAGGTTTAATAAAAAGGAAACTGTGAGCAAAACCACTCAACTGCGGGGACCCAACAAGAACTCCTATTTATACAACGCCTTTAATGTAGCAAAACAAAATTTGACACCAAGCCACATAAGGAGCTATTAACCAAAAGCTTGGTCAAAGAGGTAGGTTTTAAGGAGTGTCTTCAGGGAAGTGAGAGTGGTAGAGAGGCGGAGAGGTTTAGGGAGGGAATTCCAGAGTTCAGAGCTGAGGACACTGAAGCCATGGCTGCCAATGGTGGAGTGATTACAATCGGGGATGTGTAAAATAATTGGAGGAGCGCAGATATCTGGGAGGGTTGTCGGGCTGGAGGAGGTTACAGAGATAGGGAGTGGCGAGGCCATGGAGGGATTTGAAAACAAGGTAAAAAATTTTAATCGAGGCGTTGGCGGACCGGGAGCCAATGTAGGTCTACGAGCAAAGGGGTGATGGGTGAACGGGACTTGGTGCGAGTTAGGACACGGGCAGCAGAATTTTGGACGAGCTCAAGTTTACGTAGGGTGGAAAATGGGAGGCCAGTCAGGAGTGCATTGGAATAGTCAAGTCTAGAGGTAACAAAGGTATGGATGAGGGTTTCAGCAGTGGATGAGCTGAGGCAGGGCGGAGACGGGCGGTTTTACAGTTTTGGTGATGGAGCAGATATGTGGTCGCCAGCTCATCTCCGGGTCAAATGGGACGCCATTGTTGCGAACAGTCTAGTTTAGCCTCAGACAGTGGCCAGGGGAGGGATGGTGTCGATGGCTAGGGAACGGAGTTTGTGGCAGGGACCGAAGGCAATGGCTTTGGTCTTCCCAATATTTAGTTGGAGGAAATTTCTTCTCATCTAGTACGGAGTGAAACATCCCAGTGCGGTTCACAGAGAGGGTTAGGAGAAGAGTTAGAAGAGGTGACCAAGGACACAGTCAAAGATTCTGAGGAGGCCTTTCAAAAGTGTGGAGAGCTGTAGCAAGGTGGAAATGTTCACAAAGAGCGTTCCAGAGGGCAAGGCCATGATGGCTGAAAGTATCTACCCATGATGGTAGAACAAGAAGGGAGGTGGAGAATGGACACAGAAGGCCAGAGTAAGCCAAAGATCAAGAGCAAAATTTGAAATCATAAAATCATAGAATGATACAGCACAAAAAGAGGCCATTTTATAAAACACTGATTCGGCCTCAACTGGAGTATTGTGTCCAATTCTGGGCACCGCACTTTAGGAAGGATGTGAAGACCTTAGAGAGGGTGCAGAAAAGATTTACAAGAATGGTTCCAGGGATGAGGGATTTCAGTTACGTGGATAGACTGGAGAAGCTGGGGTTGTCCTCCTTAGAGCAGAGAAGGTTGAGAGGAGATTTGATAGAGGTGTTCAAAATCATGAGGGATCTAGACAGAGTAGATAGAGAGAAACTGTTCCCATTGGCGGAAGGGTCAAGAACCAGAGGACACAGATTTAAGGTGACTGGCAGAAGAACCAAAGGCGACATGAGGGAAAACTTTTTCACGCAGCGAGCGGTTGGGATCTGGAATGCACTGCCTGAGAGGGTGGTGGCGGCAGATTCAATCGTGGATTTCAAAAGGGAGTTGGGTAAGTGCCTGGAGGAACAAAATTTGCAGGGCTACGGGGAAAGGGCGGGGGAGTGGGACTAGCTGAAGTGCCCTTGCAGAGAGCCGGCACGGGCTCGACGGGCCGAATGGCCTCCTTCTGTGCTGTAACCATTCTATGATTCTATGATCATATCTGTGCCGGCTCCTTGAAAGAGCTATCCAATTAGACTCTTTCTCCCTGCCCTTTCCCCATAGCCCTGCAATTGTTTCCCCTTGGAAATAAAGTTATCAATTAAATTGGACTTTAACAGTGCAGGCAAAGAGTTGGTTTAAGATGAATCAGTGAGCAATACAGAAGAAATAAAAATGTATTTTAAATCACTAGTAATGTATGCAGTCTTTTTATAGCAAACGAGATCCTGTTATGTAAGATTGCAAATCAAGACCAAATTAATCAGAGATCCGGCATTCAGCGTGCACATGCCAAACTCACGATGCGACTACTACATCTCCGACGTGGCATTTTTATTTTCATCAAAGAGTGACCTCCAAAAGGGCCCTAAAAAAATTGTTTGCATTATTTTCAGAAGCGTCAACAAATACTTAATTAATGCCGCACAAAATGGCAGATCATTAACCTCTGCGGAACAGCTTGAATCAACAGCAATAAATTCGGCTGCAGCAACGACGTGAGGTGGTAATTAGCAATAATTAGGGAAGCCATAAAATGCAGAGCTTCTTGAAGCTGGTATTACATTTCATATTAATCGGATAGAAACTGCAGGGAGAAGCGCAAAGGCAGCTGCCGCCGCATACAGAGCTTGCAATCTGAGAGGCAATGTCAATTATAAAGTGCAGCATTAAAGTAAATGATTTCAAACGATTTTCAAAATTGCGAGAACTCCTTTCATTTAAATAAACAATCGTAAAAAAAAAAGACTTGCATTTATATCACACCTTTTCACGATCTCAGGACGTCCCACAGCACTTTACAACCAATGAAGTACTTTTTTGTAGTGTAGTCGCTGTTGTAATGTGGGAAACGGGGCAGATAATGACCAGATCACCTGCTTTGTGTGATGTTGGTTGAGGGATAAATATTGACCAGGGCTCCCGCTGCTCTTCTTAATGGCTGTGGGATCCTTCACGCCCACCGGAGAGAGCAGACGGGGCCTCGGTTTAATATCTCATCTGAAAGACGGTACCTCCGACAGTGCAGCGCTCCCTCAGTTACTGGGAGTGTCAGCCTGGATTTTGTGCTCAAGTCTCTGGAGTGGGACTTGAACCCACGACCTTCCGACTCTGAACAGCGACAAAGAGCTAGAAAAAGAGCTAAGTATCCTTATATGAATTTTTCGTGTTGAAAGGAAGATTGGCAGCACTGAGGTAATGGACTTGACGTTATGGCTGCTGATTCTGACACTCATTCTTTTGGCGGTCGCCCAATGCACGTTTCTTACCTGGTGTGAATGCAACATGAATGGGAGGAAGGGGGGGGTCTGCCAGTGACAAAAACAAATTTATTTATCAGTAAGACAAGCAATAGGTCTACTGACACCCTAGAGAAAGCATGCTGATTGCTTACCTCCACACATCTTTACCTTGGTAAGCTTCTTTTTTATAGAAGAGATTCATAGAAACTTACAGGACAGAGGAGGCCATTCGACAGTCTTTCCTGTGCTGGTTCTTTGAAAGAGCCGTCGTGCTCAGTCCCACGTCCCCGCTTTTTGTCCGTAACCCTGTCAGTTCCTCATCCTCAAGAACCCGTCCGACTCCCTTTTAAAATTATTGATGGAATCAGCTTCCACCACCTTTTCAGGTGGAGCGTTCACTCTCTGAGTGAAAACATTTCTCCCCATCTCCCCTCTAGATCTTTTTCCAATGATTTTGAACCTATGACCTCTGGTTATTGACCCACTAGACAGAGGGAATATTTTTTCCCTATTACTCTATCCAAACCTCCCATCATCTTGTAAAGCTCTGTTGGGTCACCTCTTAACCTTCTCTCTGTTCCGAGGAGAACATTCCTAACTTTTCCAACCTCTCCTCACAACTGAAGTCCCTCATCCCTGGTAACATCCTGGTAAACCTCCTCTGCACCCTTTCGATTGCCTTTTGTTAATTCATGCTTGTGAAACAAATCCAAAGGCACTCAGCTCCATCTTGTTATATTTTGAGCACACTGCAGGGTAAAGGTATCGGGGGGTATGTAACAAAGGCAAGCAAATGGAGTTGAGGTACTGATCAACCATAGTCTAATTGAATGGTGCAATTTCGGTATCCATGTACACAAATCACTAAGTGCATGGGTACAAAAAGTAATTAAAAAGGGTAATGGAATGTTGACCTTTATCTCAAAGTGGGTGAAAATACAAAGGGATTCCATAGGGTAGATACAGAGAAACTATTCCCTCTGGTTGAGGGAATCCAAAACAATGGGACATTTTTTTAAATTTTATTCATTCCTGGGATGTGACAAGGCTGGCATTTATTGCCCATCCCTAGTTGCCCTTGAGAAGGTGGTGGTGAGCCGCCTTCTTGAACCGCTGCAGTCCGTGTGGTGAGGGTGCTCCCACAGTGCTGTTAGGTAGGGAGTTACAGGACTTTGACCCAGCGACAATGAAGGAACGGCCGATATATTTCCAAGTCAGGGTGGTGTGTGACTTGGAGGGAAACTTGGAGGTGATGGAGTTCCCATACGCCTGCTACTCTTGTCCTTCTAGGTGGTAGAGGTCATGGGTTTGGGAGGTGCTGCCGAAGAAGCCTTGGCAAGTTGCTGTAGTGCATCTTGTAGATGGTACACACTGCAGCCACGGTACGCCGGTGGTGGAGGGAGTGAATGTTTAAGGTGGTGGACGGGGTGCCAATCAAGCGGGCTGCTTTGTCCTGGATCGTGTCTAGCTTCTTGAGTGTTATTGGAGCTGCACTCATCCAGGCAAGTGGAGAGTATTCCATCACACTCCTGACTTGTGCCTTGTAGATGGTGGAAAGGCTTAGGGGAGTCAGCAGGTGAGACACTCGCTGCAGAATACCCAGCCTCTGACCTGCTCTTGTAGCCATAGTATTTATGTGGCTGGTTCAGTTAAGTTTCTGGACAATGGTAAACCCCAGGACGTTGATGGTGGGGGATTCGGCGATGGTAGTTCCATTGAATGTCAAGGGGCGGTGGTTAGGCTCTCTCTTGTTGGAGATAGTCATTGCCTGGCACTTGTGTGACATGAATGTTACTTGACACATATCAGCCCAAGCCTGAATGTCATCCAGGTCTTGCTGCATGCGGGCATGGACTGCTTCATTATCTGAGGAGTTGCGAATGGAACTGAACTCTGTGCAGTCATCAGCGAACATCACCACTTCTGACCTTATGACGGAGGGAAGGTCATTGATGAAGCAGCTGAATATGGTTGGGCCTAGGACACTGCCCTGAGGAACTCCTGCAGCGATGTCCTGGGGCTGTGATGATTGGCCTCCAACAACCACAACTATCTTCCTTTGCGCTAGGTATGACTCCAGCCAGTGGCGAATATTCCCCTGATTGCCATTGACTTCAGTTTAAAATCTTATATGATCTTAAAATTAGATCTAGACCATTTAAGAGTGAAAATAGGAAGCACTTTTCACCTAAAGGGTAGTGTAAATCTGGAACCCTCTCCCAAAAGAGGCTATGGATGCAGGGTCAATCGGAGCTTTCTGGACGGAGATAGATAGATTATTGTTAGGTAAGGTATCAAAGGTTTGGAGCAAATGCGGGCAAATGGAGTGGAGGCACAGATCAGTCATGAATGGCGGAACAGGCTCGAGGGGCTGTATGGCCTATTCCTGTAGCAGAGGTTTAATAGAGCATGGAATGCTTTAACAAAGTGATCGTTAAGGGAGAGACTATTCCATCATCTAAAAGGAAGTTGGATAAGTATGTGAAAAGCAAAAAATATAAAAACATACAGGGAAAGCCCAAGAAGGGTTTAAACTAATACGACAAGGATGAAGAAAAGAAAACAAGACAAAGAAACAGAAAGGAACGGAAAAGGGGGCGAGGGGTATCGGAACGAGAAGAGAAAAACAGCAAAGTAGAAAAGAATAGATTCGGAGGAGGCTGGATTAAAAGAAAAAGTAAGATTGACAAAGAGACAGAGGCAGGTTTGAGTTGTATGTACATAAATGCACAAAGTATTCTGAATAAAATTGGTGAGCTTGAGACACAAGTTAATGGTGGTGGCTATGATATACTGGCACTACACCAATGCTCTCCTGGCCGGACTCCCATCTTCCCTCTATAAACTTGAACTCACCACACCTCTGCTGCCCGTATCCTAACTCGCAACGAGTCCCGTTCACCTATCACCCCTGTGCTCGCTGACCTACATTGGCTCCCGGTCCGGCAATGCCTCGATTTTAAAATTCTCATCCTTGTTTTCAAATCCCTCCACGGCCTCGCCCCCTCCCTATCTCTCTAACCTACTCCGGCCCTACAACCCTCCGAGATCTCTGCGCTCCTCCAATTCTGGCCTCTTGCGCATCACCGATTATAATCGCTCCACCATTGGTGGCCGTGCCTTCAGCTGCCTGGGCCCGAAGCTCTGGAATTCCCTGCCTAAACCTCTCGGCCTCTCTACCTCTCTCTCTCCACTTTTAAGACGCTCCTTAAAACCTACCTCTTTGACCAAGCTTTTGGTCACCTGTCCTAATATCTGCTTTTGTAGCTCGGTGTCAAATTTAGTCTGATAATCGCTCCTGTGAAGCACCTTGGGACGTGTTACTACGTTAAAGATGTTATAGAAATGCAAGTTGTTGTTGTTGTATTAATAGAGACATGGCTAAGGGTCGAAACATAGAAGATAGGAGCAGGAGTAGGCCATTCAGCCCCTCGAGCGTGCTCCGCCATTTAATGTGATCATGGCTGATCATCCAAATTCAGTACCCTGTCCCTGCTTTCTCCCCATATCCCTTGATCCCCTTAGCCTTAAGAAATATATCTAACTCCTTCTTGAATATATTTAATGATTTGGCCTCAACTGCCTTCTGTGGTAGGGAATTCTCTCTGGGTGAAGAAATTCCTCCTCATCTCAGTCCTAAATGGCTAACCCCTTATCCTTAGACTGTGACCTCTGGTTCTGGACTCCCCCACCATCGGGAACATCCTTCCTGCATCTAGTCTGTCTAGCCCTGTTAGAATTTTATAAGTTTCAATGCGATCCCCTCTCATTCTTCTAAACTCCAGCGAATATAAGCCTAATCGACCCAATCTCTCTTCATACGTCATTCCTGCCATCCCAGGTATCAGTCTGGTATCAGGACAGGACTCAGAGCTGAACATTCCTGGTGGCGAAATATTTAGGCGGGGATCGAGTCGGAAAAAAGGGAGGGGTGGATAATGTCAATAAAGGATTTCATTACAGTACTGGAGGTGAGGATGACATAAGAGATGGTGAAAACATGTAACCTGCATGCAGTTGCAAGAGTAAGAAAATAAATTTTTTCTCCCTTGGGGACTGCTGAAGAAGCAGAAGAGAGACTTGCATTTATACAGCACCTTTCACAACCTCAGGACATCCCAAAGCGCCTTACAGCCAATGAAGTACTTTTGTAGTGTAGTCACTGTTGTAATGTAGGAAACTTAGCAGCCAATTTGTGCACAGCAAGCTCCCACAAACAGCAATGAGATTAATGACCAGATAATCTGTTTTAGTGATGTTGGTTGAGGGATAAATATTGACCAAGATACCGGGGAGAATTTACCCCGCTATTCTTAAAAATAGTGGCCATGGGATCTTTTATGTCCACCTGAGAGGGCAGGCGGGGCCTCGGTTTAACGTCTCATCCGAAAGACGGCACCTCTGACAGTGCAGCACTCCCTCAGCACTGCACTGGGAGTGTCAGCCTAGGTTTTTGTGCTCAAGTCTCTAGAGTGGAACTTGAACCCACGACCTTCTGACTCTGAACATCAACAACAATATAGCAAAAGTAGATATGTAGACAAATGAGAGAAAAATGCAAATAACAACCAGGCTGTAATGATGGGTGACTTCAATTATCCAACAAAATAAATTGGTGTAAAAGTAATGTAAAAGTCTACCTGCAAAAGAAATTTCTTTGTAAATCATTACATTGTTATGGCAACAAGGGAGGAGAATCTAATTCCAGAAGATGAAGTGCACCAAATAAGTTTAGGGGAGCATCCAGCAAACAGTGGCCAGAACATAATTAAAATGAATATAAAAACTGTAAAAGAAAGTAATAAAAGATAAGAGTACTGGAATAAAGGAAATTTCAATGAGTTAGAAAGTGAACTACCCGAGATAATTTTGGAAAGAAAAATTGACAGATAAGACAGTGGACAAACAATGGGAAGCTTTCAAACAAGAGATGATTAGACGTATTCTCACAAGAACTGAAAGTGGTGCCGCAAAGGCTGGTGTTCGGCAGATGAGCAGAGTAATTAAAATTAAAATTAAAAGTAACTTATAAAAGAGGCATGCGACGATAATAATACAAATCAAGCTGAATACAGAGAACATACAGGGGAAGTTAAAAAAAAAAATTATTACAAGCTGAGATGGAATATGAAGAAAGACACTGTAGGGAATACAAAGGGAAGTCAAGGCACAGCACGCTGTCAGGCTTTCCACTGTCCACCTAGAACATACCTTCCTAAAATAAGAAGTCGCACAACACCAGGTTATAGTCCAACAGTTTTATTTGAAATTACAAGCTTTCGGAGCGCTGCTCCTTCATCAGGTGAAGTGAGGGAATACCTGACTTCACCTGACGAAGGAGCAGCGCTCCGAAAGCTCGTAATTTCAAATAAAACTGTTGGACTATAACCTGGTGTTGTGCGACTTCTCATTTTTGTCCACCCCAGTCCAACACCGGCATCTCCGCGTCATTCCTAAAATAAAATCCAGAAGGTTGGCCAGGCAGAATCTTCCCCTTCTGAATCCACGTCGGCTGCTCTTTACTAAGTTGTTATCATACGGATAATTCTCAAGTTTACTCCTGATAATTGATTTCATTATTTTACTGAGCAATGACCAAGCCTGATTGAGTCTGTGGTTGCCTGGGCCTGTTTCGCAACCCTTTTTGAAAATGGGCGGCACCTTAGCCTGTTTCTGATCCACAAGGACCTCCCTCCTCATGTACATCAGTGCCTCACAAATCTTATTCCTTGTCTCACTTAGTACTTGGGGTTACCCGGCACTAAGCTCATGGGCTACAGAGCAGTAGTGATATCCGCCCTCCTGTATGCTTCAGAGACATGGACCATGTACAGCAGGCACGTCAAAGCACTGGAGAGGTACCACCAACGCTACCTCCGCAAGATCCTGCAAATCCATTGGCAGGATAGGCGCACCAACGTCAGTGTTCTCGCTCAGGCCAACATCTCCAGCGTTGAAACTCTGACCACGCTCGATCAGCTCCGATGGACGGGTCACATCGTCCGCATGCCTGATACGAGACTCCCAAAACAAGCGCTCTACTCGGATCTCCGACACGGCAAGAGAGCCCCAGGGGGGCAGAGGAAATGCTCACCCTCAAAGCCTCCTTGAAAAAATGCAACATCCCCACCGACACCTGGAAATCCCTGGCCCAAGACCGCACAAAATGGAGGAGGAGCATCCGGGAAGGCGCCGAACACCAGGAGCAAGCGGAAGCCAACCCAAGCACCCACCCCTTCAACCACCGTCTGCCCCACCTGTGACAGAGACTGTAGGTCCCGCATTGGACTCATCAGTCACCGGAGAACTCATTTTTAATGTGGAAGCAAGTCATCCTCGGTTCCGAGGGACTGCCTAAGAAGAGAAGTACTTGGGGTTAAGTAACATTCATCTCTGACGATTTATTTGTTTTGACTCCTTTTAGCATGTCTAGGAGTTCCACATCATTAATGTGGAAATCATTAATTCTACTTGGGTTATCACTATTTACTGAGGGCATGTTGCCCATATCTTTCCTAGTTTCTTTTTATTCATTCATGGTATGTGGACCTCACTGGCAAGGCCAGCACTTATTGTCCATCCTTGATTGCCCTCGAGAAGGTGGTGGTGAGCCACCTTGCTAGGCCATTTCAGAGGACAGTTAAGAGTCAACCACATTGCTGTGGGTCTGGAGCCATGTATAGGCCAGACTGGGTAAGGACAGCAGATTTCCTTCTGTAAAGGACAATCTGTTAGTTACATGGTCACCATTTCTAGCTTTTAAAATTCCAAATTAATTTAATTAACTGAATTTAAATTCCCCAGCTGCCGTGGTGAGCTTTGAACTCACGTCTCCGGATCATTAGTCCAGGCCTCTTGACTACTAGTACCAGTAACATAACCACTATTCTACCATACCTGAAACCAGGAAGAAGTAACCATACAATACATGAAATAAAAACAGAAAATGCTGGAAACACTGAGCGGGTCAGGCAGCCTCTGTGGGGAGAGAAACAGAGTTAACGTTTCAGGTCGATGACCCTTCGTCAGAACTGGAAGAAATTTGAGATGTAACAAGTTTTAAGCAAGTGCAGGGGCAGGGAGAGGGGGGAGGACAGGAAAGAACAAAAGTGAAGGTCTGTGATAGGGTGGAAGGCAGGAGAGATTAAATGACAAAAGGGATGATGACGCAAGGCAAAAGGAGATGGTAATGGGACAAGTTAAGAAACAAATGTTGGGTCTAGAGGAGGTGGGAATAGCAGAATCATCAGCAACAGCTACCGATTGAAAAAATGGGGGCAGAGGTTATAATCTGAAATTGTTGAACTCAACGTTGAGTCTGGAAGGCTATTCCTCAAGTTTACGTTGAGCTTTGTTGGAACTTATGCTCAGCCCCAGCTTGATTAGCATCTTTTAGGGTTCTCATCTCTTCTCTGGCCAAATGCTTTGGGATGTTTCTGTGAAGGGATAATTACTAGTCCTAGCCCCTTTAGGGCTACCCCGGATCAAGCGTATTCCTCAAATGTTCACCTTCAACTAAAGTTTGAGGTAGCTGAATCCTAAAGACGCTTAATTGGGTCTAAAGGTCCGGACTATCTCTCCCTAAAGGAAAGGAACAACCTGAAAATGTTACCATTCTCCAGATAGCACTTTTAATAAGTTTAGCTAGACTGTAACATTCCGGATATTATGAGGGTCCGGAAAACTCCCCCAGAATTCTGCAACTCCTCACCAAAGAGTGTACAGAGATTGAGTTTGCGAGTTTTTGATGCTGAAGTCTTATGTGAGACTATTCTAAAAATATTTAGATTTATTAAAGAACAGACATGCAGTTTACAGTTGGTGAGTCAATCGCAACATTAACAGTTCCAAAAAGAGAACTTACAATCTTATTATCAGAGAATCTTACTTTTAAATCTTAACTTCACTACAGTATTACAGTTCTTAATGTTCTACAGGATATCCACCAAAATCAAATACCTTTGATCCCCGAGGTACAAAGAGTTGGAGACTTACAGAGCCGTCTCTGAAGCCGAGAATCGCTTTGTCCAATTAAAGTGAGTCTGTTATCCCATTTGAGAGTTCAATATTTATACCCTTTTCCAGTGGTATTTCCATTAAGGTTTTCTGCTGATGTAAGCTAATTATCTGCTGACCTCTGCCAGACTCATGTCTCATCTTTAGGTGTTCTAAGTTTACCATATAAAAAACGGTATGACAGCAGGTGTTCCTTACTTTATGTCATCTTTACCAAGTGTAAATTAGAACACCTTATCCAGGGTGAACCATTGTTTCATTCCAAGAAGTTCATCCTGTCGGAGCCCTTAACCTTCTGTTTCAATAAGGTTATTTATTCAGGGTCAACAACTATCTTATCTCAATAGCCAGAATGCTTTCATAGCTATTTCATAGTTAAGTTTCTAAATTTCCAAACCCAGTTTGTCATGTTTTAAAAGGGCCAGAATTCTTTCATAAGATAGTGTATTTTTCTGAATAGGTTATATGGCTTATTCCTTCACACACCCCTCTTGACCAAAAAATGAGCTCGAGCATCAGGGCAGAGTTTGGTCAATGTTACAAATAAGGTTACAATAGTGCATTCATTTCATGAGATTCACAAGAGCCCAATCATGTGCTACATGAAAATTCCTTTAAGTCATCCCAGGACAATATTTTGCCTTATTTTAAATTGAACACAAATTAAAAGAATGATAGGTACATTGTCATGCAATTAGCGAAACAACATGTAATTAGAATGTCCATTTGGCAGATGTACGTTCCGTAGAGGTGAGTTATTCATACGAGTCAAGGAGACGTCATTTGGAACTGGCTGAAGCTTGACACACTGTTCCATTGATCCAGCGTGAGGACAGATTCTTGTTTTCGCAAAGGCCTTGCCAGAAGCTCAGTTGATTCCTTCTCCATCCGCAGTGTTTTCCTCCTTCGTTGAAGTAACTCGTTGATCTTTCCTTGTTTTGGTTGTGGCTTTTTGCGAATCCAATTCCTGAGGCGTTGCCAAGCACCGTGTGGAGGAGTCGGTGACACTGTCTGGCTGACCGTCGTCAGTAGTTCGATCGCATCCATTTCCTGTGTCGTGCTCCAAGCTGGGTCTTGAAAGACAGTGTACGACTGCACCTTGTATTGTTCCTCCATTTCGGTATCCCACAGGACATCTTTTGAGATTGTCTATGGAGACAGTTTTAAGAATATGCTTGCCATTCGGCTGATTAATATGTATTTTAACTATTCTTTCGTTAATAACAGAACGTATTTGAACAGGTTTTTTCCACTTAGGTCTTAAATCAGGTTTTTGCTTGAACTTCTTTTCCTGTACCCATTCTCCTGCTAGGGGTTGCCATGCTTTGTTCGTCAATTTTTTCTGCCTATTTGTCTTCCTTATCCTCTGATCAATTTGATGAATCTCCTCTGTTACTTCTTTTTTTTAAATCTAACTGTCGCTGTCGGGTCAAGGAATCAGAGAGTGTAGAGGCAATAAAAGAACCATGGGTAAGCGGTGTATGCATCTCAACCCCATACATCAGATAATATGGAGTTTTAGGGTACACTGTCCCTGATGCAGATGGGGGCACATTATTAAGTGATAGCTGCACCTCCGGAATGACAGTGGTCCACTTATTTCCCCTGATTCTCAACAGTTTGACCAATAGCAACTATTAACGCGTTGATACTTGAACATATTCAATATTATTCCAGGGCTTAGGGCCTAGACGGCTGAAGACACGGCTGCCAATTGTGGGCCAAAGAGAGTTGGGGAGCTCACAAGAGGCCAGAGTTAGAGAAGCGCAGAGTTATAAGAACATAAGAAATAGGAGCAGGAGTCGGCCATTTGGCCCCTTGAGCCTGCTCCGCCATTTAACGAGGTCATGGCTGATCTGATCTTGGGCTCAGCTCCATTTCCCTGCCCGCTCCCCATAACCCTTCACTCCCTTATTGTTCAAAAATCTGTCTATCTCCACCTTAAATGTATTCAATGACCCAGCCTCCACAGCTCTCTGGGGCAGAGAATTCCAAAGATTTATAACCCTCTGAGAGAAGAAATTCCTCCTCAAATCAGTTTTAAATGGGCGACCCCTTATTCTGAAATTCTGAAAAAGTTCTCGGAGGATTGGAGGGCTGGAGGAGGTTACTGAGATAGGGATGGGCGAGGTCATGGAGAGATTTGAACACGAGGATGAGAATTATAAATTTGAGGTGTTGGTGGGCCGGGAGCCAATATAGGTCAGCGAGAAGAGGGGCGATGGATGAATGAAAGTGAATTTGCTTTTAACAGCACAGTATTTATTTGTTGCATTGGGAGGAGAGGGTTAATTGTTATAACACAATATCTCTCTTACACATGGGACTCTGTGTTTTTCTAAGATTTAGGTTTCAATCAAATCCAGTTGCCGGCAGCTGTTTTGTTAGTTCAGTTACCAGAGCTTGTTTCCAAATCTCATTACGAGACTAATGTTCTGCAGTTAAAAGAAAATCATTCCACACGTGTTTAGTCCGCTTAGGGAAATGCATCAGATCAACAGCAATAACAACATCTTGCATTTCTATAGCGCATTTAACGTAGTAAAACGTCCCATGGCGCTTCAAACAAAATTTGACCCCGAGCCTCGTCAGGTAATATTAGGACAGGTGACCAAAAGCTTGGTCAAAGGGGTAGGTTTTAAGGAGCGTCTTAAAGGAGGAAAGAGTTTAGACTCTCGGCAGCAGAGGGCACGGCCGCCAATGGTGGAGCGATTAAAATCAGGGATGCGTAAGCGGCCAGAATTGGAGGAAAAGAAAGAAAGGAAGACTTGCATCTCTATAGCGCCTTTCACGACCACCGGACGTCTCAAAGCGCTTTGCGGCCAATGAAGTACTTTTTGACACAAGAAGAAAATACTGCAGATGCTGGAAATCTGAAATAAAAACAGAAAATGCTGGAAACACTCAGCAGGTCAGGCAGCATCTGTGAAGAGAGAAACAGAGTTAAAGTTTCAGGTCGTTGACCTTTCGTCGAAAGGTCATCGACCTGAAACGTTAACTCTGTTTCTCTCTTCACAGATGCTGCCTGAAGTACTTTTTGAAGTGGAGTCACTGTTGTAATGTGGGAAACACAGCAGCCAATTTGCCCACAGCAAGCTCCCACAAACAGCAATGTGATGACGACCAGATAATCCTGTTTTTGTGATGTTGGTTGAGGAGATTACAGAGAAAGGGAGGGAACGAGGCCACGGAGGGATTTGAAAACATGGACGAGAATTTTAAAATCAAGGCCTTGCTCAACCGGGAGCCAATTTGGTCAGCGAGCACAGGGGTGCAACAAATACATTCATTTAACAGCATAATTAGAGTACTGGGTGGCATCAGGTGAACTAAGTAGTAAGTGATAATCCAATTCAGAATCGGGCCCCATTCAGAGTAATTTAGAAGTATATCAGTTTGGTCCAGTTCAGGACCATGTGGCTGTTGAGGCACTTACTTTGAATGGGTTTATGTCATTTAAATGTCATTTTTTTTTTTAATGACAGTGCTATTTTTGGTGTAATTTTGTGCTGTGCAAAACTATTTTCCGTCATCCCAACAAAAGCAATTGATGTGATCTGATCTCTACCCAGGTCCTTGCTTCAAATAGTCAGCCACTTTTCCCTGAAAAAATGTAATGGGTGTTGGCTTCAACTAACCTCTGTGACAAAACATCTCATGCTCCAACAAAACTCTGTGTGAAGAAATGGCTCCTAACTGCTCTAGCATCATAGCATCATAGAATCTTACAGTGCAGAAGGAGGCCATTCGGCCCGTCGTGCCTGTGCCGGCTCTTTGAAAGAACTGTCCAATTTAGCCCCACACCCCAGCTTTTTCCCCATAACCTGCAAATTAGTCCTCTTCAAGTACATGTCCAAATGCCTTTTAAAAGTTCCTGTGGAATCTGATTCTCAGGTGGTGCATTCCAGATCTTAACAACCCTCTGTGTGAAGAAGTTCCTCCCATTTCCCCTCTAGTTCTTCTGCCAGTTATTTTAAATCTATGACCTCTCCTCATTCTTTTAGTGATAATTTTAAATTGTTGATCCCTCAAAGCAGGGTTTGTAAAAACACACGGGCCGAGATATTGGTTCATGATCGTGCCCCCGGTGGCGGCAACGTTCTCCATGGCGTGCGAGAGGGCTACGTGATCAGTCCTCTTGCACCGTTAGGGCGTGATCGACGTGCTCAGGCCTGCGGTAGCGCACCCCAAGAGGCAGTGTGGCACTTGCGAAGAGGAGGAAAGTCGACCGGCAGTGACGCCAACGCGGGACTTATGGGAAGTCCGGGAGAGAAGGAGATCGGGGGGAGAGGGGGGCAGAGAGGGGTGGGGGGGGGAGGGGGTGCGGTGGGAGGAGAGGGAGGTGCGGTGGGGGGAGAGGGAGGTGCGGTGGGGGGAGAGGGGGGCAGAGAGGGGTGGGTGGGGGAGGGGGGTGCGGTGGGAGGAGAGGGAGGTGCGGTGGGGGGAGAGGGGGGCAGAGAGGGGTGGGGGGGTGAGGGGGGTGCAGTGGGAGGAGAGGGGGGTGCGGTGGGGGGAAGGGGGTGGGGAAGGAGGGGTGCGGTGGGTGGGAGGGGGAGGGGGTGCGGTGGGGGGAGGGGAGTGCGGTGGGGGGGAGGGGGTGGGGAAGGGGGGTGCGGTGGGTGGGAGGGGGAGGGGGGTGCAGTGGGTAGGGGGAGGGGTGCGCTGGGGGGAGGGGGGGTGCGGTGGGGGGGAGGGGGGGTGTGGTGGGGGGGGTGCGGTGGGGGGGAGGGGTGCGGTGGGGAGGGGGGTGCGGTGGGGGGAGGGGGTGCGCTGGGGGGAGGGGGAGGGTGCGGTGACGGAGGGGGGGAGTGGTGGGGGGGAGTGGTGGGGGGGAGTGGGGTACGGTGGGGGGGGAGGTGGGGTGCGGTGGGGGGAGGGGGTGCGGTGGGGGGAGGGGGTGCGGTGGGGGGAGGGGGGTGCGGTGGGGGGGAGGGGGAGGGGGGCGTAGTGGGGGTGTGGTGGTGGGAGGTGGGGTGCGGTGGGGGGAGGGGGTGCAGTGGGGGGTAGGGGAGTGCGGTGGGGGAGGGGGGTGCGGTGGGGGAAGGGGTGCGGTGGGGGGTAGGGGAGTGCGGTGGGGGAAGGGGTGCGGTGGGGGGTAGGGGGGCTGCGGTGGGGGGATGGGGGTGCGGTGGGGGCAGGGGGGTGCGGTGGGGGGAGGGGGGTGCGGTGGGGGGAGGGGGGGTGCGGTGGGGGGGAGGGGTGCAGTGGGGGGGGTGCGGTGGGGGGAGGGGTGTGTGGTGGGGGGAAGGTGCGGTGGGGGGGGATGAGGTGGGGGGAAGGGGTGCGGTGGGGGGTGGGGGGGTGGGGTGAGGGGGGGGTGCGGTGGGGGGGAGGGGTGTGGTGGGGGGTAAGGGAGTGCGGTGGGGGGAGGGGTGCGGTGCCGGGTAGGGGGGGTGGGGAAGGGTGGGTGGGGAAGGGGGGGGTGGGGAAGGATGGATGCGGTGGGGGGGGGAGTGGGGTGCGGTGGGGGGAGGGGGGGTGCGGTGGGGGGGAGAGGGGGGGGAAGGGGGGGTGCGGTGGGGGGAGGGGGGTGCGGTGGGGGGAGGGGTAGGGTGGTGCGGTGGGGGGGAGGGGGGGGAGCCGGCAGGGGGGTGCGGTGGGGGGAGGGGGGATGCGGTGGGGGGGGAGGGGGTTGCGGTGGGGGGGTGCGGTGGGGGGAGGGGGGTGCGGTGGGGGGGGATGAGGTGTCGGAAGGGTGGCAGGCAGCAGCCCGCAGTTTCAACGTGGAGCCTGGAGAACTCCTGCTCCCTTTGGCTCCCCATTCAGGTAAGTAAAAAATGCTCCCCTTTTTGATGGCAGCCTCCAGCGATCTCTTCAAGGTCCTCTGGTTTGGCTGCTTCAGTCCTGTCAACAACTGACGGCTGCGAACATGGCGTCTGCTGCTCTCAGTCGGGAGCCAATTTCTCAAAGAGGCCTGAAACAGGAGTGAGGCCTTTCCATTTGCAATGGGCCTAACTCTAGTTTCAGGCGACTCTCTCTGAGGCGCCCTGACCCATTTGGCGGGTGCGCACGCCATCTTGGATCCTTCAGCGCCCGCTTTACTCCTGAAAAAAACGTGCGCCGCTGTGCGATCGAATTTCGAGGCCACAGGCTTTTCCCCTTGACAGTTCGGTGACTGATGCCGGGCCAGAGCAATACTCTCACAAGGCGGGAAAAACACCTGGACCTATCCAAGTCAGCCCTAAAGCTACGATGGTTAATTATCTGCGGTTGCCTCACACAGCGCTTTTTTTTTATCCCCGAGGAGGTTCAGCTCATTTTCATAAGATGCTGCAGAGCAAAAACCGCTGGGTTATAGCTATAATTGGTGCGTGAATCGGGCGACGGGCAAGTTCTGGGACGTTTTTGCTGGCCAAGCATACAGTGTAGGGCTTAATTGAAAGAAATACTACAGACTTGAGCTGCTCCTGTCGGGTCAAAGGCCAACGTCACCCTGCTTGGGCTGCAAAGACAACTGCCTTTGGAATAAGTTGAGCAGTTTTGAACTTAACAAACCAACGGTGCCAGAAGTTGGGTTCAGTTTTTTGGATTCAGTGTAAGACCGAGGGAGTGCCACACGGTCAAAGGTTAAACCGAGGCCCCCGTCTGCTCTCTCAGGTGGACGTAAAAATTCCCCCAGCACTATTTCGAAGAAGAGCAGGGCAGTTCTCCCCGGTGTCCTGGGGCCAATATTTATCCTTCAATCAACATCACTAAAACAGATTGCCTGGTCATTATCGCATAGCTGTTTGTGGGAGCTTGCTGTGCGCAAATTGGCTGCCGCGTTTCCTACATTACAGCAGTGACTGCGCTTCAAAAAGTACTTCATTGGCTGTAAAGCGCTTTGGGAACATCGGTGGCCGTGAAAGGCTAGCATTCCCTTTGCCGATGCAGTTTTCCCCTGTGAAAAGAGTGTTTCGGTAACGCGATGAGCTGCCCACTTGGTATAACTACAAAAGTAAACTTCAGGAATGAGAAAAGTCCCACGAGGCCAATTGTAGCTCGCACCTGTAGTTGTCAGCCATCCGCTGCTCGGAACGTGCAATGAGCATTTACAGCCCCAGATCGCACTGGCCGCGGAGCGCCAACGAATATTCACGTCTTCCTGGAGATTTTAAGTTGCTCCATCAGACGCTGCGAGTTGTCGCTTCAGCGGCTGCATAGGAGAGATAATACGCAATGCGTTATGGGCCGAGTTATTCCATCCCCGCGGTCTCCCATGTGAATGGAGACCATAAAACCTTGACAAATATACATGTACGTTAACTAAAAGAAAGAACTTACATTTATATAGCGTCTTTCACAACCTCTAAGATGTCCCAAAACACTTGACATGCCAACAAGGTGATTTTTGGAGTGTAGTCACTGTTGTAATGTAGGAAACGCGGCAGCCAATTTGAGCACAGCAAGCTCCCACAAACAGCAATGTGATACTGACCAGAAGTGAGAAGTCGCACAACACCAGGTTATAGTCCAACAGTTTTATTTGAAATCACAAGCTTTCGGAGCGGCTGCTCCTTCGTCAGGTGAAGTGACCAGATCATCTGTTTTGGTGATGTTGATTGAGGGATAAAATATTGGCCAGGACATTAACTAAAGATAAAATTTTGCTGATGTAATGCCTTATCATGTCGTCCAAAAATATACGTAAGTGCTTCACATGAAATGAATTCCCTTTCTGGAATTAAATTAAATTGTGATTGTTACGTAGGCAAACATATTTGCTGACGGCAAATCCCACAAATAGCAATGAGATGAGTGATTAGTTCACAGGATCATACAGCACAGTTTCATTCGGCCCATCGTGTCTGTGCCGGCTCTTTGAAGGAGCGATCCAATTAATCCCACTCCCCCCTGCCCTTTCCCCATCGCCCCACAAATGCTTCCGTTTCAAGTATTTATCTAATTCCCTTTTGAAAGTTACTAATGAATCTGCTTTCATCACCCTTTCAGGCAGCGTGTTCCAGATCTTAGGAACAGGAGCAGGCCACTCAGCCCCTCGAGCCCTCTCTGCCATTCCGTTAGATCCTGGTTGTTCTACTCCATTTACTCACCTCAGCTTCATATCCCTTGATACCCTTACCTCACAAAAAATCTATCGCTCGCAGCCTTGAAAGCTGTCGGGATCACAACAACTCGCTGCGTGGGGAAAAAAAAAATTCTCCTCATCTCCACGCTCGTTCTTTTGCCAATTATCTTCAAAACACTTCTGATAAAAGGTCATCGACCTGAAATATTAGCTCTGCTCTTCTCTCCACAGGTGCTGCCTGCCCTGCTGAGTGTTTTTCCAGCATTTTCTGTTTTTATCTTAATTACTGATCTGTGTTCTTTCTGTGGGCAGGGTGTGGGATGAAGGGTGGTGGGTGGGGTGGTGGGTAGGGTAATATTGGCCAGGGTAGGAGGCGGATTCCCAGCTCTACTTTAAGCAGCGCGATTGGGGTCTTGAACACCCACCTGCACGCAAGGCGGAAGGGTGGCAGCTCTCCCTCCCTCTCCCCCAGTCCCCCAGCACTGGACGGTCCTCTTGTAATATGCACTGGAGCGAGGCTTGAAGGCAACTTAGTGGCTCCCAGGTGAGAGTGCTGTCAAATGAGTCAAGTTAACACTGAAATGACAAACAGTAATGGCTGGCCTGCTATCCTGATCCAG
This sequence comes from Squalus acanthias, assembly GCA_030390025.1. Classification (NCBI taxonomy): domain Eukaryota; kingdom Metazoa; phylum Chordata; class Chondrichthyes; order Squaliformes; family Squalidae; genus Squalus; species Squalus acanthias. Next base: position 253,756,772 of record CM059425.1, read on the forward strand.
CCTGCAGTTTGTCTCCTGCTTGTCCATGGTAAATACATCAATTCCGCACTCAGTTATTCTCGCGGTGTTGCCCCTACAAGGCACCTGTTATTACATTTTTGTATTGATTTATCTCACGTGTCTTGTTGTGTTTAACTTATTCATTCGCTGTGGAATCCTGATCCCTCGCACCATCTCCACATTCTGCTGTCGAACGATCAATCATACTGTGTCATTTACAGATGAATCCTGACTGATGGGAATAAAGAACCAGCAGACCAAGCGGCCTTTGTCAAACTGAAACGCTGCAATGTGTTTTCTGCACAGTGAACTGTTACAGCGACGTACTTCAATCCGGCTCACACAGTGCGGTAGGTCATGGTACTCTGTCCTCTCAGTGCTTGTTCTTCGATTAAACAATTTAAGTGCTGGTTTTGGGGCTGATTATTCCTGTCGAATCTTGAGACATAGATCAGTAGCACTCGTAACATGTCTATTTTAATTGGACCAATCGCGGTGGCATTGGGTTGCCCCAGTGTCTCCAGACAAAAATAAGAAAGAAGGAACAAAGATTTGCATTTATGTAGCACCTTTCCTGAATTCAGGATGTCCTAAAGCACTTTACAGCCAATGAAGCACTTTTGAAGTGAAGTAGGAAACACAGCAGCCAAATTGCGCTCAGCAAGCTCCCACAAACAGCAATGCGATAATGACCAGTTAATCTGGTCTTTTAGTGATGTTGGTTGAGGAATAAATATTGGCCAGGACACCGGGGAGAACTCTTCGAAATACGTAGTGGCCATTGGGATCTTTTATGTCTGTCTGAGAAGGCAGACGGGGCCTCGGTTTAACGTCTCACCTGAAAGACGGCACCTCTGACACTGCAGCACCTCCTCAGTACTGCACTGGGGTGTCAGCTTTGCGCGCAAGGTCCTGGAGTGGGACTTGAACCCGTAACCTTCTAACTCCAGAGGCAAGAGGTGCGACCTCACCGAGCCACAGCTGACATAATGCCTGCCTACGCCGGTCGTTGAATTCCTGCAATTTAAACAGAATCGCCAAGCTTATTTAAAATGATTGAGTAAATAGCCCAGGTTACTTGGAGCATGAGGCCTAAGTGAATATCAGAGTTCCGGATAAAAATTGCCAGTTGAAGGACACAAATGTAGATATGATATTAAAAAAATCAGTCACGAAAAGTTCAATAAAAGGCTCTAAAAAAATTGAGAACTTCAAAGGGAGGGGATGACGCAGGATAAAGGAGATCCGCAGGTGTCAGAATTAAACCAAGCTTCTGGGAGACGGACAGCGGATCTTCCACAGTGCCACCTACTGGACGGAGGCCTGAATCGCGAGACCCCATTGTTGACAGAAATGGGGAATTCCCATTATAAATACTGACTTGAAATTTTTAGATTATGCTTCTGTGAAGTGCTTTAAGACATTTTTCCTTATTAACGGTGCTATATAAGTGTCAGCCCTTTTTCTTAAAATGTTGACAGAAAAATATTAGTTAAATATCATGACAACAGGAAGTTACGTCTTTGGACAGGAAGTGCGTGCGCACACAAGATTTCAATATAATATAGATGGGTTAACAACTGCATTAAAATAGAATAGAGGTGAATATCATACACTAATACCACCACCACTAATATCTAGGCCTCCATTCACAGCCTACTCAGCCATGGATTCCCAATCCTAGCACTGTCATCCTAGCTTTGACTGAAACTTGGCTCACGGGTGGTGACACCTTGCCTCTTACTGAAGCCGCCCCATCTGGCTACTGTTTCCACCACCTGCCCTGGTGATTTTTGTTAGGCAAGAGTATTAAGGGATAAAGAAAGACTTGCATTCATATAGCGCCTTTCTCAACCACCGTACGTCCCAAAGCGCTTGACAGCCAATGAAGTACTTTTTGAAGTGTCGTCACTGTTGTAATTTAGGAAACACGGCAGCCAATGTGCACACAGCAAGCGCCCACAAACAGCAATGTGATAATGACCAGATAATCTGTTTTAGTGATGTTGATTGAGGGATAAATATTGGCCAGGACACCAGGGAGAACTCACCTGCTCTTCTTCGAAATAATGCCATAGGATCTTTTACATCCACCTGAGAGAGCAGACAGGGCTTCGGTTTAACGTCTACATCTGAAAGACGGTACCTCTAACAGTGCAGCGCTCCCTCAGTACTGCACTGGGAGTGTCAGCCTAGCTTTTGTGCTCAAGTCTCTTGGAGTGGGACTTGAACCCATCACCTTCTGACTCAGAGGTGAGAGTGCTACCAACTGAGCACTTGGCAGACAGCTGCTGTGTAGGTGGCTAAATGGAGTTAAGATACAGATCAGCCATGATCTAATTGAATGGTGGAACAGACTATGAATCTCCTATGTAACAATGCTGACCTAGATTAAGACTGCGGCAATGATCTGACTTTTGACTTCTGAAGAAGAAGAAAATGTTAACGCGCAAGAGACTTTGTTCCCTTTTCTCCGAGTGGAATTTAGTTCAGGCCAAGGTCCTTGGGATGAAAGAACAGTACTTTGAAAGCAATAAAGTCAGCCGCAGATCTCCCTCTCCGCATAATAATTCAAACCGAGAAAAGAAATGACATTGCTTCACCTCGTGCCCATCTTTTAATTTGAACCGTGAAGCTACGAGAGACTATTCTGACCTGTCTTTATGCGGCAGCATGCCTCTGTTCTACAAGTCAATGATGGGAATCTGCAATTTGGATTCATCCGGTTGACAGCCTCTTTAACTAGATTCTGTGATAAAACACCAAACAGAAAACATTAATAGAACGTGGGCTCCCTCAGGTCCAATTTCGTCTCCCCGGAGCTCACAGCAAGTGAACAATTTTCATTCCTCTCCTGCTACGTTGCAAAGTGGCATCAGCCCTGCACTGTGCCTGATTGATTTTCTAACACCACTGTGTGTGATGCACATGAGTTTGATCCTGTGTGATCGATGACAAGATAAGACCAGTGTTCTTTTATTTGTTTTGTTTTTATATATTCAATCAAATCATAGATGGTTGTAAAGTTGGCGGAAAGTAATTGAGGCAAAGTCTTGCCTCAGCAGCTTGTCCACTGTTTAACTCTACATGCGGTGCACTCATTTATCTCCCAGTTTTTAGGTTGGACAAAGGGTCTACACCCTAAACGGCAATCTTACAACACAGAAGGGGTCCATTTGGCCCATCGTGCCTGTCCTGGCGCTTTGAAATTAATCAAATCCAGTTAGTCCCACTCCCCTGCTCTTTTCCCAGAGCCCTGCAATTTTTTTTTCTTTTCTAGTATTTATCCAATTCCCCTTTTGAAAGTTACTGTTGAATCTGCTTCCACCGCCCTTTCAGGCAGCGTATTCCAGATCATAACAACTCACTGCGCAAAATAAATTCTTGGAATTTTGACCCTCTGGCTCTTTTGCTAATTACCTTAAACCTGTGTCCCCTCTGGTTACCGACCCTTCCGCCAGTGCAAACAGATGCTCCTTATCTACTCTATCAAAACCCTACATCATTTTGAACAGCTTTATTAAATCACCCCTGAAACTTCTTTGCTCTGAAGGAGAGCCATCACAGCTTCTCTACTTTCTCCACACATAACTGAAGTGCCTCTTCAGAACTTCTTCCAGTTCTGATGAAAGGTCATCGACCGGGTCCGGCAACACCTCGACTTTAAAATTCTCATCCTTGTTTTCAAATCCTCCCATGGCCTCGCCCCCTCCCTATCTCTATAACTTCCTCCAGCCCTACAACCCCCCGAGATCTCTGCGCTCCTCCAATTCTGGCCACTTGCGCATCCCCGATTTTGCTTGTTCCACCATTGGCGGCCGTGCCTTCAGCTGCCTGGGGCCCTAAGCTCTGGAAATCCCTCCCTACACCTCTCCGCCTCTCTCTACCTCTCTCTCCTCCTTTAAGATGCTCCTGCAGGTGTGTTTAGCCATGATGGACAAGCTATCGTGGTGTGGGGCAAGCTTGATGGACCAGCTGGTCTTTTCCTGCCCATCATTTTCATATGTTCGTTTGTTAAAACCTACCTCTTTGACCAAGCTTTTGGTCACCTGTCCTAATATCTCCTTATGTGGCTCGGTGTCCAATTTTGTTTGAGAAGGCTCCTGTGAAGCGCCTTGGGACGTTTTACTATTTTAAAGGCACTATATAAATGCAAGTTGTTGTTGTTGCTGTTGTTGTTGAAACGTTAACTCTGTTTCTCTCTCCACCAACGCTGCTTTCCTACATTTTCTGTTTTTATTTCAGATTTCCAGCATCCGCAGTATTTTGCTTTCGTTGAAGTCCCCCCATCCCTGGTATAATTCTAGTAAATCTCCTCTCCAAGGTCTTGACATCCTTCCTAAAGTGGGTTCTTATGTTCTTATTTGGAATTTGTTTCAAAGTTCTTTGCAACTAAGACTGAGTAAAGACTGACTCCCTACCCCAAAAGGCTAGGTCAATTGAAAATTGCAAGACTGAGATTGATAGATTTTTGAAGGTAAGGGTAATAAGATATATGGAGCATAGGCGGGTAAATAGAGTTAAGATACAGATCAGCCATGATCTCATTGAATGGTGGAACAGGCTCGAGGGGCTGAATGGCCTACTCCTGTTCCTATGTGCAGTCCACATCAGTGTCAGCTGTGGCTCAGTTGGTAGCACGCTCGCCTCTGAGTCAGAAGGTTGTGGGTTCAGAGTCCCTACTCCAGGGACTATGAACACATAAAGCTAGGCTGACACTCCAATACGGTGCTGAGGGAGCGCTGCACTGTCGGAGGTGCCGTCTTTCGGATGAGACGTTAAACCGAGGCCCCATCTGCTCTCTCAGGCAGACGTAAAAGATCCCGCTATTTTGAAGAGCAGGGGAGTTATCCCTGGTGTCCTGGCCAATATTTATCCCTCAACCAACATAACAAAAAAAAAAACAGATTATCTGGTCATTATCACATTGCTGTTTGTGGGAGCTTGCTGTGCACAAATTGGCTGCCGCGTTTCCCACATTAGAACAGTGACTCCACTCCAAAAAGTACTTCATTGGCTGTAAAACGCTTTGAGACATCCGGTGGTCGTGAAAGGCGCTATAGAAATGCAAGTCTTTCATTCTATGTTCCTTAAAAATGGAACAACTTTATTGGGCCAAAAATTCGGCCCGTCCCGGGTGAGTACACAGTCCGTACTCACCCGTAAAGCGTCCCGAAGTGCCGGTTTCCTGCATGCACTGCGCATGCGCGGGAAACCGGAACTTCCGGTCTGGTGAACCGCGTGCGCGGCAGAGGCTGCGCGCATGCAGCAAACTTAGATTTTTTTTCAGGTTTCTACGGGAGGGTAAGTAGTGAAGAACCTATGCTTATAAAAAGGAGGCGCAGGACCCGTTTTCAACAAGGTAAGTGGTTAATTAAGTATAATTTAAAAAAAATTTCAACAGGTTTATCTTTTTTAGATACTTTAAAGAAAGGTAAGTTTATTTTTATCACTTTTAAAAAGTATTTTAATTTTTTCAAAAATTTAAATTTTTGTTTAAAGTGGTTAATTTATTTAACTATAGTTATTTTATAAATGTAATGGTTTTTTTTAAATTTATTTTAAGTTTAGCTGTTCTTTTGGGGCCGATTTCAATTCATAGATTTGACAGGTCTCCTGTCAAATCTATGAATGAAAGATGGTCTGCTGCCATTGGCTCTCCATGGCCCACGTGATCCCAGGGGACGCATCGCACTAACTGCACCCCTGGGACACGCAAGCACTGCGCGCCGGCTCTTGGAGCAGGCCCAGGAGCTGAAGTTCCCGTGGGCCCAAAACACAACGGCAGGCGCGGTAGGTAAGTGCGCGCGCGATCCTTACCCCCGCGGCAAGCCGTAGAGGCGAATTTCAGGGCCATTAAAGTTTTAAAAACACTGAGGCGAATCTTCATCTGGCGGAGGAGATTTGCCCGGCCATTGCAAAATCCGCCTGATTTTCATTCCATTGAAATCAATGGATTGAACATTGGGTGGGTTGTATAATGGGTGGGTGGATCTTCCAGACGAAGATTAACCCCATTAGGTACAGTAGCAATACAAAAAGAAAATACTGCAGATGCTGGAAATCTGAAATAAAAACAGAAAATGCTGGAGATACTCAGCAGGTCAGGCAGCATCTGTGAAGAGAGAAACAGAGTTAACGTTTCAGGTCGATGACCTTTCGTCAGAACTGGAAAAAAGCAGGAAATGGAACAGATTTTTAAGCAAGTGTAGAGGCTGGGAAAGGGGGGAGGGATGAAAGAGCAAAAGGGAAGGTCTGTGATAGGATAGAAGGCAGGAGAGATTAAGAGACATTGAGACATTAAGAGATATTCAAGGCATAATGAGCAAAAGGTACAGTAGCAGTTCAGCCTCCGTCACCTAAACTCCATCTCCAGTACTCGGGCTGTAGCCAGCCATCTGTCTCCAACCTGTTGCAGAATTGAGATATTGTCAGATGCTTATTGTGAAATGAATGGTTCCAACTTACATACTCCAGCTGGCATGAAACATTGAGGAGAACGTTGATAAATGCTCATATTCATAACATTAAAGCAACATTAACCACCCTTTTCCTTTTTTTTCTCAGACGCCGACATCCCATGTCTTCATTTGCAGTTTTTATTTACTTTATAATCATTTTTGCGGTGGGATTGAAAGACAAAAGCCGGAAAATTAAAAAAAAAATAAAGTAAACGTTTCCTAAAAATATGATCTGTGAGCAGTGTTTTCAAATCTTCAAATTCATGAGGTTTTAAAAGCAGAAGTTCATTAAATTAAGTGTGGCAGGAGCCAAGCACAGATGCAGGAAGAAACGTCCTCCCAATGGAACATCTCAGAACCACACTCCAAAGTCCACCCAAGAAAGCATATCTGACCTTCTTTTCTGGTTACTGGGTAAGTTGGAGGGCGACAGTGACATAGTTGGAGTTCTAATGGAAGACTGATGTCACACTTTGTAATGCTGAACTTGTCCACATTAGGATAGGCAGCATCGCAATGGCTGCACATTGACCTTTGGATCTGGGATCTAGTTTCCTCCATTGCAACAGTGACGACACTTCAAAAGTACTTCACTGGATGTAAAGCGCTTTGGGGCGTCCTGAGGCCGTGAAAGACTGACCTGATTGTCTCTCTGCCGAGGTGTGATAAAAGACAGTCAGAAAGATTAACTGTAGTCGTCTGGCATTGTACGCTGCACAGGCATTGTTCTCTGTCTATATATGCTTTGCCGATTCGTATTCCTTCACTTCACCTGACGAAGGAGCAGCGCTCCGAAAGCTTGTGATTTCAAATAAAACTGTTGGACTATAACCTGGTGTTGTGCGACTTCTCACCCTCAGCAGAGAGGTCGATAACCAGGGGACATAGATTTAAAGTAATTGGTAGAAGGATTAGAGGGGAGTTGAGAACTTTTTTCACCCAGAGGGTGGTGGGGGTCTGGAACTCACTGCCTGAAAGGGTGGTAGAGGCAGAAACCCTCATCACATTTAAAAAGTACTTGGATATGCACTTGAAGTGCCGTAACCTACAAGGCTACGGACCAAGAGCTGGAAAGTGGGATTAGGCTGGGTAGCTCCTTCTCGGCTGGCAGAGACACGAAAGGCTGAACGGCCTCCTTCTGTGCCGTAAATTTCTATGATTCTATCGGGGCGAAATTCGGTAACGTCCCATTTGGGGGCTGTAGCCGAAATAGCGCCTCACATTTAACGCCCGGAGCGGGAGTACCGCCCCGGCCGCTAAATTGGGCTTACTGCCCCGTTGAGGAAGCGGAGTGCTATCTCGGGCATTTCAGCGCCCCTCCCATTCCGTTAAAGGGGAGGGCCGCTGCGCACTCTGCAGGCCGTTTGACGAACTCCACTAGCCCACCAGGGCGGCGTGGTGCCACAGCCGCAGCCCGGCACCGAGACGCGATGCCGGACGGCGCAATGGCGGCCACGGACCACGCCAAGGTCCGCCAAGAGGGGCCGACCTGGAGGTTGGCCAAAGTAAAAAATTGTCGGCGCGGGGCACGACCGGACCACCCCTTTAATTAGCAGCCGCCAGCGGGGCGCAGCTGAATTTCGGGCTGTGGGGCTGCTAAGGGGCCACGTCGCTCGGTGATGACATCATCGGCGGCAGAACAGCAGCCCGGGGCGCTACCGGCGGGGGTGCGGTGCTATCGGCTAGTGCCTGAGTAGCTCCCCGCCGAATTTCTCGGCAGGCGCTATTAGCGACCCCGCCCGGGCAATAAGCCCTTTGCGCCCACTATTAGCGCCCCCGGAAGCGCTAACAGTGGGCACAAAGGAGGCGAATTTCGCCCCCTGTGATTTTATGATTACAACAGTGACTACACTTCAAAAGTACATCATTGGCTCTAAAGTGCCCTGGGACTTCATGAAAGGTGCTACATAAATGCAACTTATTTCTTCTTTCTTTCTTATTTTTGTCTGGAGACACTGGGGCAACCCAATGCTACCGCGATTGGTCCAATTAAAATGGACATGTTACAAGTGCTACTGATCTATGTCTCATGATTCAACGGGAATAAACAGCCCCAAAACCAGCACTTAAATTGTTTAATCGAAGAACAAGCACTGAGAGGACAGAGTACCATGACCTACCGCACTGTGTGAGCCGGATTGAAGTACGTCGCCGTAACAGTTCACTGTGCAGAAAACACATTGCAGCGTTTCAGTCCCATCAGTCAGGATTCATCTGTAAATGACACAGTATGATTGATCGTTTGACAGCAGAATGTGGAGATGGTGCGAGGGATCAGGATTCCACAGCGAATTAATTAGTTAAACACAACAAGACACGTGAGATAAATCAATACAAAAATGTAATAACAGGTGCCTTGTAGGGGCAACACCGCAAGAATAACTGAGTGCGGAATTGATGTATTTACCATGGACAAGCAGGAGACAAACTGCAGGCTAGATCAGGATAGCGGGCCAGCCATTACTGTTTGTCATTTCAGCGTTAACTTGACTCATTTGACAGCACTCTCACCTGTGAGCCACTAAGTTGCCTTCAAGCCTCGCTCCAGTACATATTACAAGAGGACCGTCCAGTGCTGGGGGACTGGGGGAGAGGGAGGGAGAGCTGCCACCCTTCCACCTTGCGTGCAGGTGGGTGTTCAAGACCCCTCGCACACTCACCTTTGAGTCAGTAAGTTTGTTCTTTCTTTTCAGACACAGCAATGGGTAGGAATTGTTCCAATCGGCATGTGTAACAACACGGCAACTGTGCTCACAAAGAATTCCTATGTCCAGTATGTCTACCGAGATCAAAAACATGACATCCTGTGACATCTGTTATGTTGCGGACACATAAGCCTTGAAATTTTCTGTTTGGTATTCTGTGGCGAGTGTCTCACCTCCTGACTCCCCAAAGCCTTTCCACCATCTACAAGGCACAAGTAAGGAGAGTGATGGAATACTCTCCACTTGCCTGGATGAGTGCAGCTCCAACAACACTCAAGAAGCTCGACACCATCCAGGACAAAGCAGCCCACTTGATTGGCACCCCATCCACCACCTTAAACATTCACTCCCTCCACCACCGGCGTACCGTGGCTGCAGTGTGCACCATCGACAAGATGCACTGCAGCAACTCGCCAAGGCTTCTTCGGCAGCACCTCCCAAACCCGCGACCTCTTCCACCTAGAAGGACAAGGGCAGCAGGCGCATGGGAACACCACCACCTCCAAGTTCCCCTCCAAGTCACACACCATCCTGACTTAGAAGTATATCGGCCGATCCTTCATCGTCGCTGGGTCAAAGTCCTGGAATTCCCTACCTAACAGCACTGTGGGAGTACCTTCACTACACGGACTGCAGCGGTTCAAGAAGGCGGCTCACCACCACCTTCTCAGGGCAACTAGGAATGGGCAATAAATGCTGGTCTTGCCAGCGACGCCCACATCCCATAAGCGAATACATTTTTAAAAGAAGAACCTAGCTGTGTGCACATTGTTTGCCTATTTAGCAACACTGCACTTCCTACATTACAACAGTGACTACACTTCAAAAAAGTACTTCATTGGTTGTAAAGCGCATTGAGGCATCTGGTGGTCATGAAAGGCGCTGTATAAATGCAAGCCTTTCTTTTTCAAGAGTAATTCATTAGTTAACAAAAAAGGCCCTTGAGACATTCGGAGGATATGAAGAGGTGTTATATTCGTTCTACAATCAGAGACCTCACTCAAAAAAGGGTTATTTGCAAAGAACACCTAGGACATCTATATGACATTCCTCTGTCCAATGTTTTAACAGCAGCGTTAACTAATTCATTTAAAATATTAGGCTGGAGTGATTACAATTTTTGTAGCGATAGTGGATAGAGGGAACCGTCTTGAATCAAAGTACATTGTCGCTACAACAACAACAACTTGTATTTATATAGCACCTTTAACATAGTAAAACGTCCCAAGGAACGGACATCGAGCCACATAAGGAGATATTAGGTTCGATAAGAAGTAGGTTTTAAGGAGCGTCATAAAGGAGGAGAGAGAACTAGAGAGGCAGAGAGCTTTAGGGAGGGAATTCCAGATCTTAGGGCCCAGGCAGCTGAAGGCACGGCCGCCAATGGTGGAGCGATTAAAATCGGGGATGCTCATGACGCCAGAACTACACAAAGTAACAGGAGGATTTCTTGACCCTTGGTTATGCCTGTCAAACAATCACAGCCATACCATCTGAGAACCTAACCAATGGCCCAACATTTGCCTCCGACCTGTAAAATATCTCCGCTTTACCTGGTGGCCCGGGAGATAGGGAGGCTCGCGATCCTGGGCCTCTCCGGGTACCCGCAGGCAGAGGCCCGCGTATCTCAGGGGCGCAGACGGTTCGTAAACGCCCCTGGGATCACGTGGGCCCGGCCCAACCAATAAAAGAAGGGAATCCCCCTTCATACTTATGGGGATTCCGTACATACAGAACTGTTATAAGCATGAATGGGGATGACTTAAAAAATACACGAACACATGAAATAAATTTTTAAAAAGTCTTATTTAAAATTAATTAAAATGCCATTTAATTAAATATTTGAAACAAAAAATTTATTTTTTGAATGTTTTAACAGGTCTAAAAATAAACTTACCTTATTGGACAGGGTTTTTAAAGTATAAATGAGTGATCAAATTTTATTTTTCTGTTTTTTAGAACTCTTTAATGCTGGTAAAAGCAGGCCTTATGCCTTATGCTTTTACCAGGCGTAAGAATTTCACAGGCATTCAGTGGGCGGAAGTTGGGCGAATAGCCGCAACTCTCTGCCCGCGGAGGCCCATCTCCCGGGGATGCGGAGGATCTGCCAAGAAGATTCTGGACAGATCGCAAGTTCTGGGTTTCAGCACATGCGTTTCGAATGCCTAAACCCGGAACTTGTGCGGCCCCTACGGGCGCGTGCGCACCTCGTACGCACCTGTCGGGGGGGGGGGGTCGCAAAATACGGCCCAATATGTATTACAAAAAGCAAACTGACTCTTTTAGGAAAGGTACATCAAATCAGGAGACAATTGTTTGCCCTGAGAAGCAGATAAGCTAGCTGGAAAGCACAGCATTGCAGTTAGAGGTGCTTACTAGCAAACTGTTGAGCTGATCTGTAATGCGAGATTGACAATACGCGTGTTTAAAGCTGCATTAGACATTGAATGCCAGACAAACCATGTTAAAAAAAAAATCACCATTTTAAATCTTAATGATGTTTCATTGCTCATTCTTGTGGCACTGTGTTAATTAATCACTGGGTCCTCCTTCTGAATTTATGCTCATTCTCGGGATGTGGGCGTCACTGGCGAGGCCAGTATTTATTGCCCATCCCGAGTTGCCCCCCTGAGTATGATATGGCAGAGAGGCTTGCTGGGCCAATTCAGAGTCAACCACATTGGAGTGAGGGCTGGAGTCACATGTAGGCCAGACCGGGTAAGGACGGCAGGATTCCTTCCCCTGAAGGGCATTAGTCGGGTGTTTACGACAATCCAGCAGCTTCGTGGTCACTTTTACTGATACCAGCTTTTTTGTTTCCAGAATTTTAAAATTAAATTCAGGTTCTCACACTGTCACGGTGGGACTCTAAGCCACCTTCCCTGAATTATTAGCCCAGGCCTCTAGATTGTTAGTCTGGTAAAATAATCACTATGCTAAACAAATAATTAAAGCTGAAAGCAAAGAGATAAGCGTAAGTGGTTCGATGAATTGAAATTGAAAATCACTTTTGGCATCAGCAAGTAAGACATAAATGTCTGTGTAAAAATAGCACCCGCAGGAAACGCAGTCCAGATGTGTGACGCATCCATCGAATGCAAATAAATAAACAGGCTGGTCGAGTGGAGCCGAAGGAAAGGATATGTGAGTAAAGAGTGAAACTTTTTACAAGGACGATCCCAGAACTGAGAGGTTATACCGATCAGGAAAGACTGAACAGACTGGGGCTCCTTTTCTCTCAAAATAAGAAGGCTGAGTTGTGGCCTGATAGAGGCCTTTAAAATTATGATAGGGTAGACGTAGAGAAGATGTTTCCACTTGTGGGGGGGAGACCCAAACTAGGGGCCGTAAATATAAGATAGTCACTAATAAATCCAATCGGAAATTCAGGAGAAACTTCTTTACCCCAGAGAGTGGTGAGAATGTGGACACTCGCTGCCACGGGGAGCAGCTCAGGCGACTAGCACAGGTGCATTTAAGGGGAAGCTCGATAAACACATGAGGGAGAAAGGAATGGAAGGATTTGCTGATAGGGTGAAATAAAGTAGGGTGGGAGGAGGCTCGTGTGGAGCATAAACGCCGGCACGGACCAGTTGGGCCGAATGGCCTGTTTCTGTGCTGTAGATTCTATGTAATTCTATGTAAGTGCATTGTAGACACTGGCCTGCGGTGAGAAATGAATGTCACTGCCATAGAGTTAAATCGGTGCATTGTTGACTCTTCTCATGCTGTAGCATCCATCACCAGGCAGCTTATGTTGGCGTTTTGTACACAGGCTGTTATACATCAATGACAATTGTTTAAATCTTCATTTGGAAAAGAAGCTCGCTCATGAATTTTCTGCTTGTTTTTTTTTTTGAAACCTGTTTACTTTTCCAATTTTTCAGAAGCAAAAAAAAAAATAAGCCAGTCGGCAAAGAGCGAAACTTTGCAAGAGTCACCCCTGGTGCACCTGACAAAGACAAATAACTGGAATACCCAATCGCAGATATAATGCAGACTCTTCTCAGTCACGGCCGTGCATGTTTAGCTCCGTGGGTAGCTCTCTCACCGCTGTAGTTGTGATGGCTGTGGGTTCAAACCCCACTCCAAAATCTGACCATATACTTGAAGGTAACGCTTCACTTCAGTGCAGTACTGAGCAATGCTTTGTTCACAGAATCATATGGGCTGGATTTTCCCAGCCCTGGGGAGGCGGGTATGGAGGCGGGACTGCCGGGAAAATGGCAGAAACTGGGAGCGGGTACCGAACCCGCTCCCAACCCGCCTCCGTGCCATCTTCCCAGGAGGCGGGTCCCCAACTCGCGCAGGGACCCGTCTCCTCGAGGCAGGAAGGGGATTAGTGCCAATTAACTGCCTGTTAACAGGTAGTTAACAGGCAGTTTTGAGGCTTATCCCCATTTTACCCCTGCAAGTGCGGGCTTCCCGACAGCCGCGAACCTTGCCAGGGTCAGCGAGACGAGCAGTGGGTCTGCGGGGGCGAGAGGGGTCGAAAAGTCTGCTGTGGAAGTGAGTGATGGGTGCAAGTGTGGAGAGGTAAGTATGAGAGGTGAGTGTAAAGTGTTAGAAAAAGTTTACTTACCTCTGCTTCTTCCTGCAGGCTTCAACCCTTGGGGACCCGGTGGTGCCTCATCTCAATGGCAGAGATGACAGAATGGCTGCTGCGTTCTCAGATGAGGAAATAGGTTTTGGTGAGCCTTCAGTAAAAGGGCTCACCATAGAACAGAGATTGTCAGTGTTTGACAGCTTCTCAAAGCTGTCAAATGCTGACAATTCATCTGTCAAAAGATTTTTGACAGATGAAACGTCATACGCTGCCGTCATCTGTCACCAGCTTTCCCTTAATTAGCCGGCTAAACCCGCAGGGCGGGCTTAACAAGGTCAATCAAGGGAAAATAGCGTGGGTTGGCCGGACGTCATTGGGGGCGGGACTAAAACTCGACAACCAGCAATCCCGCCCCCAATGCGCCCCCATTGACAAAATCCAGCCCATAGAATCATAGAATCATAGAAATTTACAGCACAGAAGGAGGCCATTCAGCCCATCTTGCCTGTGCCGGCCGACAAAGAGCTATCCAGCCTAATCCCACTTTCCAGCACTTGGTCCGTAGCCCTGTAGGTTACGGCACTTCAAGTGCATATCCAAGTACTTTTTAAATGTGATGTGGGTTTCTGCCTCTACCACCCTTTCAGGCAGTGAGTTCCAGACCCCCACCACCCACTGGGTGAAGACATTTCTCCTCAAATCCCCTCTAAACCTCCGATCAATTACTTTAAAGCTATCCCCCCTGGTTATTGACCCTTCTGCTGAGGGAAATAGGTCCTTCCTATCCACTCTATCGAGGCCCCTCATAATTTTATACACCTCAATTAGGTCTCCCCTCAGCCTCCTCTGTTCCAAAGGAAACAACCCCAGCCGATCCAATCTTTCCTCGTGGCTAAAATTCCCCAGCAGACGAGACCTTAAACCTGTGACTGTCTGGTCAGGAGGGCACAAAAGCCTCATGCCACTACACGACGAAGAGTTGATAGTTTTCCTGGTGCCTTGGTCAACATTTCTCCCTGAACCCAAGATCAGATTAAACGGTCGCTCAAACCGTTTGTTGTTCTTAGAGCCTTGCTGCGCCCAAAATTGGCTGCTTTGTCTTCCGACATAACAACAGTCATTTATTGGTTTCTTCTTCTTCTTCGGCAGTCCCTCGGAACCGAGGATGACTTGCTTCCACATTAAAAATGAGTTCGCAGGTGACTGATGAGTCCAATGCGGGACCTACAGTCTCTGTCACAGGTGGGGCAGACGGTGGTTGAAGGGGCGGGTGGGTGGGGTGCTTGGGTTGACGTGCACTCCTTGCGCTGCCTGCGCTTGGCTTCCACTTGCTCCCGGCGAAGAGACTCGAGGTGTTCGGTGCCTTCCCGATGCTTCTCCTCCACTTTGTGCGGTCTTGGGCCAGGGATTCCCAGGTGTCGGTGGGGATGTTGCACTTTTTCAAGGAGGTTTTGAGGGTGTCCTTGAAGCGTTTCCTCTGCCCACCTGAGGCTCTCTTGCCGTGTCGGAGCTCTGAGTAGAGCGACTGTTTTGGGAGTCTCGTATTGGGCATGCGGACGATGTGACCCGTCCATCGAAGCTGATCGAGCGTGGTCAAAGCTTCGATGCTGGGGATGTTGGCCTGAGCGAGAACACTGATGTTGGTGCGCCTATCCTGCCAATGGATTTGCAGGATCTTGCGGAGACAGTGTTGGTGGTACCTCTCCAGTGCTTTGAGGTACCTGTTGTACATGGTCCATGTCTCTGAGGCATACAGGAGGGCGGGTATGACTACTGCTCTGTAGACCATGAGCTTGGTGCCGGGTTTGAGGTCCTCGTCTTCAAACACTCTCTTCCTCAGGCAACCGAAGGCTGCACTGGCACACTGAAGGCGGTGTTGGACTTCGTCATCGACATCTGCCCTTGTTGACAGTAGGCTCCCGAGGTATGGAAAGTGATCCCTTGGTTTAAAGGGCTTTGGAATGACACACACCTACCCTCTGTAAACTATAGGAGAATGAAGTATCTGAGCTGGCTCTCCAGTGCTGTACTGGAGGAGTGCCGCACTATCGGAGGCGCAATCTTTCGCATGAGACGTTAAACCAAGGCCCCCGTCTGCTCTCTCGGGTGGATGTAAAAGATCGCACGGCACTATTTTGAAGAAGAGCAGGGGAGTTCTCGCTGGAATCCTAGACAATATTTATCCCTCAACCAATCGCTAAAACAGGTTATTTGGTCATTTACTTCATTGCTGTTTGGGTGAGCTTGAGATCTTCATTTTCCTTTTTGACAAGCAGCTGCCAACTCCATTCCACCTCTGATATATCAGCGTCTTGGTTATGTCCCTGAGTGCAAGGAACAAAAGCAGTTTCTTAAATTGCCAGAACCTGAACTCTACAAGCAATTGCATTCACCCTCTGATTGACTGCTCGTGGCTTCCTCTTAGCAGCACAACAATGCATTGTGTATTGCATGGTATGATCCTTCTGTTCTTTAGAATCAACAACAAAAACAATTTGTATTTATATAGCGCCTTTAATGTAGTAAAACGTCCCAAGGCGCTGCACAGGAATATTTTAAGACAACAAATTTGACACCGATCCACATAAGGAGAAATTAGGGCAGGTGACCAAAAGCTTGGACAAAGAGGTAGGTTTTAAGGAGCGTCTTAAAGGAGGAAAGAGGTAGCGAGGCGGAGAGGTTTAGGCAGTGAATTCCAGAGCTTAGGGCCTAGGCAACAGAAGGCACGACCACCAAAGGTTGAGCTATTATAATCAGGGTGCTCAAGAGGGCAGAATTAGAGGAGCGCAGATATCTTGGGGGGTTGTGGGGCTGAAGGAGATTACAGAGATAGGGAGGGGGGGGGCGAGGCCATGGAGGGATTTGAAAACTAGGATGAGAATTTTGAAATCGAGGCGCTGCTTAACCGGGAGCCAATGTAGGTCAGCGAGCACAGGGGTGATGGGCGAACCTATTATATGACTGGCCATGAGCGATGCCAAAGGAGATCCGCAAACCCTAGTCATGCATCCAGCGTATTTATCATATTTGACACAAAACACCGGGCATCACACGCCACATGTCACACTTACGCCACGTGTTACACTTACGCCACATGCCACACTTACGCCACGTGTTACACTTACGCCGCATGTCACACTTACGCCACGTGTTACACTTACGCCGCATGTCACACTTACGCCGCATGTCACGCTTACACCACATGTCACACTTACGCCACGTGTTACACTTACGCCGCATGCCACACTTACGCCGCGTGTCACACTTATGCCACATGTCACACTTACGCCACATGTCACACTTACGCCACATGTCATACTTTGTTACAGGTGCAAAACAAATCGTATAATAATAAAAAATAGAGCAGGAATGCCCACCTGGAACCTGGACTTTACAACCAATTACAACCACGGCTCTGATTGACTCCAGCAGTTTATGAATGGCTATAATCGCATATACTTGCCCATTTAGAGTTTAAAGGGACAGGCCAGATTAGAAGCTTAACACCATAACCGTGCTCCAGACTTGAACAATGCCGCAGGAGGCACACGAATAATATTTCACATACTTCTACAAGGACCTCCTTCAACTATCTTATTTCCAGACCGTAAGCCTTCAGTTTCTCTGTTCGTTCCTCGTAGCTCCTCCCTTCTACACTTGGGGTCCATCTTGCGTCTCTCTTCTGCGTCCTCTTCACGGCTGTGCATGTTGTTGTAGCATGGTCGCTAAACCCGAAACACGGTGCGGCCGGGAGATCATTACAAAGCCTCACCGTGGCTTTTAGCCTTTGCCTCATTTTTATCACTTGTTATAGTGGGGCTTTGGTCAATGCCTTGAAAATTCCCTTACACAAAAAAAGTTAAGAATAACAAGCCATGTCATTTGGCAGGTCAAGGTAAACGAGAGTATGTTAGAACGCTATCAGACTGACATCTGAAGAATACCTTAATATTCCCCGAGGTGAAGCACAATAACCACTGGAGCTGAAACTGTGTTTACTGCTTCCAACTTGTCGAAAGTGTCTTAAAGCCAGACATTTGGAAAATAGACTCTTGATTTTTTAAAAGGTTTTCTGACTCTAACGTTTTATAGGGTCACAAGACAGATTTGGATGAAGAAGACCATTAAACCCACTTGATCTTATCCTCAGTGAATACCAATCACCCCCCCCCCACCCCCCCGCCTTGTCTGCCCATGACAGCATCCAGCAGTTTCTTAAAAGAGCCCTGCGTTCCGGTACAGACCACCCTTCCCAGCAATCTGTTGATACCGTGCATTTCTGATGTAAGGCCGTGCGAACATGATGGGGTCAGAATGCCCTGTGTGATTCCTGTATCGTAGAATCATAGAAATTTATGGCACAGAAGGAGGCCATTCGACCCATCAGCCAGAATTTTACCGGCGCTCAGAGTGCGGGTTCGGAGGTGGGTCCGCTGTCAAAATCAAAAAGATTGACAGCGGGTCGGTATCCCGCTCTGAACCCGCCTCCGTGTCAGTTTCCCAAGTGTCGGGCCTGTCATTCCTGAACAGACCCCGACACCAAGCGGCGGGTCAGCCAATTTAGATAGTTAAAAGCTTCTTAAAAGGTAGTTAAGCAGGATTTTACCATGTACTTACCATTTTACCAGCTTTTCCACGAGTTATCCGGCATGCGGGGATCACGTCAGGTGGGGAGGTCGGGTGTTGTGTCAGCATGGGATGATTTACTAACCTGACAGTTGCAAATGTTCTATAAAAGCTCCCATTTCATAGGTCTTCACTTTCCAAGTTTAGAAGCTGTTGCTTACTGCATTTGGAAGACAGATTGAGCTTTCTGAAGCTTACAAGTGTTTGGAGCAAACTCTCTATCCGGTGTCACCTCATTGGAACAACCTCTCTCACCATTGACACATCGCTTCTGTCATCTCAAGTTCACCTGCCATCTATTGCGTCAGCATCGGTGCCCGTTGAAACTATCTCACCTTGGTCCTCAGAATCCCACCACGATCAGCCCCAACACCAGCATCACCGGGCACACCAGCAGCACCAACATCCACACCAAACTTCTCCGCAATCAACAGATGCTGCACAGGACACAGGGCATCAGCACCCGACCACATTGCTGCCCGGGAGGCCAGGGATGGCCTCACCATGGCCAGATTTACTTCACTTGACGCTGTACACCCTGGCTGCCACATGATGCACCAGGTTGGCACCACCCCACACCAGCACCATAAAGCAACCCTACAATGTCCAAGCCATTCCTTTCACACTCATCACCATTGAGGGTGGGGGGTTGCGGGGGGACGTTATGTCTCACCATACCCTCTCTCGTGCAATCAGATCCTTCCTGTAATGCGGTGACCTGAATTTTACGCGGTACTCTAGTATTGCTAAACAGAAAATTATGTTGGGGTGCCAGATCATCAAAATGCACTCTGCAGCAGGAACACTAATTTCTAAAATCTGCCCCGACAGCCTTCAAAGATGTTTTATCCACTTTGTTTGCAAAAAGACCCCAAAATCGCCTGTCGTGGTGTCGCTGCTGTAAAACCCCGGGGAACGAGAATCGATCAGGGGTATGAGTTCCGATGAAAGGCCATCGGCCTGAAACGTTGACTCTGTTTCTCTCTCTCCACCGCCTGACCCGCTGAGCGTTACCGGCACTTTCAGTTTTTATTTCAGACTCCACTCGGGTCGCCAACCCCTCCAGGGTTTCCCTGGAGTCTCCAGGAATTGAAGATTAATCTCCGGGACACCGCCGCCAGCAACTCCCGGGAGCAAAATCATGGGGGCGTTGATGAAAAGTTTGGGGGTCTTTTTTTTTAGCACATCCGTTTTGCAGGCGTCCCAATTTTCCGACCATTGACAATTATAATTCCCCGTAATTACCAGGGATGAGGGACTCCAGTTATGTGGAGAGACTGGAGAAGCTGGGATTGTTCTCCTTAGAGCACAGAAGGTTAAGGGGAGATTTAACAGAGGTGTTATTCTGGCCTCTTGAGCATCCCCGATTTTAATCGCTCCACCATTGGCGGCTGTGCCCTCAGCTGCCTAGACCCTAAGCTCGGGAATTCCCTCCCTAAACCTCTCTATCTCTCTCTCCTCTTTTAAGACGCTCCTTAAAACCGACCTCTTTGACCAAGCTTTTGATCGCCTGTCCTAATATGGCTCGGTGTCAAATTTTGTTTGATTTGTTTACTCCTGTGAAGTGCCTTGGGATGTTTTACTTCATTAAAGGCGCTGTAATACTGCAACTTGTTGTGTTGTGAATTCAGAAACACAAAATAAGACAACAAGTGACTTAAGGGAAGCAGCCAAAATCAAGAGATAGTTTCTTAATCCCTATTCGGGTGTTAGCCGTCGCTCAGTGGGCAGCACCCTCACCTCTGAGTCAGAAGGTTGTGGGTTCAAGTCCGACTCCATAGACCTGAGCCCATAATATAGGCTGACACTCCAGTGCAGTGCTGAGGGAGCGCTGCACTGTCGCAGGTAGCTGTCTTTCGGATGAGACATTAAATCCACTAGTCTGGACTAGTAATCCAGATATTTTATGAAGAAAGGTTGGGCCTATACTCATTGGAGTTTAGAAGAATGAGAGGTGATCTCATTGAAACATATAAGATTCTGAGGGGGCTCGACAGGGTAGATGCTGAGAGGATGTTTCCCCTCGTGGGGGAATCTAGAACTAGGGGGCACAGTTTCAAGATAAGGGATCACCCATTTAAGACGGAGATGAGGAGGAATTTCTTCTTTCAGAGGATCGTGAATCTTTGGAATTCTCTACCCCAGAGAGCTGTGGAGGCTGGGTCATTGAATATATTCAAGGCGGAGATAGACAGATATTTGAGCTACAGGGGAGTCAAGGGTTATGGGGAGCGGGCGGGAAAGTGGCGTTGAGGCCAAGATCAGATCAGCCATGATCTTATTGAATGGCAGGGCAGGCTTGAGGGGCCGAATGGCCGACTCCTGCTCCTATTTCTTATGTTCTTTTCATTTTCTTCGAACGCTTTTATTCATTAGTTATAAAAGTATTGGAGATGGAGAAGAACAGATGGTCTTTGACTGGGCCGGGCGATTGGAGGTGAGAGGGCATGTGATGAAACCTCCAGGGATATGTTGAAGCAGAGTTGGTTACCTAAGATCGTACATGTGCTCGGCGAGCACTCCTGTTGTCAGCCGTGGCTCAGTGGGCAGCACTCTCGCCTCTGAGTCAGAAGGTTGTGGGTTCATAGTCCTATTCCAGGGACTTGAGCACAATAATCCAGGCTGACACTCCCAGTGCAGTGCTGAGGGGGTGCTGCACTGTCGGAGGTGCCGTCTTTCAGATGAAACTTTAAACCAAGGCCCTGTCTGCTCTCTCAGGTGGACATAAAAGATCCCACTGCACTATTTCGAAGAAGAGCAGGGAAGTTCTCCCTGGTGTCCTGGCTCAATCAGCATCACTAAAACTGATTATCTGGTCACTATTACATTGCTGTTTGTGGGAGCTTGCTGTGCGCATATTGGCTGCCGCGTTTCCTACAATAGTGACTACACTTCAAAAGTACTTCATTGGCTGTAAAGTGCTTTGGGACATCCGGTGATCCTGAAAGGTTGTAAATGCAAGTCTTGCTGCTGCACTGTAATTAGTCTACAAGACATCAGTTGCAAATGTGTGTAAGTGAACCATTGCCTGTGCTTTGGGGAAGTAATTGAATTTAAATGGAACTGAAGATAGATTTGTCTGGAGAGGGAGAGGTGTGCTGACCTTAGAGATGCTGGTTTAAAAGTGTGGTGCACTGATGGCGCCTGTGGCTTTTGTTGAATATCCATCTACCGCTTTACATCTTGCACTTCCAATTGATACTAGTCTAAAAACATTGGGCCAAAAATTCGGCCCTTCCCGGGTGAGTACGCGCTCTGTACTCACCCATAAGGCGTCCTGAAGTGCCGGTTTCCTGCATGCACTGCGCATGCGCGGGAAACCGGAGCTTCCGGTCTGGTGAACCGCGTGCGCGGTAGAGGCTGCGCGCACGCAGCAAACTTAGTTTTTTTTTCAGGTTTCTACGGGAGGGTAAGTATTGAAGAAGCTACGCTTTTGAAAAGGAGGCGCAGGACCCGTTTTCAACAAGGTAAGTGGTTAATTAATTATAATTTAAAAAAAATTTCAACAGGTTTATCTTTTTTAGATACTTTAAAGAAAGGTAAGTTTATTTTTAGCACTCTTAAAAAGTATTTAAATTTTTTCAAAAATTTAAATTTTTGTTTAAAGTAGTTAATTTATTTAACTTATAGTTATTTTATAAATGTGATGGTTTTTTAAAAATTTATTTTAAGTTTAGCTGTTCTTTTGGGGCCGATTTCAATTCACAGATTTGACAGGTCTTCCTGTCAAATCTATGAATGAAAGATGGTCTGCTGCCATTGGCTCTCCATGGCCCACGTGATCCCAGGGGACGCATCGCACTAACTGCGCCCCTGGGCCACGCACCGCACTGCGCGCCGGCAGTTGGGGGAGACCCAGGAGCCGAAGTTCCCGTGGGCCCAGAGGTCAACGGCAGGCGTGGTAGGTAAGTGCGCGCGCGATCCTTACCCCCGCGGCAAGCCGGAGAGGTGAATTTCAGAGCCATTGTATTTATTTTTAAATCTCCACAGTGTCTCACTAGGTGTCAACCGTGGCTCAGTGGGTAGCACCTTCGCCTCTGAATCAGAATGATTCAAAGTCCCACTCCAGAGACTTGAGCACAAAATCCAGGCTGACACTCCCAGTGCGGTGCTGAGGGAGGTGCCGCACTGTCGGAGGTGGCTTCTTTTTTTGTCAGACGTTAAACCGAGGCCCCGTCTACTCTCTCAGGTGGACATGAAAGATCCCGCGGCACTGTTTCGAGGAAGAGCTGGGAAGTTCTCCCCGGTGTCCCGGCCAATATTTATCCCTCAACCAACATCACTAAAACAGATTATCTGGTCATTATCGCATTGCTGTCTGTGGGAGCTTGCTGTGCGCAAATTGGCTGCCGCGTTTCCTGCATTACAACAGGACTACACTTCAGAATTACTTAATTGGCTGTAAAGCGCTTTGGGACGTCCAGAGGTCGTGAAAGGCGCTATAGAAATGCAAGTCTTTCATTTTTCTCTCTCTTTTTCTCGGGTAAGAAGCAGAGGCAAGAGCAGCAGTGCCCCTCCAGGCCCCGCTGGAAGTTTTATGCTGAAGAGATCTGGCACAGGCACAATGGGCCCAATGGCCTCCTTTCGTCCTGAATGATTCTATGTGTGAGTTGCAAAAATAAAAATAAAACATTGGCATGTAAGCAGCGGTAGAGAAAAGTCAAATGAAATAATTCCACTTATAACTCCTTAGAGAGATATGGTTTGTTAGATTCTATTCTGCCAAGACCTAGGGCTAGAAATTCATGCCCTCAGCGCCACTCCTTAGCACCATTAAATGGCGTTAAGACGCCGGCCGCCGCTCTTTTGCCAGCTGGTGGCGGGTCCCGCTTACCTTTGCGCTGCCGGTAACTGGCAGCGCCATGCTGAAAAAAATGGCAGTGTGGTGACGTCAATCGGCGTACAACGCCGACTTAACATCACCAACGCAAACTTCGACCCTGGCACTGAACTCAGCGCTGGATCCTAAGCGGCTGACAGTGGCCATGTCTGCACCTCTTAAAGAGACACACACATCTTTCAGCTAAGTTTGTATTTAAGCTTTTGGACTGTTTTTTTTTTGATTTTATTGAAGTGGCGGCTTGCTGCAATAGCTGTTAAAAGTTTTTTAAATGTGTAGGGAGTACTGCTGGATGCTTGCAAGGGCTCGGATGGTAAATGAAGGCCTTTGAGAAGACAGAAAATGCTGCCAATACTCAGCAGGTCACGCAACATCCGTGGAGAGAAAAACAGAGTTCTCATCTCGGGTCGAAATGCTGCCTGACCAGCTGAGTATTTCCAGCATTTTATGCTGTCGTTTCAGATTTACAGCATCCGCTCGCAGAGGGAAGATGAAGACAGAAAAGAAGAGGAAGATGAAGAGGAGGAATCAGACGGAAGGATGCAACCCAGACAATCCCTTTGTGGCCGAGATATCCGGGATGGAATCATCCGCCTGCGGTCCCAGTGGCCACAACCCCAATTCCCCTTTCAACACTAGTCCCACACCTTACCTTCCCTCTGTTACTGACCATCACAACGTCCTCTTGGCCACGATGCTGAAATAAAAGCCACCACAAAGCAAACTTTCCAATCCAACTTTATACATCTATCCATCCAATATGACATCAAGAAATCTACTCATCACCTGTATGCATTATTAGTGAGTGTCTTGTGTGTGCCTTTGCCTATCCGACTGATGTCTGGTGGAAGGCTGCTGACTTTCAGTGGGGGTCACTGTAAATGGCCTTGCTGGTTGACCTTGAGGAGCTGGTGGCTGGGAGTGTCAAATCAATCTTCTTCTTTTTGTTGTTCTTCCTCACTCTCCTCTACCTCTTCTTGGTCACCCACTGGCTGGGCAGGCTGCATTTCCTAGGTGTGTGAAGTGAGGAAGGCACAAGGGTGGAGTTGTGGTGACGGGAGGGTGGGAAAGCATGAGGTGCATGACAGAAGGAGGATAGTATATGAGGATATCAGCAGCTTTTATCCTTTCAGCCCCGCCGCTGGCCAAGGGCTCAGCCATGCTCCTGCCAAGAATGGCCTGCACCGTCTCCTCCTAGGAGTTGAGGTGAGGCATGAATGGGAGATGTGCCTTGTGATTGGTGCAGATTGTTTGTAGGTGAGTGATTGGGGGGGGGGGGGGATTCGTGCATTGAGCAGTGTGTGAGGCTAGTGGTGCAATTGGTAGGAGACGGCTTTTGAAGATGCATTCACTGACCTTGACTACTGGTCTGAGATCATGAAGCTTCTTTGGCTTCTAGGCCCCAGAGTTTAGAAGACTGAGAGGTGATCTCATTAAAATATATAAGATTTTGAGGGGGATTGACAGGTTAGATGCTGGGAAGCCGTTTCCCCTGGTTGGAGAGTCTAGAACCAGGGGTCACAGTCTCAGGATAAGGGGTCGGCCATTTAGGACTGAGATGAGGAGAAATTTCTTCACTCAAAGGGTTGTGAATCTTTGGAATTCTCTACCCCAGAGGGCTGTGGAGGCTCAGTTGTTGAGTATATTGAAGACTGAGATCGATAGATTTTTTGGCACTAAGGGAATCAAGGGATATGGGGATAGTGCGGGAAGGTGGAGTGGAGGTCGAAGATCAGCCATGATCTTATTGAATGGCGGAGCAGGCTCGAGGGGCCAAATGGCCGACTCCTGCTCCTATTTCTTATGTTCTTATGACCATGCTTAGACCCTGAGGAAATAGTCATAAAAATCATCTCCATCAATAGGACAGCTGTCAACAACAGCAACTTGCATTTATATAGAGCCTTTAACATAGTAAAATGTCCAGTACATTAAAATGTATTAGAGTGCATTATTTATAATTTCGGGCAACACTAGAACAGCTGATAATATGGGGCGGGGAGAGGAATTGCTTTGAACCCTATTTTCCCAACAGTTGCCCCTGACCTAGTCCCTTTATTTTCATCCCCGGGTGGCTTCTGGATGTGGCTTGTTATATAGTAAAGGATGAGTGAGCATTCACAATGTTAGATTGGAAGGGAACGAGACTGATGATTGGATTGTCAGTAGTGGTATGCCTGTGTTAGTGTGGAACAGTATGAATCATCGCACTTAAATGCATATTTAATATTGCAACAGATGGCTAACGTAGTTAGAGAAAATAAGACGGAGCTTCATAAATAATAAAGAATTAGTGACCAATTACCTGGGATGCAGGAAGAGAGCACTTAAGCCAACATCAACTATTGAATATTAGATTTATAAGTACCTACATCAAGTGCAACTTGGATTTCTGTGCAAGTCAGCCAGTGGCTCAGTGGGCAGCACCTGTGCCTCTGAGTCAGAAGATTGTGGGTTCATAGTCTCACCCCAGAGACTTGAGCACAAAAATCTAGGCTGACACTCCAATGCTGTGCTAAGGGAGTGCTGCAACATTGGAGGATGAGATGTTAAACCAAGGCCCCATCTGCCCTCTCAGGTCATAGAGTCATAAGCGGCACAGAAGGTGGTCATTCGGCCCATCGTGTCTGTGCTGGCTGTCTGTAGAGCAATCCAGTCAGTCCCATTCCCCCACTGTAGCCCTGCAAGTTTATTTCCCTCAAGTGCCTATCCAGTCTCCCCTTGAAAACATTGAGAGCCACCACTTTCATCGGCCGAATTGCAGGTCATCATCACTTGCTGCATAAAAAAAATTTCCTCGCATCCCCCCTGTATCTCTCGCCCAAAACCTTACATCCTTGTACCATCAACTAGTGGGAACAGCCTTTCCCCGTCTAGCCTATCCAAACCCGTCATAATCTTGTACACCTCGATCAAATCACCCCTCAATCTCCTTTGCTCTAATGAAAACAAATCCAGCTTCTCCAACCTGTCCTTGTATCTAAGATCCCCCATCCCCGGAACCATTCTGTTAAATCTCCTCTGCACCCTCTCAAGGGCTTTCACATCCTTCCTAAAGTGTGGTGACCAGAACTGGACGCAATACTCCAGTTGTGGCCTAACCAGGTGAGCGTAAAAGATCCCATGACACAATTTTGAAGAAGAGCAGCAGAGTCATCCCTGGAGTCCTGGTCAATATTTATCCTTCAACAACATCGCTAAAGCAGATTATCTGGTCATTAGCACATTGCTGTTTGTGGGAGCTTGCTGTGCATTTCCTACATTACAACAGTGACGACACTTCAAAAAGTACTTCAGTGGCTGTAAAGCACTTTGGGACGTCCAGTGGTTGTGAAAGGTGCTGTATAAAGCAAGTCTTTATTTTTAATATAGCACCTTTAGTAAAACGTCCTAAGGTGCTTTACAGGAGCGGTTTCAAACAAAATTTGACACTGAGCCACATAAGGAGATATTAGGACAGGTGACCAAAAGCTTGGTCAAAGAGGTAGGTTTTAAGGAGCGTCTTAAAGGAGGAGAGAGAGGCGGAGAGGTTTAGGGAGGGAACTCCAGAGCTTGGGGCCAAGGCAGCTGAAGGCACGGCCGCCAATGGTGGAGCGATGAAAATCGTGGATGTGCAAGAGGCCAGAATTGGGAAGAGCGCAGGGATCTCGAAGGTTTGTAGGGCTGGAGGAGGTTACAGAGAAAGAGGCCACTTATGTGAAGGTTAACTCTTTCAAAGAGCCGGCACAGGCACGGTGGGCCAAACGGTTTCCTTCTGTGCTGTGTCGTTCTATGATTCTGCGCAAGAGCGGCAAAAGATGTATTTATATACAGATTGTGATGCTTACTGCCAAATCAGATGTGAATTATCACTGGTGGTGATTATGTCATTGCCACTGATCCTGGATTCCATTACTCATAACCACTTGGACATCGGTGTCCACCAATAGGACCATTGCTCCTCCCACAATGGCTCAGTGACTTTATTCAGCCTGTACCTGAGTTATTCAGACCCTGGGCTGGATTTTGAATCTGGGGTCGGGTTGGGGTCGGGAATCACACATTCTGGCTTGTGAACCCGCCTCCATCGAGATGTGGCCAACCCACTGTATTTTCCCTTGATTGACCTTGTTGAGCCCGCCCAGTGGGCTCAGCAGGCCAATTAAGGGCCACCCGGCAACAGGTGACGTCACAGACTGACATTTCATCTGTCAAGAGCTTTTGACAGATGAAATACCAGCGTTTGACAGCTCTGTGAAGCTGTCAAACACTCACAATATGATTTCTAACTTCAGTCCTTCCTCTCAGGCTGAGTTAGAAATCATTCCACCACAGAAAACAGAAGACTGCAGTTTCTGACAGAACCATGGCTTTCCTGCTTTCTGTGCCGGTGAGATTTCTAACTCCTGAGAACTGAAGGGCTGACACCTGCAGGAGGAAGTTAAGGTAAGTAAAACTTTTTCCAACACTTAGCACATACCTTACACACTTACCTCTGCACACATGCACCCATCACTCACCTGCCCACCGGACATATCGACCCCTCCAACCCCTGCAGATCCACAGCCCGCCCCGATAACTTGGAGTGTTTGCCACCTGTCGGGAAGCCCACACTTTTCTTTTTAAAATAGGGATTATGCAAAAAACTGCCTGTTAGCTACCTGTTAACAGGCAGTTAATTGTCACTAATCCCTCCCCGCCTCGGGGAGTCGGGTCTCAGAACAGGTCGGGTACCCGCCGCCAGAGAAACTGGCATGGAGGCGGGATGGAGGCGGGATGGGGTCGGGACCCCCAAATCTGCAACTTTAACCCCCCCCACCCCCCGCCTCCAAACCCGACTCCACGGGTCATTGAAAATCCAGCCCAAAGGATTCAGGTTTGATCCCTAGCCGGAGCTGCGTTAGTCGATCTCAGAGAGTAGCACATGGGGTGGTACCGCTGGCCCTCAATCTCTCCCTGGCTTGGGGAATTTTTTTTTTTATTCATTCATGGGATGTGGGCGTCGCTGGCAAGGCCGGCATTTATTGCCCATCCCTAGTTGCCCTTGAGAAGGTGGTGGTGAGCCGCCTTCTTGAACCGCTGCAGTCCGTGTGGTGAAGGTGCTCCCACAGAGCTGTTTCTATTTCTCTGTCTGTCCCAGCCAATGAAGTACTTCTGAAGTGTAATTACTTTCTTGTAATGTAGGAAATGTGGGCAGCCAATTTGCGCACAGCAAGATCCCACAAGCAGCAATGAGATAATGACCAGTTAATCTGTTTTAGTGATGTTGGTTCAAGGAAAAATATTAGACAGGGGAGAACTCCCCTGCTCTTCTTAGAAATAGTTTTTATTTATTCATTCACGGGATGTGGGTGTCGCCTGCAAGGCCGGCATTTATTGCCCATCCCTATTTGCCCTCGAGAAGGTGGTGGTGAGCCGCCTTCTTGAATAAGTGGCTCGCTAGGCCATTTCACGGGGCAGTTAAGAGTCAACCACATTGCTGTGGGTCTGGAGTCAAATAGAGGCCAGACCGGGTAAGGACGGCAGATTTCCTTCCCTAAAGGAACATTAGTGAACCAGATGGGTTTTTACGACAATCTGGTAATTTTATGGTCACCATAACTGATACTAGATTTTTTTTTATATATTCCAGATTCTCCAGGTGCCGTGGTGGGATTTGAACGCATGTCTCCGAATCGTTAATGCAGGCCTTTGGATTACAGCGACCAGTAACATAACCACAGTGCCATTTTTTGATCTAATACTAGTTTAACGTCTCATCTAAAACACAGCAACTCCGATAGTGCAGCACTCCCTCAGTGCTGCACTGAAATATAAACCTAGATTTTATGCTCAAGTCTCTGGAGTGGGACTTCAACCTTCAGACTCAGAGACGAGAGTGTTATCCACTGGGCCAAGGCTGACGTTAGGGACCGTCACCTGCACTCTGCACCATTGATGGCGTTACGGGGGTGCCCACCCATTAAAGCAGTACCTTGCCACTCCGCCTTCAGGCCTTCAGTGGGGGGAGATAAGCATTGGCCAGGACACCGGGGATAACTCCCCTGCTCTTTTTCGAAATAGTGGCCATGGGATCTTTTACGTCCAGCTGAGAGAGCAGACGGGGGCCTCGGTTTATCGCCTCATCCCAAAAGACGGCACTTCCCGACGTCGCGCCTCCCTCTCAGTACTGTAGCGGGAGTCTCGGTCTAGATTTTCGTGCTCAAGTCTCTGGAGGGGGACTTGAACCCACGACCTACTGACTAGAGGCGAGAGCGCGACCCACTGAGCTAGGGCCAGAGAAAGGGAAGAGCAGTTAAAGGAGGAAATTCAACCAGCTGCATCTCTGCGGCACTTATTACGCTCAAAGTGCTTTCCAGGATAAGCGAGTGGAGGTCGAGCGGGGAGGGGAGAATGAAAGAGGAACAGGAAGGAATGAGCAGAAGCTGTCCAGCTTTCCGCTGAGATTCTGACAACACTCTGTTCAGCTCAGTACATGCCTCTGATTCTACAGCTAGGATTTGGAACTTGTTGTATGAAGAACGATGGGAGGAGTCTGAACCTGATCATTCTGCAGCCTTTCAAGGTTGAACACTTAAATTAACTATATTGTTTTCGAGAAAGTTCACTAGATGGAAATTTTGCTAATCAGACAATACCCTCTCGGTTTATTGAGTGGTTTATCTCTAAGTCTGGTGCTTAGTTAGCTTAGTCAGGCTGAAAGGTCAACACGTCCAAGTACCTCAGCAGCACATTCAATTCCACTAATGACAGTAGCCATGAGATCAGAAGGAGGATTAAGCAAGCAACAGCAACATTTAGCTAGACAAAGGTTATTTGGAAGGACAAGAACGTCGTTATCATAACAGCAGTTAGACTACTAATTATTTGTTCTCATTCTCTGCGGATCTCATCGCATGGGAGGTTACCGCTCCATCACCGAGTCCGAACTCTCGCCTCCGAGTCAGAAGGTTCAAGTCCCACTCCAGAGACCTGAGCACAAAATCTAGGCTGACAGTCCCAGTGCAGAAGAGAAGAAGAAGAAGAAATACCGAGGTGAGCGCGGCACTGTCGGAGGTGCCGTCTTTCGGATGAGACGTTAAACCGAGGCCCTGTCTGCTCTCTCAGGTGGACGTAAAAGATCCCATGGCCACTATTGGAAGAAGAGCAGGGGGAGTTCTCCCCGGCGGCCTGGCCAATTGGGAGGAGACCCAACGTAACAGGTCTCTGCCTCTCCAATCACATTTCCTCTCCATTGGCCCTGGGAACCGGTGGTTGTCCAGCTGCTAATGGAGAGACGCATCAGAAACAATGAGCTCCTGCAATGTGCACGAAGTAGTCGAAGCTTTGGAGCGTATCCGGGGCACAACAACAACTTGCATTTATATAGCCCTTTTAACGTAGTAAAACGTCCCAAGGCACTTCACAGGAGCGATTATCAAACAAAATTTGACACCGAGCCACATAAGATGTTAGGACAGGTGTCCAAAAGCTTGGTTAAAGTGGTAGGTTTTAAGAAGCGACTTAAAGGAGGAGAGAGAGGCGGAGAGGCGGCGAGGTTTAGGGAGGGAATTCCAGAGCTATGGGGCCCAGGTAGCTGACACAGCCTCCAATGGTGGAGCGATGAAAATCGGAATTGGAGGAGCGCAGAGACCTCGGCGGGTTGTAGGAAACCACAGAAGGCTAAAATAAAACTAAATGCATTCACGGTCTCCATATTGAAAAGTAATCTGTCGCATCTCTGAGTGCGTGAAGAGACAGCTGTATGCTTGAAGATGCCACGGGCCAAGGTTGTTGGTCGAACCCCAGACAATGCTGCAAGCCCTGCTTGGGGAGAGCCGTCGGGGCTGATGATGAGGTCCGGGCAGAGAGGCTGCTCATCAGGCACTGCTTGCAACTGCGCTAGAAGAAGCTGACCTCACACGATAATGCGAGGTGAAGCCATCTGCCGTGTCCCCCACTGAAAGTCAGCAGCCTTCCACCAGCCATGCTGCAGCCACTGGGGAAACACTGCGTGACATCACCAGGATAGGCAAAGGCACACGCAAGACAGTCACTAAGGGAATGCACAAGGGTGATTAGTGGATTTTTTGATGTAATATTGGATGGATGGATGGATGTATAAAGTTGGGTTGGAAAGTTTGCTTTGTGGTGGCTTTTATTTCAGCATTGTGGCCAAGAGGACTCTGTGATGGTCAGTTACAGAGGGAAGGTAAGGCATGGGACTAATGTTGAAAGGGGAGTTTGGGTTGTGTTCACTGGTACCGCAGGCGAATGATTTGATCCCAGATATCCCAACCAGAAAAGGGGCTGTCTGGGTTGCCTCCTTCCTTTTTCCTCTTCTGCTTCCTCCTCTTCTGCTTCCTCCTCCCTCTGTGAGCAGCTTGTCCCCTTTGCTGCCTCTGCTCCATCTATTGTGATGTTGCAGCCCAAGGGGGACTGCAACTAGAGCCCCCAGGAATGGGAGCAACTGGTGTTCTCAGAGGCCTTCCTTTAACAGCCAAAGCCTTGCAAACGTCCAGCAGCACTCCCTGCACACTTGAATAACTTTTTATATGTATTGTACCAAGCCACTAATCCAATAAAATGTAAAATAAAAATTTCAGAAGCAAAAATCTAAATTTACCTGAAAGATGTGTGTGTCCCTTTATGAAGCGCTGACAGCGTCTCTGTTGTACTGCTGCACGCACGTTCTTCCATGCGTGGTTTGGAGAGGGGGGCTATCAAGAGCGGTATCGTCGAAAATCACAGATCATGCGTCAATTCAGGCGTTGCACGCTGATTGACGTCACAATCTACATCACTTAAATGTGGGCGGCGCACGCTGGTAACAACAGCGCTGCCGACCTGCCCAAAATGGCGGCTGTAATATAAGTGGGTAGAACAAATGAAGGACAGAGACACGATAAGTTACTAATCAGGATGCGTGTTTACTAGGCAAGAGCGAACTGAGCATGCTCATACTAAACCATGTGACAAACCATGTGATAATACATTGCACTGCTTTCCTCTTAAAAAAAATGTACATATTCCACTCTCAAATACAACAAAACTATGGTCCCACCTTTCCCAGCATTACATGTACCACATAACAAAATATCCCAGCTGTTTTTCTTTTAAATCAACTACAAATCCTGCAAATGAACTACAAATCCAGTTTAATAACAGATTTGCGGAGCCTTCCTGATCACGTATCAAAAGGTTTTGGAGTTGATCCAATTTTCGGACCGTTTTGTTCTGGTTCCGAACTCAAAGAAGTAGGTACCACCATTCTGTTTCCCCACTTGATACAACCTCGCTCACAGGACAATTCAGTATGATGGTTATGGAATGGTTTCAATTCTGTGTCCAGACACTGATCAGTTCATCCATTCAAGGTGTTTTCATACACACTTTTCAGTACTGAGTCCTTTTGAGTCTCATTTGCAATCTCAGTTGCATTCATGGGAAAGGCTTTGTCAACTTCACCCAGCGTGAAAATCTCACCTTCACTCCCAACACACGAGTCGTCATGTGACAACCTGGAAAAGGCATCTGCGATTGCATTTTGCTTTGAAGGGTGATATTCAATCGTGTAGTCATATTGTGACAACAACACTGCCCAACGTTGCATTCTTGATGTGGCCATTGCAGGGATGGCAGATTTGGGCCCCAATATTGCTCGGAGCGGTTTGTGATTGGTTATCAGGGTAAACTTTCTGTAAATCACGAACTGTTGGAATTTCTTGATTCCAAACAATATGGCGAGTGCGTCCTTTTCAATTTGCGCGTAGCTTCTTTCGCTCTTTGTGAGGGTTTGTAATGCGAACGCGATTGGTTTCTCTTGGCTGTCATCCATTACGTGGCTTATGACAGCTCCCACACCATAGCTGGAAGCATCACACGCTAACTTAAGCTCACGCTCTGTGTCGTAGTGCACAAGTAGAGCATCACTAGAGAGACTTCTCTTACAAGTGTCGCAAGCTTCCTGTTGCGCTTTTGTCCACTTCTATTGGACATCCTTCTTGAGGAGCTCGAGCAATGGTCGCTAACTCAGGTAAGAAACGTGCGTGGTACTGGACCATTCTAAGGAAAGATCTTAACTCAGATACTTTCTGTGGCTTTGGAGCATTGATGACAGCATCAACCTTTTCCTTAACTGGTTGCAAGCCATTTGCATCAACTTTCAGACCAAGGTACACAACCTCGGGCTGCACAAATGCGCATTTGCTCCTTTTCGATTTGACATTGTGGGAATTCAACCTTTGAAGCACTAACTCTAATACTTCTAGATTTTCTTCCTCGCTGCTTGTTGCGATTAGCACATCGTCTTGGTTGCATAAGCAATTTGGAACTCCTTGCAAAATCTTATCCATCGTAGCCTGGAAGATTTTGGGGGAGGACTTTACACCATACTTGGTGTATGAGTACAGACCCTTGTGTGGGTTGATAGTGAGATGCTAGATAATGGGTACTGCTCATCATCAACTGCTTGGTTGATAGTAACTTTGTAGTCACCGCACAAGCGTACACTTTTGTCTGCTATGGGCACTACCACAATCAGGGTATGATGCGGAGATGCCGGTGTTGGACTGGGGTGGACAAAATTGAGAAGTCGCACAACACCAGGTTATAGTCCAACAGTTTTATTTGAAATCACAAGCTTTCGGAGTTACTGCTCCTTCGTCGGGTGAAGTGAAGAGATACAGAATCGCCAAAGCATATATAGATAGAGAACAATGCATGTGTACCTTACAATATTGAGAGGTTGCACAACACCAGGTTATAGTCCAACAGTTTTATTTGAAATCACAAGCTTTCGGAGCTATCGATCGCCCCTTCCTCAGGTGCAATGGCAGACAACTAAATTTAATCATCCTGACTGTTTATCTGCCGAGGTGTGACAAAAGGCAATCAGGTCAGCCAGGAACTTACCACATCAAAGACATAGCAAGATACAACTGAGACAATGAGGTGGAGTCACAGGGGGTCTAACGTGTCAAAAGCTGCAGTCTGTATGTAAAACGATAAACTTTAAAATTTTTACTTTTTTACTGGGAATCACATCTGTGAACAAGCCAACGACGACTCGAGTCCGGATCACGTCATGTATCGTGACATAAACCCAAGATCCCGGTTGAGACCAGGCAGGAGTGTTCCCTCCCAGTCGGGGAACACTTCAGCAGTCAAAGACATTCAGCCTCGGATCTGCGGGTAAGCGTTCTCCAAGGCGGCCTTAGGAACACACGACAACGCAAAATCATCGAGCAGAAACTGATAGCCAAGTTCCGCACTCATGAGGACGGTCTCAACCGGGATCTTGGGTTTATGTCACGATACATGACGTGATCCGGACTCGAGTCGTCGTTGGCTTGTTCACAGATGTGATTCCCAGTAAAAAAGTAAAAATTTTTAAGTTTATCGTTTTACATACAGACTGCAGCTTTTGACATGTTAGACCCCCTGTGACTCCACCTCATTGTCTCAGTTGTATCTTGCTATGTCTTTGATGTGGTAAGTTCCTGGCTGACCTGATTGCCTTTTGTCACACCTCGGCAGATAAACAGTCAGGATGATTAAATTTAGTTGTCTGCCATTGTAAGGTACACATGCATTGTTCTCTATCTATATATGCTTTGGCGATTCTGTATCTCTTCACTTCACCCGACGAAGGAGCAGTAACTCCGAAAGCTTGTGATTTCAAATAAAACTGTTGGACTATAACCTGGTGTTGTGCGACTTCACAATCAGGGTAGCCCATTTACTTTTGTCAGTTTTTACTAGCAGTCCGTTCTCTCTCAGTTTCTCTAGCTCTTCCTCCACCTGACTTTTCAACGCACAGGGGACCGGCCTTGCCTTACACTAGACAGGCTTCGCATTGAACTTGATGCGGATATGCACGTCATATCCAGTGATGCCCTCATAATTCTTCTGAGAACATGCTTTTATACTTGTTCAGCATTGTGTTGAGTCGCTTCTTTGAAGCACCTCCACTGAAGATGTTTTTCCAGTCTAGTTTAAACTTTCTCAGCCAATCTTTGCCCATGAGATTGGCCTGTTGTTGTAACTTGCTACAATAATAGGCAGCTTTACTGACTGGCCATTGTGCTGAACTGTACATTCCATTTGTCCACATGTCTCTAGGAGTTCTCCAGAGTAGGTTTATAACTCTACGGTACTCTTTGTAAATGGTATTTGATTAAACTTACTCTCATATGTGTCCTTACTCATGATAGAGCAGTCTGCTGCCGTGTCGATATACATATCAATATATTGCTTGTTGATCAAAAGTTTTGTACAGACGTCTTTCTCATGACTGCTAGCGTTGCCACTAGTGGAGTAGATACTGTAGATGCCAAGTCTTCAACATCAGGTGTGTTCACTTCAATATTGTGAACTCCTCCCTTTTGTTGTCGCTGCTTTGCATTGCCACTAGAATGGTTCTTACTTCCTGCTTTAGATCTAACTCTGCAAGCTGTTGAAATATGGCCTTGCTTCTGGCTGTCAAAACACTTCACATTTCTGTATTGGCAGGTCTGTGGTGAGTGATTTCCATTGCAGCGATAACAATTCACTGAACTGCCCTCACCGACATGCCTTTGACTCGGTCTCACAGCTTTAGGTTTAGCAGTGGCTTTGTGACTGTAGACCTCATCTGCACTAGTGACTTGAGTTGGACAGAGCTCCCTAGCATTCTTAGACACCATCTCCATAGATAGGGCAATTTTGCATGCTATGTCAAACGTTAGGCTCAGAGTGTCCAGTAAATTGGACTGTGTGCGCTCAGCCACCAGTCCACACACAAACTTATCTCGCAACGCAGGATCCAAAAATGTGCCGAAGTTACAATGCAAAGACAGGTTCTTAAGAGTTACAATGTACTCACTGATGATTTCACTTTGTTTCTGGTTTCTGGTACCAAACTTATAGCTCTCTCTATTTCTAATGGCTTTGGGTCGAAATAGTCCTCGAGTTTCTTGACAATGTTTTCAAATGATGCATCCTTCGCTTTCTCTGGCCCGAGTAGATTTGTCAATGTTCTGTAGACATCTGGCCCGATCTCCGTTAGAAAAATTGCTATTTTACATTCACGAATTACTTTATTTTGAGCTGGAACATTCTCATCTGCAGCTTCGGTCTCAATAATGTTATTGGTCCGAAAAAAAATCTCCATCCGCTCAATGTAAGAACTGAATGGTTTGCGAGCTCGGTCATACAGGCCGAGGCGTCCAATGAATCCTGTAGGCACGGCCATGATTGTCCCGATCCCGTCGGACAGTGACTCAACGCGCTACCTGTGTACCTGTGAGAATCAACGCCGCTGTTGCTGTGTATACATACACGCGCGAAGCACAGAGAATTCTGCATCAGCATTAACGGTAAAACATCGCAAAAAATTCAGTTTAGGTGTCCCAAATTCACCTTAAACTTTTCCACTCGAAGGTTGAATACTGTGTCCTTCCATGATCCCTAAAAATGGCTTTGGGATCCCATCCTCGTCGCCTTAATGTAATATATGTGGGTAGAACAAATGACGGACAGAGACACGATGAGTTGCTAGTCAAGGCTTACTTGGCCAGAGCGAACTGAGCATGCTTATACTAAACCATGTGACAAACCATGTGACAAACCATGTGATAATACATTACAGCGGCCACCGCGTTACGCATCAGAAGTGGGTGGAAGCGAGGTGGCCGCCATTTTTCCAGCAAAATCGGCCTTAACGGCCGGCGCTAAAGCTCTCAATTTCGCTGCCTATTAACCGAGGGCTCGTCTGCCTTCTCAGGTGGACATGAAAGATCCCGTGGTACTATTTCGGGGAAGAGCAGGGGCGTTTTCCCCGGTGTCCTGACCAATATTGATCCCTCAACCAACACCTAAAACAGATTATCTGGTCACTATCACATTGCTGTTGGTGGGAACTTGCTGTGCGCAGATCGGATGCTGCATTTCCTACATTGCAACAGTGACTACACTTCAAAAAAGCGCCTTGGGGTGTCTTGAGGTCGTGAAAGGCGCTATATAAATTCTTTCTTTCTTTTACTGCATTGCCAAAGGTGCCATCCTTTGGGGGAGATGTTAAACCAAGACTTGGTCTCCCCATCGAGGTACGTTAAAGGTCCCATGTCACTACTGGGGTAAGAGCAGATAGTTTTGGTGTTTTGGCCGACATTTTTCCGGCTTTTCACCTCATTACCATTTGTGGAGCCTTGCATTAGAACATAAG
Source organism: Squalus acanthias (assembly GCA_030390025.1). Taxonomy (NCBI): domain Eukaryota; kingdom Metazoa; phylum Chordata; class Chondrichthyes; order Squaliformes; family Squalidae; genus Squalus; species Squalus acanthias. The sequence continues at coordinate 253,794,114 of CM059425.1, forward strand.
AAATAAGAGCAGGAGTCGGCTATTCGGCCCTTCAAGCCTGCTCCGCCATTCAGTAAGATCATGGCTGATCTTCAATCTCAACTCCACTTTCCTGCACTATCCCCATATCCCTTGATTCCCTTAATATTCAAAAATATATCGATCTCTGTCTTGAATATACTCAACGACTGAGCCTCCACAGCCCTCTGGGGTAGGGAATTCTAAAGATTCACCACCCTCTGAGTGAAGACATGTCACCTCATCTCAGTCCTAAATGTCCGACCCCTTATTCTGAGACTGTGACCCCTGGTTCTAGACTCCCCAGCCGGGGGAAACATCCTCCCTGCATCGACCCTGTCAAGCCCTGTAAGAATTTTGTATGTTTCAATGAGATCACCTCTCATTCTTCTAAACTCTAGAGAATATAGGCCGAGTCTACTCAATCTCTCCTCATAGGACAATCCCCCCATCCCAGGCACCAGTCTGGTGAACTTTCGTTGCACTCCCTCTATGGCAAGTATATCCTTCCTTAGGTAAGGAGACCAAAACTGTACACAATACTCCAGGTGTGGTCTCACCAGGGCCCCATATAATTGCAGTAAGACGTCTTTACTCTTATACTCAAATCCTCTTTTAATAAAGATGATGTGGAGATGCCGGTGTTGGACTGGGGTGGACAAATGTGAGAAGTCGCACAACACCAGGTTATAGTCCAACAGCTTTATTTGAGAAGTCGCACAACACCAGGTTATAGTCCAGCAGTTTTATTTGAAATCACAAGCTTTCGGAGCTGCTGCTCCTTCGTCAGGTGAAGTGAAGAATACAAATCGGCACACCATATATAGACAGAGAACAATGCCTGTGCAGAGTACAATTTCAGACGACTACAGTTAATCTTTCTGACTGCCTTTTATCACACCTCGGCAGAGAAACAATCAGGTCAGTCAGGAAGACATTATATCAAAGACATAGCAAAATACAACTAAGACAATGAGGTGGGGTCACAGGGGGTCTAATGTGTCAGATGCTGCAGTCTGTATGGAAAACAAAAAACTTTACACTTTTTTACTTTTTTTACTGGAAATCACATCTGTGAACAAGCCAACGATGACTCGAGTCTGGATGACTCTACGTCAGGTGGGGTTACATGTAGCGTGACATGAACCCAAGATCCCGGTTGAGGCCGTCCTCATGGGTGCAGAACTTGGCTATCAGTTTCTGCTCGATGATTTTGCATTGTCGTGTGTCTCGAAGGCCGCCTTGGAGAACGCTTACCCGAATGTCCTTGACTGCTGAAGTGTTCCCCGACTGGGAGGTAACAATCCTGCCTGGCGATTGTTGCGCGGTGTCCGTTCATACGTTGTCGCAGTGTCTGCATGGTCTCGCCGATGTACCATGCTCCGGTGTATTCTTTCCTGCAAATTGACCCTTAGTGTTAGGGGGGGATTAAATATGTGGGGTTACGGGGATAGGATGGGATATGTTAGGGGGAATTAAATACGTGGGGTTACGGGGATAGGGTGGGATATGTGTACTGTGGGGATTAAAGCAGGGACAGGGTACTGGATTTGGATGATCAGCCATGATCGTATTGAATGGTGGAGCAGGCTCGACGGGCCGAATGGCCTACTCCTGCTCCTAGTTTCTATGTTTCTATGTTTCTATGTATGAGGTAGACAACGTTGGCCGAGTCACATGAGTATGTACCCTGTACAGCTTTATTTGAAATCACAAGCTTTCGGAGCGCTGCTCCTTCGTCCGGCCTTGTAATAAAGGCCAACATGCTGGTGTGAATTGGCTGCTGCATCTACATAACAATAATCACTGCACTCCCAATGTGATCAAATGCGTGAACCACCTTCAGCAATTACAACAACAATAACTTACATTTATCTAGTGCCTTTAACGCAGTTAATCATCCCAGGGCACGTCACAGGAGTGTTGTCAGACAAAATTTGACACCGAGACATGTAAGGAGATAACAGGTTTTAAGGAGCATCTTAAAGGGGGAGAGAGAGGTGGCGAGGTTTAGGGAGGGATTGAGTTTAAGGCACTATGGGATACATTTCACAATTGAGCTTCTGAGCACAGCGCTTCGGGCAACAGGAGTGCATTTTGAGAATTCAGCCGCATCTGATTTGTGGCGTGCACAATTTACTGTCCCTCACAATTTACTGTCCCTCAATATGATAAAATGACCCCTGCATAAAAGATGGCTGAGGGGTAGCCTAATAGAGGTCTTTTAAGGCTATGAAGGGGTTTGACAGGGTAGACGTAGAGAAGATGTTTTCACTTGTGGGGGAGTCCAAACCTAGGAGTCATAAATATAAGATAGTCACTAATAAATCCAATCGGGAATTCAGGAGCAACTTCTGTACCCAGAGAGTGGTGAGAATGTGGAACTCGCTGGCACCAGGAGGCGAATAGCACAGATGCATTTAAGGGGAGGCTCGATAAACACATGAGGGAGAAAGGAATAGAAGGATATGCGGATGGGGATAAGATAAGAACGTAAGAGCAGGCGGAGCAGGAGCAGGCCATTCGGCCCCTCGAGCCTGCTCCGCCATTCAATAAGATCACGGCTGATCTTTCTGCCTCGACTCCACCTTCCCGCACTATCCCCGCATCCCTTGATCCCCTGAAGAAGGGAGTTAGATGGAGAAGAGTGGGAGGAGTCTCGCCTGGAGCATAAAGGCCGGCGTGGACCAGTCGGGCCGAACGACCTGTTTCTGTGCTGTCGGCTCCATGTAATTCTATGCAAAGTGACTCTTGAAATTATAAATGCTTCTCTTCTAAGCCTATTTTGGCGACTGAGTGTGCAGCAGACGTGCTGCCATTGTTAAAACAGATCAACCAAATCAGATCCGAAGCTATCTAACCCTCTTACGTCTGACAGACGTGGACTAAATGCACTGCTATTATACCAGAGTAATCATTTCTGTGAGGATTGTAGAGCTGGATAAGTTGTTTTCAACGGAAATAAATTTTCAATCAAGGTTAAAAATAAGAGAGACCCATCTGCTAGCATCCATGTTAATTTCTTTATCAGGCTGACTGAGGGCAGTGTTCCAACAGGCACATTTGCCAACATTTGGAACAATGCACTGAATGATCGTTTTTAGAAAGTTAGCAGCATAATTGCAAAGGCTTTTCAATGGCCATTCACGACTTTAACTCTAAACTGGGCCATTAAGCCTTTATTGGGAAAGGCTTAGAAACGCACCAAATTGTTTTGGAGTGTGAGCCTGCATCCTGATGCCGGGGATGTCAATACAACTAATGAGCGCGATAAATGCATAATCAGCCGTCAATCCCTGTGTTGAATGGAGACCCTTCCTAGGGATTAGCACTTGACTGAATTCTAGCCCTTAAATGGGTCCAGTTAAATTAATTTGTTAAATACTTTAATTTGTCCCAGAAACTTACAGGTCGGTTTAACCTACAATGGAGCCCCAATTTGAACCCCGGTCTCCCCGCAATCCACCCCCCCCCCCCCCCACGCCCCACCCCCGACATGTCTGATGAGAAAGGGGCTTGCGGGGGGCAGGGGGGGTTTAAGATCGTGCCAGCGTGACATTCACCGTCTTCGCGCCCACCTAGCCTCGTACGCCACTTTTACAGGTGTGCTTTGGTCAACGTGTGAAGCCCTGGCCAACCTGGGCCTACTCATTCAAATTCAAAATGGCGTCAATCAGACCCTGGCGCTATCTTCACTCCGTGCCGTGAAGTTGGTGCCTGGTGCTAGCCTCGCCAGGGAAACCCAGCGCCAAGGAGCAGCAGGTCCAGAAAAGAGACGAGAAGGTAAAGGACTTGTGTTTTTTTAAACTGATTTCGACTGATTCCTAGGATGGCAGGACTGTCGTATGAGGAGAGATTGGGTCGACTAGGCCTGTATTCACTAGAGTTTAGAAGAATGAGAGGGGATCTCATTGAAATGTATAAAATTCTGACAGGGCTAGACAGACTGGATGCAGGGAGGATGTTTCCCCTGGCTGGGGGCTCTAGAACGAGGGGTCACAGTCTCAGGATAAGGGGTAGGACATTTAGGACTGAGATGAGGAGAAATTTCTTCACTCAGAGGGTGGTGAACCTGTGGAATTCTCTACCACAGAAGGCTGTGGAGGCCAAGTCACTGAATATATTTAAGAAGGAGATAGATAGATTTCTAGACACAAAAGGCATCACGGGGTATGGGGAGAGAGCGGGAATATGGTATTGAGATAGAGGGTCAGCCATGATCACATTGAATGGCAGAGCAGGCTCGAAGGGCCGAATGGCCTACTCCTGCTCCTATTTTTCTATGTTTCTATGTTAACGGTTTCCTCATGGGCCAGGAGGAGCAGGAATCCACCTATCAGCTCCACGAGGAAACTCAAGGCGCGATCATTTCTTTTTTTTATTGATGTTGGTCGAGGGATAAATATTGGCCAGGACACCGGGGAGATCTCCCCCCCTTGCTCTTCTTCGACTAGTGCCGTGGGATCTTTTATGTCCACCTGTGACCTCAGCCGGGGCCTCGGTTTAAGGTATCTTACAAAAGACGGCACCTCCCACAGTGCAGCACCCTCTCAGTATCATAGATTGTGTGTTCAAGTCTCTGGAGTGGGACATGAACCCATGACCTTCTGACAGAGGGCTGGATTTTGAAACTGGGGTCGGGTTGGTGTCGTGAATCCCACATTCTGGCTTGTGAACCCGCCTCCATCGAGATGTGGCCAACCCACTGTATTTTCACTTGATTGACCTTGTTGAGCCCGCCCAGTGGGCTCAGCAGGCCAATTAAGGGCCACCCGGCAACAGGTGACGTCACAGACTGACATTTCATCTGTCAAGAGCTTTTGACAGATGAAATATCAGCGTTTGACAGCTCTGTGAAGCTATCAAACACTGACAATATGATTTCTAACTTCAGTCCTTCCTCTCAGGCTGAGTTAGAAATCATTCCACCACAGAAAACAGAAGGCTGCAGTTTTTGACAGGACCACGGCTTTCCTGCTTTCTGTGCCGGTGAGATTTCTGACTCCCGAGAACTGAAGGGCTGACACCTGCAGGAGGAAGTTAAGGTAAGTAAAACTTTTTCCCACACTTAGCATTTACCTTACACACTTACCTCTGCACACATGCACCCATCACTCACCTGCCCACCGGACATATCGACCCCTCCAACCCCTGCAGACCCACGGTCCGCCCCGATAACTTGGCGTGGTTGCCACCTGTCGGGAAGCCCACATTTCACCCTTTAAAATAGGGATTATCCAAAAAACTGCCTGTTAACTACCTGTTAACAGGCAGTTAATTGTCACTAATCCCTTCCCACCTCGGGGAGTCGGGTCTCTGCACAGGTCGGGTACCCGCCGCCAGAGAAACTGGCATGGAGGCGGGTTGGAGGCGGGATGGGGTCGGGACCCCCGAATCTGCAACTTTAACCCCCCCCCCCCCCCCAACGCCTCCAAACCCGACTCCACGGGTCATTGAAAATCCAGCCCAGAAACTTATTTGTGGTTCTTGGTAGGTGATGAAATGAGGACTTTTTTTTAACTCAGCGAGTTGTTATGATCTGCATTGCACGGCCTGAATGGGCGGTGGAAGCAGACTCAATAGTAACTTCCAAAAGGGAATTGGATAAATACTTGAAGGGGAAAAAAATGACAGGGCTATGGGGAAAGAGCGGGGGAGTGGGACTAATTAGATAGCTCTTTCAAAGAGGCACGACGGTCCAAATGGCCTCCTTCTGTGCTGTATTATTCCATGATTCTATGATACAAATCCCAGTTCATAACAGGTCAGATCTGCGGTCAAGGCTAAAGTTGAGTAACTGGAGCTGTTAAGTTGTGGAATAGCTTTCATGCTGCAATCAATTCTTTGGCGTAAAGAAGCAGGCCGTAACACATTGGGAGGTGAAGTGTGGATGTCTGTCTGTTTGACGCATCTTCTACACATTTCCCTTATTGGCTCAGCAATGAGAGATTAAAATCATCTCTCCTGCTGATGTCAACCCAATTACTTGAATAGGCAGTCCTGGCCACCAAGCAACTTTGACTTAACTGGTGGCCAGGCCAACAGTCGTCCCCGAATCACCGTACCACCCCCAAAATAGATAATTTTTCTCACTCGTTGTCTGTGGGACCTCACTGTCTGCAATTTGGCTGCCGTGCTTGCCTCCATAGCAACGGTGACCACATTCCAAGGTAATTAATTGGCTCTGAAACACTCTTAGACATCCTGGGAACATGATAGGTGCTACAATAAATATAGCTTCTTTCCTTAAGCAGATTCTGAATCTAAATCCAGCCAGGCTTAGGCAGTAAAATAAAAATCCTTACCTTACCCAGCTTTGTAACTTCCTCCAGCCCTACAATCCTACGAGAACTGTAAGTTCTTCCAACTCTGACCTCTTGCGCATCCCCCATTAACCGGCTCCCCTCCATTGGTGGCCGTGCCTTCAGCTGTCTAGGCACTGAGCCCTGGAATTCCCTCCCTTATCCTCTCCGCCTCTCTCTCTGCTCCTTTAAAACGCTCCTTAAAACCTATTTTTTTTATTATTCGTTTATGGGATGTGGGCGTCGCTGGCAAGACCAGCATTTGTTACCCATCCCTAATTGCCCTTGAGAAGGTGGTGGTGAGCTGCCTTCTTGAACCGCTGCAGTCCATGTGGTGAAGGTACTCCCACAGTGCTGTTAGGGAGGGAGTTCCACGATTTTGACCCAGCGACGATGAAGGAACGGCCGATATATTTCTAAGTCAGGATGGTGTGTGACTTGGAGGGAAATTTGGAGGTGGTGGTATTCCCAGCGTCTGCTGCCCTTGTCCTTCTAGGTGGAAGAGGTCGCGGGTTTGGGAGGTGCTGCTGAAGAAGCCTTGGCGAGTTGCTGCAGTGCATCTTGTAGATGGTGCACACTGCAGCCACGGTACGCCGGTGGTGGAGGGAGTGAATGTTTAAGGTGGTGGATGGGGTGCCAATCAAATGGGCTGCTTTGTCCTGGATGGTGTCGAGCTTCTTGAGTGTTGTTGGAGCTGCACTCATCCAGGCAAGTGGAGAGTATTCCATCACACTCCTTACTTGTGCCTTGTAGATGGTGGAAAGGCTTTGTGGAGTCAGGAGATGAGACACTTGCTGCAGAATACCTAGCCTCTGACCTGCTCTTGTTGCCACAGTATTTATGTGGCTGGTCCAGTTAAACGGTGACCTCCAGGATGTTGATGGTGGGGGATTCGGCGATGGTAATGACTCTTCAACCAAGTTTTTAGTTGCCCATCCTGCTATCTCCTTCTTTTGGCTCGGTGTCACTTGGTGTCCGATAACGCTCCTGTGCAGCACCCTGGGACGTTTTCCTACGTTAAAGGCGCTATATAAATGCAGGTTGCTGTTGTTGTTAATTTGATAGATAAAGTGACAGTGCCTGATTAATTTTACATTAGTAACACTCAGGATTTATCGATATCAGTTATAAAATGTTCTTTCCTTTATTTGGTGCTGGCGTCTGTTTGTTTAATGCACAGTTCTGCTTTAAGTTATTAGCTTCGGGTATCAAATTCATGCTGATAGCAACAATCGCAGCGCTAGCTGTTCATTTGTGTCCGACTGATTTACTGCCAGCCAGTTGTACTATTATTCATCAGACATGAATTACCACTCGCGTTCAGTCCAGACTAGTGCCGCGCAGACACTTCACAACCAACACAGCCACCCGTCTGCTTGCAATAGCGGTTGTACTTCTTACAAATTATAACCCAAGTGTGATCTCTGGCAGGATTACTCCGCAGAGCTATGGGGCTTCCACTCCCTCCCCTCTCCCAAGAGAGTAGTAGAAGTGCTGTGGAGTGCTCTCATTCTGTCAAAGTGGACAACTGTGCCATTCAAAAAGAAAGCTTCTAATAATGGACCAAAAAGGAGAGCGCATTACATTAAAAAAAACCAGGATTACACATTATACAAAAAGGCACGTCGTAAGAGTTAGAAGGAGATTAAAATCATCTAAAAAGCATGACTATAATACTCGCAGTGTCAGCCTTGGCTCAGCGGTGACATGCTTGTCTCTTGAGTGAGAATATCATCAGTTCAGCCCCTACTTCAGAAACCTGAGCACATAATCCAGGCTGACACGCCAGTGCAGGACTGAGGGAGTGCCACACTGTCATTAGTGCTGTCTTTCAGATAAGAGGTTAAACTCTGGCCCTGTCTTTTCCTCTTGGGTGGGTGTAAAAGATCCCATGGCCACTATTCAAAGAGGGGCGGGGTAGGCGGGGGGGTATGGGTGGGGGTGGAGGGGGTTGGAATTCTTGCGGTGTCCTGGGGCCAATATTTATCCTTCAACCAACATCACTAAATCAGATTATCTGGTCATTATCGCACAGCTGTTTGTGGGTCCTTGCTGTGTGTAACTTGGCTGCGAGTTTCCTACATTACAACAGTGACTTTTGTACACTTCAAAACTTCAAAAAAATACTTAATTGGCTGTAAAGTGTTTCGGGATGTCCTGAGGTCATGAAAAGTGCTATATAAATGCAAGTACATCCTTTCTTTGTTCCAAATAGTATTTAGTTTTCCCTTAATGCTCAACTTCAGCAACCAAAGACGGTACAGCTTTAAGACACTCGCATTTGACTGAAACACGTGAATACTGAGGTAAGTGTTTAAAATTCACTGTATGTCAAGCACTTGAGTGTTTTGAGAAAATCAGAAGGTTGTGGGTTCAAGTCCCACTCCAGAGACTTGAGCACAAAAATCTAGGCTGACACTCCCAGTGCAGCACTGAGGGAGCGCTGCACTGTCGGAGGTGCCGTCTTTCGGATGAGATGTTAAACCGAGGCCCCCGTCTGCTCTTTCAGGTGACCATAAAAGATCCCATGGCCCTATTTTGAAGAAGAGCAGGAGAGTTATCCCCAGTGTCCTGGCCAATATTTATCCCTCAACCAACATCACTAAAAAAAAGCAGATTATCTGGCCATTATCATTGTGGGAGCTTGCTGTGCGCAAATTGGCTGCCGCATTTCCTACATTACAACAGTGACTACACTCCAAAAAGTACTTCATTGGCTGTAAAGCGCTCTGAGGTGTCTGGTGGTCGTAAAAGGCGCGATAGAAATGCAAGTCTTTCTTTCATTTTCCCATCTCTGGCTGTCTGCAGGTAAGAGTGAAGTCCATGCAGAAACCCCATGATATCAATCAGTTGACTTATAAATTATGAGGATAGGCCTTCATCGTTTAATAGAAAGCCCGACACCTCCAGTTTTATCTACTCGATTGATCGAATAGTAGAGATCAGAGATTGTCCTTAAAAAAAATAGTGTGGCTACAATGGCTCAGAATTTGTTGGGAAAATAATGGCGAGTTTAATGTCTGTTATTAGTGTGGAAATAACCCAGCAATTTGTGGCGAGGAAGAGATGAGGCCTGAGTTGCGAACGGCTACAATTGCTGGGGAATCTATGGCCACTCCACCGTTAGTCTTGTGAAAACGGGACCTCACCCTCAACCTCGCCGTGAGATGAGGAGGAAATTCTTCACTCAGAGGGTTGTGAATCTTTGGAATTCTCTGCCCCAGAGGGCTGTGGATGCTGAGTCTTTTGACCATGTTCAAGGCTGAGATAGATAGATTTTTGGACTCCAGGGGAATCAAGGGATACGGGGAATCGGGCGGGAAAGTGGAGTTGAGGTCGAAGATCAGCCATGACCTTATTGAATGGTGGAGCAGGCGAGGTTGAGGGGCCGTATGGCCTACTCCTGCTCCTAATTCTTATGTTCTTAATTTTTAGAAATTGCTGGATTTGCACCATAAATATGAATTAAACTCGTCACGGGAAGTTAGGCCTGCTAGTTCACAGAGTAAGGAGCCTTTTAATATTTATGTTCCTGCAATGCCACTCACTCAACCTTGGAGGCCCAGAAAGGGAACAATTAAAACTGTGTTGTCTCACTCCGGCAGGTGGTAAATTGTTCCTAGAGTGTTTTTAAATTTTACCTTGTAAAATGTTTTAATTCTTTTTCTTGCTTTTCCTTCCTGTCTCTTTTTTCTCTCTCTCTCTCTCTCTCTAAATCCAATCTTTCTTTCCCTCTCGCTTTTTCTCTTCCTGTATCTAGTTTGACTCTCTATAATTCACCCTATTTCCTTCTCCGTCATTTCTCCGTTTCTTTCTCAATCCTTAAATTTCATTGGTTAGGGGGATAGACTGTTGGTCCCGCCGTTCACTCGGGTCCCAGACGCCCCGTTATCAATTCGTATTTCCAGCAATTTGTGGCGTGAAAATAATTGGAGCTGAAGGGGAAAAATAAATCCAACTCGCGACGTTCAACGCGAGGTTCCCAGCTCCAGAATATTCGGGGCCGATTATTTCTCTTCTTCATACACCAGTGGAGTTTACATTATAATCTGTTGCGGTGCGGAGCTCACAGAGATGGTTTTAAACTGAGCTTTGGATTTGGGAAGCTGGCAACTGTTTGCAAAACAAACAGCCAGAATGATGGGATGCCTATTTATCCTGGTCCCCAGCGAGCTGCTCAAGATCCTCCGCATGTGAGAACTGGCATTAGAGTTTGTTCGAGGCAGATCCGCTGACTGAACCGAATGACCGAATGGCAAATGAGCTCAGCTTTACTGCCTCATCCTCCGGGAAAGTCCCCGTGTCCGCCGGCTCGGACTCCACTGCTCAGCAGCATTCTTTTCAACTAGATCCTTATTCCTCGCCGACAGGAAAAGACTAAAGTCCTGCAGCCGATGCAAAGACTGGATAGAAATGAAAGGGGAGCACTACGTAGTCAAGTGGTAAACAAATCGGACATTTGATGTTTCCAGTAACCGCGGCTCCTCCGAGTTCGATGAACATTTTTCCTCAGTGGAGTGACTGACTGACCACAGTCGAAATTTCCTCGCGACTAATCAGGAAAGTTGCTTGAGAGAAGAGAGAAGATTTCGCAATGGATAACCACAGCGAACCCATTCACTAAAAGGTGTATTCCACAACATTATGCTCCAACTGTACAAAACACTAGTTAGCCCTCAGCTGGAGTACTGCGTGCAGTTCTGGTCACCACATTACAGGAAAGATGTGATTGCACTCGAGAGGGTACAGAGGAGATTTACTAGGATGTTGCCGGGAGTAGAGAATCTTAGCTATGAGGAAAGATTGGATAGGCTGGGTCTGTTTTCCTTGGAACAGAGGAGGCTGAGGGGAGACCTTATTGAGGTGTATAAAATTATGAGGGGCATAGATAAAGTGGATAGAAAGGACCTATTTCCCTTAGCAGAGGGGTCAAAAACCAGGGGGCACAGATTTAAAGTAATTGGTGGAAGGTTTAGAGGGGATTTGAGGGGAAATTTCTTCACCCAGAGGGTTGTGGGGGTCTGGAACTCACTGCCTGAAAGGGTGGTAGAGGCAGGAACCCTAACCACATTTAAAAAGTACTTGGATGTACACTTGGGATGCTCTAACCTGCAGGGCTACGGACCAAGAGCTGGGAAGTGGGATTAGGCTGGATAGCTCTTTGTTGGCCGGCGCAGACACGATGGGCCGAAATGGCCTCCTTCTGTGCTGTAACTTTCTATGATTCTATGATTAAATGCTAGGATTCGCACTAGAATTAAACCATGCATGAACGACACCAGTTGACGCACTCTAGGCTTCGGTCTGGCTCCAATGGTTATAGGTTTCATCAATGTAGCCACACACGTGTTATAGGGAAGGGGATAGTGCAGTGGCATCAGGTCACCGCAACTAGTCACTGTTGCCAAGAGACACATGGCGCAGGTCAAAGATGGGACCTTGACTCACCAAGGTAAGCTTGCGCGTCAGCCATGGCTCAGTGGGTAGCACTCTCGCCTCTGGGTCAGAGTCCCACTCCAGAGACTTGAGCACAATAATCCAGGCTGACGCTCCCAGTGCAGTACTGAGGGGGGTGCTGCACTGTCAGAGGTGCCGTCTGTCGGATGAGACGTTAAACTGAGGCCATTCAGGAGGACGTAAAAGATCCCATGGCACTATATGGAGGAAGAGCAGGGGAGTTAGCCCCAGTGTCCTGGGGCCAATATTTATCCTTCAATCAACATCACTAAAACAGATCATCGTGTCATTATCACAGTGCTGTTTGTGGGAGCTTGCTGTGCGCAAATTGGCTGCCGTGTTTCCTACATTACAACAGTGACTACACTCCAAAAGTACTTAATTGGCTGTAAAGCGCTTTGAGATGTCCTGAGGTCATGAAAGGTGCTATATAAATGCAAGTCTTTCTTTCTTTTAAAAAGACTAAAGCAACCGGAGAGAAGTACAAATTTTTTAAAAGGCCGTATTATCTTATATAAAAGACTTTGGCCAAACCCCATCATCTGGACAACTGTGTCTAGTTCTGGTCACTTAATATTAGGAAGGATATTATTCAGGGGGTGCAGAGCAACAAAGATGTCTATTTGTATCAAGAATCTAAGGCCAGAATTTTCCAGGGTGGTAGCAGGCATGATCGGTGGCGGGTCGGGTGGGAAAGTTGTTATTTTTGACAGCGGGTCAGGAACCCGCTATCATCCCGCCCCCACGCGTCTTTACCCCAGGCGTGTCTGTCATCGTGGAGCCGACCCGACCAGCAGCGGCGGGCAACCCAATTGAAATCATTATCAGGTAGTTTACAGGCACTTAAGAGCCTTTTTACACTTATTTTTAAAATTTCCCAGCATGGCCACGGGATTCACGCAGCTCGGGAACCACGTCTATCAACCTGAGGCGTGAGTTCAGTGGCCATTGCTCCAGCTGATTACTTGACAGCATCAAATGTACAGTAAAAGCTCGCACCTGACAGATGATCACTTTCCTCAGGCAGAAGCTGTTGCTCAGTCCATTTCCAGCACAGATTCTGCAGGCTGCAAATCTTTCCAGCAAAGTCTCCATCCAGTCTCACCTCATTGGAAGAACTCTCTCACCATTGACAGAATGCTTCCATCATCTCTACTTCACCTGCCATCTATTCCATCAACATGGGTGCCGTTTATACTCTCTCATCTTGGTCCTCAGAATCGAAGCACGATCAGCCCCAACACCAGCAGCACCAGGCACACCAGCAGCACCAACAACAACGAACACCAACCTTCTCCGCAATCACCCGATGCTGCACAGGACAGAGGGCATCAGCACCCGAGCACATTGCTGCCCGGGAGGCCAGGGATGGCCTCATCATGGCCAGATTTAGCTAACTTTGTGTTGTACACCCATATGGCTGCCACATGATGCGCCAGGTTGGCACACCCCCACTCCAACACCATAAAGCATCCCTGCAATGTCCATGCCATTCCTTTCACACTCACCACCATTGCGGGGGGTACCATTATGTCTCATCATTCACTGCAACTCACTAAGCCACTTCCAAAGGTGCACGGAAATCTGTCCAAGACCAGAAAGTGTTGAAAATAAAGATTTTTATGTTTGACACCACATTAACAGAAACTTTACATAAACATTAGATAAAACACCCAAGTGGCTACCCTTGAGTGTTGTTAGTTGGTATGATTGCACGAGGATGAGGGTGAGTATGAGGGGTGGCTAGTGAGATGGAGATGTGATAATGTAGATAGAGAGAGAGGGATGTGTGGAGGTGCAAGGTATGTGGGGGTGAGTAAGGGTGCGCAGGAGTAGGGTAGGGAAGGCAGAGTGATGGGGATGAGATGAGAGGCACAGCAGGATGAAGGTGAGTGTGGCTTTGTACTAATGTTTCCTGCTCTAATGAGATCATTGAAACGTTTGCGGCACTGCAGCCAGGTCCTCCTGACCACATCCCCTCTTGTGACCTCCTCTGCAATCTGCAACCAGGCTGCGTCGGTGTCCTGGGGAGGTCTCTTCAGCCCATGGGAAGGGAAGAGGACCTCCCTGTGTGCTCTGACTCCCTCCATAAGCATATGGAGTGAGTTATCAGAGAGCCTGGGTGCAACTCTGTGCCTCTGTGTAGTCATTGTCAGTGTTTGCAGCACTCCAATGCTGTAGTGCACTGACTGCACTATGTTAGATTAAACTTCAAATCTAATGTGGCCAGGGTCCCTTTAAAGATCCCAGCTGGAAACTCGTCATGAATGACGTCACCAGACCCGCTCCATCTGATTGGGCCGGGTAACGCGCTGGACGGGCTTAATAGGCCCTATTAAGGTAAGTTCATTTTAAACAGGGGGATGGAGCCAGCAGTGTGGTCGCGACCCCACGGACACCGCCCACACCGGACCCGCCCAGGTCGGCAAAATTCCGGCCAAAGTTATAGGAGGGGGAAAAAGTTACGGAGACAATTGCGAAACATGTCATTTTACTCATAGTTGTCCGTGATATTGTCATCATTGGGTACACCGCCGGGAGTGAACATGGGTTGGCTTTCAACAGCAAATCATTTAAAGAACTTTGCTCATTATCTGGCTTCATGTACACCAGAACCCAACACTGAATTAATGCACTATATTAGCAGCAGAAATAGCTCGATTGTCCTCAAAGAAAAGTCAAAGAAGCAAGAACAATATATATTCTTGGAAAAACTCATTACATTACAGGCAAATCTTCAAGCACGCCCCCACAATCCCATAAAATGAATCAAGCTTCCTGCGCTCTGCAACCGAGCAATAGTCCAAAAGCATATGTTTTCACTTTCCAATTTGTTCAATATCAAACAAATTAATGTTTTTTTATTCATTCATGTTATGTGGGCGTCGCTGGCATTTATTACCCATCCCTAATTGCCCTTGAGAAGGTGGTGGTGAGCAGCCTTCTTGAACCGCTGCAGTCCGTGTGGTAAAGGTACTCCCACAGTGCTGTTAGGGAGGGAGTTCCAGGATTTTGACCCAGCGACGATGAAGGAACGGCGATATATTTCCAAGTCAGGATGGTGTGTGACCTGGAGGGGAACTTGCAGGTGATGGTGTCCCCATGCGTCTGCTGCCCTTGTCCTTCTAGGTGGTAGAGGTCGCGGGTTTGGGAGGTGCTGCCGAAGAAGCCTTGGCGAGTTGCTGCAGTGCATCTTGTAGATGGTAGACACTGCAGTCACGGTGCGCCAGTGGTGGAGGGAGTGAATGTTTAAGGTGGTAGATGAGTTTCCAATCAAGCGGGCTGCTTTGCCCTGGATGGTATCGAGCTTCTTGAGTGTTGTTGGAGCTGCACTCATCCAGGCAAGTGGAGAGTATTCTATCACACTCCTGACTTGTGCCTTGTAGATGGTGGAAAGACTTTGGGGAGTCACTGTAAAATACCCAGTCTCTGACCTGCTCTTGTCACAGTTAAGTTTCTGGTCAATGGTTACCCCCAGGATGTTGATGGTGGGGGATTCAGCGATGATAATGTGGGCAGGAAAGTGGCATTGAGGCCAAGATCAGATCAGCCATGATCTTATTGAATGGCGGGGCAGGATCGAGGGGCCGAATGGCCTACTCATGCTCCTATTTCTTATGTTCTTATGTAATGCTGTTTAATGTCAAGGGGCGGTGGTTAGATTCTCGCTTGTTGGAGATAGTCATTGCCTGGAATTTTTGTGGCACGAATGTTACTTGCCAATTATCAGCCCAAGCCTGAATGTTGTCCAGGTCTTGTTGCAGCGGGCATGGACTGCATCATTATCTGGGGAGTTGCGAATGGAACTGAAGACTGTGCAATCATTGGGGAACATTCCCACTTCTGACCTTATGATGGAGGGAAGGTCATTGATGAAGCAGCTGAAGATGGTTGGGCTGAGGATACTGCCCTGAGGAACTCCTGCAGTGATGTCCTGAGGCTGAGATGATTGACCTCCGACAACCACAACCATCTTTCTTTGTGCTAGGTATGACTCCAGCCAATGGAGAGTTTTCCCCGATTCCCATCGACTTCAGTTTTACTGGGGCTCCTTGATGCCACATTCGGTCAAATGCTGCCTTGATGTCAAGGGCAGTCACTCTCACCTCACCTCTGGAATTCAGCTCTTTTGTCCATGTTTGGGCCAAGGCTGTAATGAGGTCTGGAGCCGAGTGGTCCTGGTGGAACCCAAACTGAGCATCGGTGAGCAGGTTATTGGTGAGTAAGTGCCGCTTGATAGCACTGTCGATGACACCTTCCATCACTTTGCTGATGATTGAGAGTAGACTGATGGGGCGGTAATTGACCAGATTGGATTTGTTCTGCATTTTGTGGACAGGACATACCTTGGCAGTTTTCCACATTGTTGGGTAGATGCCAGTGTTGTAGCTGTACTGGAACAGCTTCCTTAGAGGCGTGGCTAGTTCTGGAGCACAAGTCTTCAGCACAACAGCCGGTATGTTGTCGGGGCCCACAGCCTTTGCTGTATCCAGTGCGCTCAGCCGTTTCTTGATATCACGTGGAGTGAATCAAATTGCCTGAAGACTGGCTTCTGTGATGGTGGGGATCTCAGGAGGAGGCCCATATGGATCATCCACCCGGCACTTCTGGCTGAAGATGGTTGCAAACGCTTCAGCCTTGTCTTTTGCACTCGCGTGCTGGGCTCCACCATCATTGAGAATGGAGATATTCAAGGAGCCTCCTTCTCCCGATAGTTGTTTAATTGTCCACCACCATTCATGACTGCAGAGCTTTTATCGGATCGCTTAGCTCTGTCTATAGCATGCTGCTTCCACTGTTTAGCATGCATGTAGTCCTGTGTTGCAGCTTCCCTGGGTTGGCACCTCATTTTTAGGTACGCCTGGTGCTGCTCCTGGCATGCTCTTCTACACTCCTCATTGAACCAAGGTTGTTCCCTTGGCTTGATGGTAATGGTAAAGTGAGGGATATGCCGGGCCATGAGGTTACAGATTGTGGTGGAATATAATTCTGCTGCTGATGGCCCACAGCACCTCATGGATGCCCAGTTTTGAGCTGCTAGATCTGTTCTGAATCTATCCCATTTAGCACGGTGGTTGTGCCACACAACACGATGGAAGGTATCCTCAGTGTGAAGACGGGACTTTGTCCCCGCAAGGACTGAGCGGTGGTCACTGCTACCTATACTGTCATGGTCAGATGCCTCTGCGACAAGTAGATTGGTGAGGACGAGGTCAAGTCAGTTTTTCCCTCATGTTGATTCTCTCACCACCTGCCGCAGGCCTAGTCTGGCAGCTATGTCCTTCAGGTCTCGGCCAGCTCCATCAGTAGTGGTGCTACTGAGCCATTCCTGGTGATGAACATTGAAGTCCCCCACCCAGAGTATATTCTGTGCCGTTACTACTCCCTCCCGACTGTATACCAATGTGCCACCACCTCTGGTGGGACAGGACATACACAGGGATGGTGATGGACGAGTCTGGGGCATTGGCTGAAAGATATGATTCTGTGAGTATGACTATTTCAGGATCGACTGGGCTGGGTGTGCCGATTTCGTATCCAAAGCCAGTGCCTAGGTCGATGCTGGGTGGTCCGTCCGGTTTTATTCTTATTATTGCTTTTCATAGCAGTTTGTTACAACTGAGTGGCTTGCTAGGCTATTTCCAAGGGCAGTTAAGCATCAGCCACATTGCTGTGGGTCTAGGAGTCACATTTTGGCCAGACCAGGTAAGGACAATAGTGAACCAGATGGGTTTTTACAACAAGTCGATAGCTTCATGGTCACCATTACTGATACTAGCTTTTTATTCCAGATTTATTTAATGAAGTGAATTTAAATTCCCCAGCTGCCGCGCTGGGATTTGAACTCACGTCTCCGGATCATTAGTCCAGGCCTCTGGATTACTAGTCTAGTAACATAACCACTATGCTACTGTCCCCAATTAATGTTTTGTCAAAAGAAAGAAGGAAACTTAGCCACATAATTCTGCCTAAAACAGTAGTTAATTTAAATGTTCAACTTGGCATTTGAGGTATCATAAGAACATAAGAAACAGGAGTCGGCCATTCGGCCCCTCGAGCCTGCTCCGCCATTCAATAAGATCATGGCTTATCTGATCTTGGCCTCAACTCCACTTTTCTGCCCACTCCCCATAACCCTTGACTCCCTTTTCGTTCAAAAATCTGTCTATCTCCACCTTGAATATATTCAATGACTCAGCCTCCACAGCTCATAGAGCTGGATTTTGATACTGGGGCGGGTTGGGGTCGTGTCATCCGCATTTCGTGTTATCCACCCGACTGCAATTGGATGTGGGAGATTGATGCAATTTTCACCTAATTGGGCAATTGAGTTCCAGCATGTGGGAACCCATGAACCAATTAGTGGTTTCAGTCTGAAAGTTGCCTCTGATGATGTCATCATTGCTGCTGCATTGAAGGTCTTCAGAGACTGCCTGGCCTTTGCTGTGAGTGGACCTGGATGCAAAATGAGCAGCAGAGAGAGAGAGAGAGAATTTTTTTTGCATCCAGGTCCTCTCACAGCAAAGGCCAGGCAGTCTCTGAAGACATTCAATGCAGCAGCATCAGTGATAGTCAGCTATCCACTTGTGCTCCCGCCAGGTTTCACTGGCGTGTTTCACATCAGGCGTGCTTCACATCGGAAAAGGGTTAAACTAGCTAAAACGTTTCAAAATGGCATTACAGAGCCAATTTAGGGCTTGTTAAGGGCTTTAATGGCCTCTCCCGCCTCTTGGAGTTGGGAACACCGCACACGATTTTATCAAAATTGCGTGGAGGCGGAATGGAGGCGGGATCAGGTCCGCCCGCCACTTTTCGCAATTATAACCCCCCACACGTCTCCAAACCCGCCTCCACGGCCCTATGAAAATCCTGCCCATAGAGTTATACAGCACAGAAAGAGGCCCTTCGGCCCATCGTGTCCGCGCCAGCCATCAAGCCCTGTCTATTCTAATCCCATTTTCCAGCACTTGGTCCGTAGCCTTGTATGCTATGGCATTTCAAGTGCTCATCTAAATGCTTCTTGAATATTGTGAGGGTTCCTGCCTCTACCACCCAGTGAGTTCCAGATTCCAACCACCCTCTGGGTGAAAAAGTTTTTCTTCAAATCCCCTCTAAACCTCCTGCCCCTTACCTTGAAACTATGCCCCCTGGTTATGGACCCCTCTACTAAGGGGAAAAGTTCCTTTCTATCTACCCTGTCTATGCCCCTCATAATTTTGTACACCTCAATCAGGTCCCCCCTCAGCCTTCTCTGCTCTAAGGAAAACAACCCCAGACTGTCTAGTCTCTCCTCATAGCTGAAGCGCTCCAGCCCAGGTAACATCCTGGTGAATCTCCTCTGCACCCTCTCCAATGCAATCACATCCTTCCTATAGTGTGGCGACCAGAACTGCATACAGTATTCCAGCTGTGGCCTAACTAGCATTTTGTACAGCTCCATCATAACCTCCGTGCTCTTATATCCTATGCCTTGGCTAATGAACGCAAGTATCCCATATGCCTTTTTAACCACCTTATCTACCTGTCCTGCTGCCTTCAGGGATCTATGTACATGCACACCAAGGTCCCTCTGATCCTCTGTCCTTCCTAGGGTCCTACCATTCATTGTGTATTCCCTTGCCTTGTTACTCCTCCCAAAATGCATCACCTCACACTTTTCAGGGTTAAATTCCATTTGCCACTGTTCTGCCCATCTGACCAGCTCTCTGGGATGGAGAATTCCAAAGATTCACAACCCTCTGAAAGAAGAAATTCCTCCTCATCTCCGTTTTAAATGGGCGACCCCTTATTCTGAAACTGTGACCCCTGGTTCTAGATTCCCCCACAAGGGGAAACATCCTCCCTGCATCTACCCTGTCCAACCCCCTCAGAATCTTATATGTTTCAATAAGATCACCTCTCATTCTTCTAAACTCCAATGAGTATAGGCCCAACCTGCCCAACCTGCTCAACCTTTCCTCATAAGACAACCCCTTCAACTCAGGAATCAACCTGATGAAACTTCACTGAACTGCCTCCAATGCAAGTATATCCCTCCTTAAATAAGGAGACCAAATTGTACGCAATACTCCAGGTGTGGTCTCACCAACGCCCTGTAAAGTTATAGCAAGACTTTCCTACTTTTATATTCCATCCCCCTTGCAATAAAGGCCAATATTCTATTTGCCTTCCTAATTACTTGCTGTACCTGAATGTTAACTTTTTGTGTTTCATGTAATAGGACACCTAGGGGTAAAAATTGAGTCGCGCCCCATTTGGGGCGCTAACCTCGCCGGGGCGTGACTTTTAGCGCCCCGAAAAAATTAGCGGCCCCGCGCCGGAACTTCAGTGGTTGCGCCCCAAGAGGGAAGCGGGGCGCAACTGGAAGCACCCCGCATCCCTCTTGGGGCGCTGCGAGTGAATATCCTGGCGCTACGTGCCGCAGCGCCACGCGCTGCGGCACGTCGCGCCGCGGTATTGCAGGCCTTCCTCCCCTTCTTAAAGGGGAGGGACCCTGCGCAGCGCGAACCGGGGCCCAGCTGGGCCCCCAGGGATCGGGAGTGCCGGCAAAAGAGCCCGGCACTCAAGAGAAGTGCCGGGCTCTTGGAGCGCAGCTGGCACTTCACGGTGGGGGGGCTTCACGGGGGCCGGGGACAGCAACGGGGGCAGGTGCTGGCAGGCGGCCAGCAACAAAAATGGCCGCCTGCCACCTCCCCTTTAAATATCGCCGCCCCGGCCGCACGTACGCCTCCCTGAACCCGTCGGACATAGCGTCTGGCGGTAAATCAGGGGGCGCGACTGAAGATCACGGCCGGGGCGCGAGCGGGGTGCTGCGCACGGCGATGACGTCATCGCCGGCGGCGCAGCGCCACAGGGCGCTACCGGCTGCCGCTGCCGCTAACCTCCCACTAAGTTTTTCGGGAGGCGTGGGCGGCGCTGCGCCCGGGCGTTAGCTGCTTTACGCCCCATTAGCGCCCTCTTAAGGCGCTAACGGGAGGCGCAAGCAGCTGAATTTTTCCCCCCTAGATCCCTCTGTACTGCAGCATTCTGTAGTCTCTCTCCATTTAAATAATATTTTGCTTTTTTATTCTTCCTACCAAAGTGGATAACTTCACATTTTCCCACATTATACTCCATCTGCCAAATTTTTGCCCACTCACTTAACCTGGATATATCCCTTTGCAGACGCTTTGTGTCCACCTCACAACTTGCTAATCCACCTATTTTGTATCATCAGCAAATTTGGCTACTATACATTCGGTCCCTTCATCCAAGTTATTAATATAGATTGTAAATAGTTGAGACCCGAGCACTGATCCCTGTGGCACCCCACTAATTACAGTTTACCAACCTGAAAATGACCCATCTATTCCTGTAAGGATTGAGGTGAGCTGCGATGACTCCACCTCACAGTTGAATAGTGCTACCAACACTGTCTCGGCTCATATCTGAAGAATTGCCACTTGGGGTGTGGCGGGGGGGGGGAGGGTGGAGGAGTATCAGAGGGCAGGCTGGCAAGGAATCAAGATGGTGGGGGAGGGAGGTGAACCAATGAAATTTGGCACGAACCTAATTAATTGTCATTGCTCGATAAAATGGGCATGCAACAGTCAAATGCATCAGGCTAGGATTATCTTTGGACAATAAAGATGATGATGATGAGGCTAACAAAGATGTTGGAAAATCCACAATCAACGAGAATGTTCCAAATGTTGCCACACAAGGCACGAGACAAGACCACGGTGACCACAGCTGATTAATGTGTCCAATGTCCTCTCCATCTTCCTCTAATTTGCAAGATCTGGGTTCCAATGACACAGCAGAGCCAGCAACTTTCAGCTTAGATGCTTCAAGTCAATCGCACCAAATAAAAGATTCTTTATCAGAGTTTTGCATTTCAGTTTTATGAAAACTTGATTCACGTGAGTTAAGGGATGAATTAGGATTTCTCACTCCTGGTAAAGATATTCAGGCCCATAAACCAGGCTCACCGATGCAGGACAGTGGGCCTGATTTGTGGCATACACAACTTTCCTTCTGTTGATTTTAACGGGTAGATAGAATTGGCGGTTAAATCTAAAAACAGATTACCCCCTCTTGCTTACTTCTGCCATCAGACAGGAGTCCTTGAGGTGAGCCAATAGGGATGGGCAGGCTTGCTATTCCATAGAGGTATTTTAAGATGGCCATGGACAATACAACAATAGAGTTCTGACGAAAGGTCTCGACCTGAAACATTGGGCTGGATTTTCATAGGGCCGTGGAGGCGGGTTTGGAGGCGTGTGGGGGGTTAAAATTGCGAAAAGTGGCGGGCGGACCTGATCCCGCCTCCATTCCGCCTCCACGCAATTTTGATAAAATCGTGTGCGGTGTTCCCAACTCCGTCCTGCCTCCAAGAGGCCATTAAAGCCCTTAACAAGCCCTAAATTGGCTCTGTAATGCCATTTTGAAACATTTTAGCTAGTTTAACCCTGATGTGAAACACTCCAGTGAAACCTGGCCGGAGCACAAGTGGATAGCTGACTATCAGCTGCAGGTCCACTATTACAACGGAGATGTGATGAAGGTAGTAGTAGTATTAGGTGTGAAAGTCGCCTCTGATGCTGCTGCATTGAATGTCTTCAGAGACTGCCTGGCCTTTGCTGTGAGAGGACCTGGATGCAAAAAAATTCTCTCTCTCTCTCACTCTCTCTCTCTCTCCAGGTCCTCTCACAGCAAAGGCCAGGCATTCTCTGACCTGCAATGCAGCAGCAATGATGACATCATCAGAGGCGACTTTCAGACTGAAACCACTAATTGGTTCATGGGTTCCCACATGCTGGAACTCAATTGCCCAATTAAGTGAAAATTGCATCAGTCTCCCACATCCAAATGCAGTCGGGTGGATAACACGAAATGCAGATGACACGACCCCAACCCGCCCCAGTATCAAAATCCAGCCCATTAACTCTGTTTCTCGCTTCACAGATGCTGCCTGACCTGCTGAGCATCTCCAGCATTTTCTGTTTTTAATACAACAATAGAGCTTGCTCGACGGTAACAGGTATTGGCCCAGAATTTGCGGTCCTGATGACGGAAAACCGGCAGTGTTCACCGACATTGCGCGCTTGAAACTGACCGCCACTTCAGGATGTAGCGCACGCACAGTCTAACGCGGATATCCTGAAGTTGCGCCAGTCATTTGCTGCTCCGACACTGGCTGCGCTGTGGCCCATCGCACCCCACCCCCAGCACCTCCACCCCCCTCCCCAACCACCGCCCCCCACCCACCTCGAGAGCCGTCAATCAGTGAAATCTCTCAAAACACGGAAATAGCTGAAAACTTGGCTCTTCTGTAGTGATTATGCTGTTAAATACCCCATTCAAAGCTAGACCCTTGTTGGATTAGGTGTAACTGGGGTTTTAACAGTGTATTGACTGCTCAACAAAGGTTATGGCCCTGAAAAACTCATTTTAATTTTGTGCAGTGTCAAATTTGGCCATTTTAATAAAAATTAAACATTTTAAGAAACTTTAAAAAAAAAAATTTAAAAAAATTTAAATTTGGTCATCTTTATTTCAGGTTTGCCTTTACCTTTGTTTTGCTCTCCCTCACATTTTTAAAAAGTTAGGGGGAAAAATTCAGTTGGTTGCGCCTCCCGTTAGCGCATTAAGAGGGCGCGCAAAGCAACTAGCGCCCGGGCGCGGCGATGTTTGCGCCGCTCGTGAAATTAACTAGAGATTTTGCGGTGGCACTAAACACTACCGCCACGATCTCCTGCGCCGGCAGATCGTGACATCAGTCGAGTGCGCAATGCCCCGGTAGCGCCCCTGAGCGGATATTGAGTGGCGCCCCCTGCCTTACCGCCAGCAACGACAGGTTGAGGGGAGCGTTTTGCAGTCAGGAAGGGACTGGGGGAGCGCTATTTAAAGGCGACCGCTTCCTGCCTTTTTTTGTTGGCGATATTTTTGAACCACGCATTCTGAGAGAGAGAGAGACTTCTGGAGAGATTCAACGCTGTGTGAAGGAGTTTTGCAGGTTCATTTTGAGTTGCCCTTCCTTGTATCGATTTAGAAGAGACTGTTGGGGCTGCACTCTGAGCTCTTTCCCTGGGCCTCTCCATTGTTATTTCCAGCAGATTTGATGTACAGATCTCTCCAGGCCGAGATTCAAGGCTGCAATGAGCAGGATGTGGATGGAAAGCAAGATTAACCCTCCCCTTTAAGAACTGGCCGGGGCCATTGTGTGTGTGTTCCATTGCTGACTGACATCACATGAGCTTCGCCAGCGCTCTGAGTTAGCGCCTCGCTCCTCGGCCTTTGCGCCTTAAGACAGATGTGTAGCGCCTGATTTAGCGCTCCAATCACCTCCAGGGGCGATAAAAGTCAAGTTTGCAGTCGGAGGCGATAATTAGCGCCAGGCGCTAAACTTTGTGCCCGGCCGATAATTGCGCCCCAAACGGGGCGATACTGAATTTTTCCCTCTTAGAATTTTAAGAGCTTACCCACTTCCTTGTTCGCTGTCTGTGAGAATTCTGCGTTTTGACTGGCTGCTTAGACAGCTCGCACTATGTGATTCCCACTATACGTTGATTTGAATTACGCGTCGGAAAACCCAAACTTCTCGACACACAGTTTCCGGGCCATTATTTTCCACAAAAATCCCAATCTTAAGTTGTCTATATTCATCTCAAAATTCCGAGTGCAATTGGCTCAATATCAGTTTGTCATGTTTATTTGCTGCCTTTTTAAAAAAAAAATGACAAGATATAAAGTTTAATTTTCCTCCCACCATCCCACGAGGTATGAGTGGAACCCATTAACTTTTTTAAAACTCATTCTGGGGATGTGGGCGTTGCTGGCAAGGCCGGCATTTATTGCCCATCCCCAGTTGCCCTTGAGAAGGCGGTGGTGAGCCGCCTTCTTCTTGAACCGCTGCAGTCCATGTGGCGAAGATACTCCCACAGTGCTGCAATATGATTATTGCCGTGGTAACGCTGTGCCGAGAGGTTTAAAAGCAGCATCAGCTGGAACTGAACCTTAGTTAGGGGATTGTCCAACAGTGGCAGCAGAGAAAGCTTTTCTACAAATGAAAATTGAACCGAATAAAAACAGGTCCGTGAGATATTTTTATTTTATTGAAGTGGCATATGGGTAGAAAAGTGCGTAGATCATTAAATCCTAGAATGGTGATTGGTTGAAAGTCCACACTGATGTGCAGTAAAAGCCAACATTCCACCAACACTATCAACGGCTCCAGCCTAGCGGCAGCACGTATCAATCTACTGAACATCATAATGATCCTGTGGTGTTTTATGTTCAAACAAGTTACCTCCCATGCTCAGAAGTGTCACTTGTCATTGTTTATAGGCAGCCTACAAGAATAAGAGGCAGATAGAGCAATAGAACTGAGGCAGAATAGAGCACTAGATCAGGATAGAGGTTTGTGAAAAGTGCTGAGGAGACAAGAATTGGCCAGAGAAAATGAAGAAGTTGAGCAATGTCTTGGTATAGTTACACAACACTGCTCGATCCCAAAGGAACCGAGGATTTTACAACAACAAGAAGAAGAAGCTTGCATTTATATAGTGCCCTTTAACGTCCCAAGGCACTTCACAGGAGCGTAATCAGATATAAAAATTGACACCGAGTCAAAGAAGGGGACATTAGGACGGGTGACCAAAAGCTTGGTAAAAGAGGTAGGTTTTAAGGGCCGTCTTAACGGAAGAAAGAGAGGCGGAGAGGTTTGGGGGGGGGAAATTCCAGAGTTTAGGGCCCAGGCAGCTGAAGGCACGGCCGTCAATGGTGGAGCGAAGGAAGTGGGGGAATGCACAAGAGGGAGAAATGGAGGAGCGCAGAGATCGCGGAGGGTTATAAGACCAGAGGAGGTTATAGAGATAGGGAGGGCTGAGGCCATGGAGGGATTTGAACACAAGGATGAGAACTTTAAATTTGACACATTGCAAGACTGGGAGCCAATGTAGGTCAGCAAGCACAGGGGTGATGGGTGAACGGGACTTGGCGCGAGTTAGGATATGGGCAGCAGAGTTTTACTGAAGTTGTTTTTTTTATATTTATTCATTCTTGGGATATAGGTATCGCTAGTAAGGCCAGCAGTTATTGCCCATCCCTAGCTGCCTTTGAGAAGGTGGTGGTGGGCCTTCTTCTTAAACCGCTGCAGTCCATGTGGTGAAGATACTCCCACAATGCTGTTAGGTAGGAGTTCCAGGATTTTGACCCAGCGACGATGAAGGGGTCAGTGCCCTTATGCTAGAGCTTTAATGCTGATGGTAAAAGATGGAATGGGTCCATGGGAGACCATTTTCACAACATTTCCCCATTCAGTGTTGTCCTTTCTCAATTAAAAGGAAATAGCCAGCTCCACGGTGCACTCTGGCATAAGTACCTTCTGCAATGAATCTAAAAGCCTCTTAAAACTATCAAGGACTAAATTAAAAACATGAGCAATATTCCACTCAGGGTCAAAGTGAGATACAACCTCCTGTCGATTCTACAAAATATATTGGGGGAGAAATTCGGTATCGCCCGTTTGGGGCGCAATTATCGGCCGGTCACGAAGTTTAGCACCTGGCGCTGATTATCGCCTCCGACTGCAAACTTGGCTTCTATCGCCCCTGGAGGCGATTGGCGCGCTAAATCAGGCGCTACACACCTCTCTTAAGGTGCTAACGCCGAGGAGCGAGGTGCTAACTCAGAGCGCTGGCGAAGCTGATGTCAGTCAGCAATGGAACACAGACACACTGGCGCCGGCCAGTTCTTAAAGGGGAGGGTCGATCTTGCTCTCCATCCACATCCTGCTCATTGCAGCCTTGAATCTCGGCCTGGAGAGACCTGTACATCAAATCTGCTGGAAAGAACAATGGAGAGGCCCAGGGAAAGAACTCATAGTGCAGCCCCCTTAATCTCTTCTCAATCAATGCAAGGAAGGTCAAATCAAAATGAACCTGCAAAGTGCTGCTCAGTACTCAAAACTCCTTCACACAACGTTGAATCTCTCCAGAAGTCTCTCTCTCTCTCTCTCAGAATGTGTCATGCAAAAATGTCGCTGACAAAAAAAGGCAGAAAGCGGTCACCTTTAAATAACGCTCTCCCAGTCCCTTCCCGACTGCAAAACGCTCCCCTCAACCTGTCATTGCTAGCGGCAGGCAGTAAGGCAGGGGGCGCCACTCAATATCGGGTCCGGGGCGCTACCGGGGCGTTGCACGCTCGACTGACGTCACGATCTGCGGGCGCAAGAGATCATGGCGGTAGTGTTTAGTGCCTCTGCAAAATGCCTGGTCAATTTCGCGAGCGGCGCAAACATCGCCGCGCCCGGGCGCTAGTTGCTTTGCGCCTCATTAACGCCCTCTTAGGGCGCTAACGGGAGGCGCAAAGCAACTGAATTTTCCCCCCATTATGTTAACACATTTCTTGCGCTGTTAGCCGGGCTCAGTGGGTAACACTCGCAAATCTGAGTCAGAAGGCTGTGGGTTCAAGTCCCACTCCAGGGACTTGAGCACAAAATCTAGGCTGACACTCCAGGTGCAGTAGTGACGGAGCATTGCACCGTCCTTCGGATGAAATGTTAAACCGAGGCCCCGTCTGCACTCTCAGGTTGATGGAAAGTGCTTTGGGATGTCCTGTGGTTGTGATAGGTGCTACATAAATGCAAGTCTTGCTTTTTTTCTTTCTATAACACTGAGAAACTGTCAGTAAAGAAGAATGAACTGTACCAGTGTTAATGGCTGAAAAGGTGAATGATGTTGTGATCTAGACAATTTCAGGTTGTGAAAAGTTGGCATGCACTGTAGCAATTGGGGTTCTGGGATGTCGCCGCCAGGGTAATGGGACTTCTTGCTGTTGATGTGCTCTTTACTGACAACCACGGCGCATTGTCCAGTCCTCCAAGGTGGAACCATAGCTCAAAAGAATGAAGTGGCTCTTTTTGTTGAAATTCATTTGAAAGTCTCTCTTCATGATTGAAACAATGGCCGTGATTTTCTTCCTGGAGGCGGGTTTGCGTCGGGAACGGTAGTGGGCGGGTTCCTGCCGGCCTGCTGACACAA
The DNA here is from genome assembly GCA_030390025.1 of Squalus acanthias. Lineage (NCBI taxonomy): Eukaryota > Metazoa > Chordata > Chondrichthyes > Squaliformes > Squalidae > Squalus > Squalus acanthias. The sequence goes on from CM059425.1 coordinate 253,821,895, forward strand.
TTTTCCGTTAATTGGCCGAGTTAGGCCCGCCGTGTGGGTTACCCGCCCTGATCACAAGGTGCGGGTCTGGTCAGCTGATGTGCTGACGTGTTTGCAGCTGGTGCCATTTAAGGGGGCCGTTTCCCCCATTGGATCTCAGGTGGTTTCTGGGGCTTCTGACTGCTGCTTCTCACCACGGTGTCTGCAGAGAAACAAAAGGCAGCTCCCCGCTTCAACGAGGACGCCCTCCATGTTCTTGTGGAGGGAGTCAGAGGACGTCGGGAGGTCCTGTACCCAGTTGATGGAAGAAGGAAACCTCCTCAGCAGACAAAGGCAGCCTGGCTGCGAATAGCTGAGGAGGTCAATGCCAGATCTGTGTATAGACGCACCTGGGTCCAATGCAGGAAAAGGTTCAATGATCTTCTGCGTCCTGGAAAAGTGAGTATAAAAGCTCACTTACCTTAATTCTGCTGTGCCTGTGATCACATCCCCATCACTCTGCATTGCTAACCCTACTCCTGCGCATCCTGACTCAAGTCAGTAAGTAAGTAGTAAGAGGCGGGATGGGGCCTATTAGAGACAAAGAAGGTGATATATGCTTCGAGGCGCAGGGCAAGGCTAGAATACTCAATGAGTACTTTGTATCGGTATTTACTAAGGAGGTGGATGCTGACAAAATATCGGTAGAAGTGGAAAAGGTAGAAGCAATGGAAGGGGTGAAAATTGATAGACAGGATGTATTAGAAAGGCTGGGTATGCTTAGAGTGGATAAGTCGCCTGGTCCAGATGGCTTGCATCCCAGGTTGTTAATGGAATTGGGGGAGGAGATAGCAGAAGGGCTTGCCACAATTTTCCAATCTTCCCTAGATGCGGGGGAGGTGCCTGAGAATTGGAAAGTGGCAAATGTGACACCATTGTTCAAGAAAGGGTGTAAGGACAATCCTAGTAACTACAAGCCAGTCAGTTTAACATCAGTGGTGGGTAAAGTTTTAAAAACAATAATCAAGGATAAAATTAACGGGCACTTGGAGAGGTTTAAGCTAATTAAGGAGAGCCAACATGGATTTGTAAAAGGCAGATCGTGTTTGACTAATCTAATTCAATTTTTTGATGAAGTAACAGGGATGATTGATGAAGGGAATGCAATGGATGTTGTCTACATGGATTTTAGGAAGGCGTGTGACAAAGTACCACATAGAAGGCTGGTTAACAAAATTGAGGCTCGTGGAATAGATGGGTCAGTGGCAGCTTGGATAAGGAATTGGCTTAAGGATAGAAAACAGCGAGTTCTGGTAAATGGCTGTTTTTCAGACTGGAGGATGATAGACAGTGGTGTTCCCCAAGGGTCAGTGCTGGGGCCACTGCTTTTTTTGATATATATAAATGACCTGGATATTGGAATACAGTGTAGCATTTCTAAATTTGCCGATAACACCAAACAATGAGGATGATACCAATCGACTGCAACAGGACATAGAAAGGCTAGCAGAATGGGCAGACAAGTGGCAGATGGAATTTAATACAGAGAAGTGTGAGGTGATGCATTTTGGCAGAAGGAACAGGGAGAGGCAATATACACCTAATGGCACAGTTTTAAAGAGTGTGCAGGGACAGAGGGGCCTGGGAGTTAATGTGCATAGGTCCCTGAAGGTGGCAGGACATATTGAGAGAGTGGTTAGCAAAGCATATGGGATCTTGGGCTTCATAAATAGAAGTATTGAGTACAAAAGTAGAGAAGTTATGCTGAACCTTTATAAAACGCTGGTTAGGCCACAACTGGAGTATTGCGTCCAGTTCTGGTCACCACACTTTAGGAAGGATGTGAAGGCACTTGAGAGGGTGCAGAGGAGATTTACCAGAATGGTTCCAGGGATGGGGGATCTTAGCTACAAGGACAGGTTGGAGAAGCTGGATTTGTTTTCATTGGAGCAAAGGAGGTTGAGGGGTGATTTGATAGATGTGTACAAGATTATGACGGGTTTGGATAGGCTAGACGGGGAAAGGCTGTTCCCACTAGTTGATGGTACAAGGACTAGGGGACACAGATTTAAGGTTTTGGGCAAGAGATACAGGGGGGAATGTGAGAAAAACCTTTTTTACACAGCGAGTGGTGAGGACCTGGAACTCGCTGCCGACGGATGTGGTGGAAGCGGAGACACTCAATAATTTCAAGGGGAGACTGGATAGGCACTTGAGGGAAATAAACTTGCAGGGCTACGGGGATAGAGTGGGGGAATGGGACTGACTGGATTGCTCTACAGAGAGCCGGCACAGACTCGATGGGCCGAATGGCCTCCTTCTGGGCCGTTATGACTCTATGGGCTGGATTTTGATACTGGGGACGTGATGGAGTCGGGAATCCCACTTTTTGGGTTGTAGTCCCGCCTCCATCGAGATGTGGCCAACCCACTGTATTTTCACTTGATTGACCTTGTTGAGCCCGCCCAGTGGGCTCAGCAGGCCAATTAAGGGCCACCCGGCAACAGGTGACGTCACAGATTGACATTTCATCTGTCAAGAGCTTTTGACAGATGAAATATCAGCGTTTGACAGCTCCTTGAAGCTGTCAAACACTGACAATGTGTCTTCTAACTTCAGTCCTTCCTCTCAGGCTGAGTTAGAAATCATTCCAGCACAGAAAACAGAGGCTGAAACTTTTGACAGCACCACGGCCTTTCTGCTTTCTGTGCCGGTGAGATTTCTGACTCCCGAGACCTGAAGGGCTGACACCTGCAGGAGGAAGTTAAGGTAAGTAAAACATTTTCCCACACTTTGCACTTACCTTACACACTTACCTCTGCACACGTGCACCCATCACTCACCTGCCCACCGGACATATCGACCCCTCCAACCCCTGTAGACCCACTGTCCGCCTCGCTAATTTGGTGTGGTTGGGACCTGTCGGGAAGCCTACATTTCAGCCATTAAAATAGGGATTAGGCAAAAAAACTGCCTGTTAACTACCTGTTAACAGGCAGTTAATTGTCACTAATCCCCTTCCCGCCTCGGGGAGGTGGGTCCCAGCACAGGTCGGGTACCCGCCTCCAGTGAAACTGGCATGGAGGCGGGTTGGGGGCGGGATGGGGTCGGGACCCCTGAATCTGCAACTTTAACCCCCCACACGCCTCCAAACCCGCCTCCACGGGTCAATGAAAATCCAGCCCTATGACTCTATGAGTAAGACCCTTGCACCATCCCCTATCCCTCTCTCCCTATGCACAGATTCACTTCCCCATCTTACTATGCACCCCTCACACCCACCCTCAAGGTTATGCACTGTCAACAACTAACAACTCAAAAGGAGGGAGCTTCGTTAATTGAACCCACTCCTTCACAGGCTCCCTCTGAACATCTATCCTATCCATTCTTTACACTCATTCCATCACTCTCACTGAAACGCCACTTCTTTCCCTCATTGCAGGAAAAGAGAGGCCACAATAAGAGAGAGAGGGAGAGAGCAGGAGGAGGACCACCATCCTTATCACAGCTGACCAACGCTGAGGAGGCCGCTCTGGATATTGTGGGATCAGTGGAACTGCTCAAAGTGGGGGACGGAGAGACGGGCTCAGTTGAGCAACCTGGTGACAGAATGCTTCTCCATCCATCTTATTTGGCTTTCATGAGTGACACATATGGCATCTGATGGCATTAGAAACTGAATGCTCATCATGTGCATAATGGGATGTGTCTGCAATCTACATATCACATGTCTAACTTATGTCTTTACTCTCCTACAGGACCATCAAGAGCCCCCCTCCCTACTGTCCATGGGGAAGAGCAGGAGGACTCCTCAGAGGATGCTGTATCCTATGAGGGAGCAGCGTCAGCTCAAATGAGCGCACCCAGCACCAGCGCAGAGTCGCACACCTCGTTGGTCGTTCGGGAGGTAGAGTAGTGTTGTCACCTGGTGTATCACCACGCACGAGTGAGCAAGAGCAGATGGTGGAGACAGGGACAGCAGTGGAGAGTCCTCGTCGGAGGCCGCAGGACGCTCCTTGCTCTGCTCAGCTGCATGTTGACGCTGTGCCTCTGGGGCCATCCAGAAAGAGAGGTTCAGAACCAAGTGCAGGAGGCTCTGACTGGGTTTGCAACCACGGTGACTGCGAGTGTGCAGAGAATGGAGGAGTCCATCTCAAACATGAGCAATGCCGTGATGCACGCAATGGCGAATGTAGGTGCCGCCATGGAAAGGATGGCAACCTCCATGGAGGACATAAATCGCCAGACTCAATGAACATGGTGATTCTTCTAAATAGATGATCAGCTATGGAGGATAGATGGGCATCTATCGTGGAGAGGAACCAGAGGTACATGGACATCCCCGTTATGAGGACTGTCAGTACAGAGACAGGTCCTCATGGCCCCACTGATGTGCAGCAGGGTGCTCTCCAGCTACTTGCTAGCAGAGAAGTGCGGGTGGTCCATGAGAGGGATGATGGTGGGAGGGGACATGCAAGTGGGGGCTCCACTCCAAGCGCTCCAACTTCCATCCCCTTGCCAACCCCTCGGTCAGAGCCCCAGATGACTGCCGGAGCAGTGATGGCCAAGTCTGCCCCTGTGCAGCCGCAGGAGGAGCAGCCTTTGGCAGGGCCTTCAAAGACTCCAAAACCCAGAGGACGACCGCCAAAGGTGTCTATGCAGACGCAGCACGGAAGTGAGCAGGCTGTCTCTACATCTGCTGAAGCCACAGGGTTAGCACAACGTAGAAGCACGCGTAAGAGAAAGCTGGCACATAAATGATCACAAGGGTACTCACTTGGGTGTTCTGATGGAATTTAATGTTAAGTTTCTGTTCTTTTATTATGTTGGAATAAATTAATCTTGTATGAACGTTTGACATCGTTGCCATGTGTGTGATCCCAATTTGAGGTGGCACAGTGAAGGGTGAGGGCGCCTTTTATGTCTAGCAATGTAGGTGACAGTGGATGTAGAGTTAACAACAGACACTTACAGCCTCAAGACAGTCTGCCAAATCGTGAAATCAGCAACCTCTGACATTTGACATTGAGCAGATTTGAGAGTGCAGCTTTCAGACTGCATTTGCAGCTGTGAAGTTTCCAGCTCATTGGTCTTCCCGACACACTTACCTGGCGTGATCTCCGAACATCGTGAAACCCGAATCAAATGTTGGAAAATTGCAAAAGGCTCTTAAAAAATAGCAGTTAACAAGCACTTAACAAGGAGTTAAGTGCCTTCAATCCCTCACCCGCCACTTGGTGTCGGGTCTGTTGTGAAATCGCCGACTCGACACTCTTGAAACTCACGTGGAGGCGGGTTCGCGGCGGGTTTCCCACCCGCCGTCAATCATTGCGAGCTTAACGCCTGACCGGCACCCGAACCCGCCCTCTGAGCGCCGGCAAAATCACGGCCAAAATGTCTGAGGATTTGCGTGTGTTTAAATAAAGCGTGAACAGGGACAATGCAGATAACGGTGTCGCTTCGACTGCGCAATCCTATTGGGGTCGGATTTCCTGAAAGCTCGCTGCCACCGGGGACGCGTATCGGGTGCCTGAAGGTGTCATCACATGAGCTTCTGCCTCCAAGCGTCCCGCCCCCACACTCCTGCCATTGGTCGCCCAACACGTCCATCCTCGCTCCGCACCGCTTTCCCACGGCCAATCGGGAAACAGATTGACTCTTTGTTACCCGATGTGATGATTCTTGACTGTCAGTCAAACAGCCTTTGTTCCCATGTCCGATGTCCTAATGAACTAAAACAAAAATTCAAAACACAACTTTTTTTATTGCCCCCACCCCGCCAATGATTTTTCTCCCAGGTGTTGCTCCCAGCAGTGACCTAGAGACGAATCTTTAATTCCTGGAGGCTCCAGGGCAATCCTGGAGGGTTGGAAACCCTAGTACTGAGTCCGAAATCCGTGAGGAACGCAGCTGCAATTTCCCAAATACGTGACACTTAAAAAGCATTGAGATCAGAAGCCATTGGCGGCCGTGCCTTCAGCTGCCTGGGCCCTAAGCTCTGGAACTCCCTCCCTAAATCTCTCCGCCTCTCGCTACCTCTCTCTCCTCCTTTAAGACGCTCCTTAAAATTTACCTCTTTGACCAATCTTTTGGTCACCTGTCCTAATATCGCCTTATGTGGCTCGGTGTCAAATTTTGTCTGCTAACGCTCCTGTGATGCGTCTTGGAACGTTTTACTATCTTAAAAGCGCTAGATAAATGCAAGTTATTGTCGTTGTTGTTGTACGGAATGAATGCCAGAGTGACAGTGCTGTGGTTATACTGCCAGGCTGTGAGCAGAACCCAGATCCAGGAGAGAGACCTGCTAATGCCTCTGCTCTGCTCCTGTGCAGAAGTCCACTCAGCCACGAAACATAAAGCACTGAATGTCCCGTGCACTCAGATTCCATCAAATTTACAGCACAGAAACAGGCCATTCGGCCCAACTGGTCCATGCCGGTGTTTATGCTCCACACGAGCCTCCTCCCACCCTACTTCATCTCACCCTATCAGCATAATCTTCTAATCTTTTCTCCCTCATGCACTTATCTAGCTTGCCCTTCAAGGCATCTATGCTAGTCGCCTCAACCACTCCCTGCGGCAGCGAGTTCCACATTCTCACCACTCTCTGGGTAAAGAAGTTTCTCTTGAATTCCTCGGATTTATTAGTGATTAACTTATGGCGCCTAGTTTTGAACTCCCCGCGCAAGTGGAAACATCTTCTCTACGTCTACCCTATCGAACCCCTTCATAATTTTAAAGACCTCTATCGGGTCACCGCCGCCCCCCCCCACAACCCCCAGCCTTCTCCTTTCTCGAGAAAAGAGCCCGAGCCTTGATCAGCCTTCCAATTAAGTTTGTAAAATGATTTAATGGACCCCAGGAGCATGCTTTAAAGCAGGCCCAACACAGCCGTAGAGGTCATACTCCTCACAGTATCAAAGTCAAAAGGTGCACGTTGTTGTGAAGTAAAGGTGTGCATTTAATTGCACTCTTAGAAAGGAAGAGTTTGCATTTATACGGCGCCTTTCACGTCCTCAGGATGTCCCAAAAAGCATCACAGCCAATTACGTACTTTCGAATCGTCGTCACTGTTGTAACGTAGATGAACGTGTGCACAAACTGGCTGCCAGGAAGATCCCACAACCAGCAATGAAATGTTCTGTTCACTTCAGGTGTTGGTTGAGGGATAAATGTAGGGAATACCCCTGCTCTTCTTCAAATGGTCCCAAGGGATCTTTTAAGTTGAGCAGGTAGACGGGGGCCTCAGTTAACCTCTCAGCGGAAAGACGGCACCTCTGACAGTGCACTGCTTCCTCCCTCGGTGCTGTATTGAAGAGCCAGCCGACATTACGTGCTCAAGTCTCTGGAGTGGGGACTTGAACCCACAACCTTCTAAACTCAGGTGAGAGTTCGACCACTGAGCCAAGGCTTCAGGCTTATAGTATAACTAGCTTGGCAGCATTAATTTCCCTGTAGCACAATGATATCAGTAGCGCTGCAGAAAATTGAACACGTTTCCCTATCAGTTTCATATTTCCATAACAACAGGGAATGCTTTCACACTATACCTTCAATCTTTAGAATTAGCACAGGCGCAAAGCTTGGAACGATATTGTAGTAATTGATTATACAGCTAGTTTAAATCTCCACTGGGTCACTGGGATTCGAAGTATATGAAATATATAAAGTTAACTTAACATCATTTTTTTTAATTATTATTAATTCACAGGATCTGGGCGTCGCTGGCAAGCCCAGCTATTTATTGCCCATCCCTAATTGCCCTCGAGAAGGTGGTGGTGAGCCGCCTTCTTGAACCGCTGCAGTCCGTGTGGTGAAGCTGCTCCCACAGTGCTGTGAGGGAGGGAGCTCCAGGATTATTGATAAACAGGATTACTCATAGCCTTACTGGTCAGGAGCAGCTAATGGGTGCACTCTTTGAATCAGGCCCTGCGTTTGGGCAGCTTTCTCTACTAAATCAAAAAAGAAACGTAAAAAATATACCAGACTTGTGATGTAAACAGAATTTGTGCCCAGAAATTTCACTTCGTCTTGGGGCAGAATTCAAGTCGAGGGGGCCAGATGTCGGGGTAGAACCCAGCTCTGCTGGCTTTCTGTCCCATGCAAGCAGTGACAGCAAATCCCAACTGGGGAACGGGTGGGCGCTTCTTCAAGACTGATTCCTCCTGTGCCTTGACCTCAGTTTGGGAGCATGTCTGGAGGGCCTGTCTGGGCTATCCTGAGAATCCCACCACTTACCCCACTGTAACGGCCCAATCGCACCTGCACCTGCAGGAAGCAGTCCCTCAGGAAAGGATCGAATGTAATTGGCCCTCAAGGGATCAACCTGGGCCAAGAGCAGACATGAAAGTGGGACAGGAAGGCTAGCATGTTCCTGACAGAGTCTGCACAATTTTCCTTCCATTAAATCATTAAAAGTAGCAATGCACGTTAACAAACCAATAAAACTATGCAAACCAAACCCTGGGGTTCATCTCTGAGGGAGAGAATTGAAATGCAGAGAACTTATGTTGAACTTATATAGAACCTTGGTTAGACCACACTTGGAGCACGGTGAACAGTTCTGATCTCCATATTATAAAAAGGATATAGAGGCACTGGGGAAGGTGCAAGAAAGATTTACAAGGATAATACCATAACTGAAAGGTTATAACTATCAGCAAGGGCTGGGGTTCTTTTCTCTAGAAAAGAGAAGGCTGAGAACACCTAATAGAGGTCTTTGAAATTATGAAGGGGTTCAATAGAGTAGACGTAGAGCGGCTGGGGAGAATCTTTAACCCCAAAAAACAGGTGGGTTGGGGTTGGGTGGGAGGTTAAAGTGTAAAATATCTGAATCCCCGACCCCAACCTGCCCACTTCTGGTTTTAATGAGGCAGGATGGGGCGCGGGCGGCCAACCCACTCGTAGGAGGTGGATTGGCACTTTAAATATTATAATGAGGCTGCGTGCCTCATTTGGAAGCACCATTTTAAATCTAACTGTGGGCAGCCGGGTTTCCTGGCCCTCGGGGAGCCCAGAAGCTAAAGGAAGGTGAGGACAGCTGGATCCAGGAAGTAAGTACCTTTCCACTTACCTGCTGGATCCAGCGTTCCTGCCTCATCAACCCCCCGCGATCGAACATTCCCCCCCCCCCCCCATCCCCCGACCCTTCCGCTCTCCACCCAGCCTCTGATCTCCAATCACCGGGCCCTCTGATCACCCCCTCAGCCTCCAATCACCCCTCGACTGCCGATCACCCCTCGGCCTCCGATCCCCCCCCCCCACCCACTGGCCTCTGATGCCCCTCCCGGACCAATCTTCACCCCCCCCCATCCAGCCTTCCGACCTTCCCCCTGCCGACAATCCCAGCCTTCCTCCTCTCTGCTCCCCAGGCCTACCCACTCGACAGCCAGCCAGCCTCTCAATCTGGCTGGCTGCGGGCGGGAAACAGATTTTTAAAAATTAAATCAGGCTCTGCCGAATTTAACGGCAGGGCCTGAGGGAAACCCGTTCTCCTGGGTTTCCCGTCTGCATTCCGGCCCCCCCACTCCCTACCCGCTTCCAAGATAAAATTCCAGCCGATGTTTCCACTTGTGGGGGAGACCAGACCTAGGGGCCATAAATATAAGATAGTCACTGACAAATCCAATTGGGAATTCAGGAGAAGCATCTTTACCCAGAGAGTGGTGAGAATGTGGAACTCGCTACCACAGGGAGTAGTTGAGGCGAATAGTATAGATGCATTTAAGGGGAAGCTAGATAAACACATGAGGGAGAAAGGAGTAGAAGGATATGCTGATAGGGTGAGATGAAGTAAGGTGGGAGGAGGCTCATGTGGAGCATAAATGACAGCATGGATCAGTTGGGCCGAATGGCCTGTTTCTGTACTGTTAATTTTATGTAAAATCAGACGGCTCCAGTACCTGTGTGCAATCTGCCCCGCCCTGTGTTCCTCTCCGCACTCCGTCCAACTAATGTTTAACCTTCTCGGCAGTAAAGACGGAAATCTACCCCACTGTGTCTAGCAGAAAAAGAATCAAAGGTGGCTATCAGGAGGGATGGGGAAGGGGACCCTGATGTAATATCAGAAGGAGAAAATCACGTGGTTCCACTCTAAAGTCTCTTAGAGGTATAACTATCCCTAGAATCCCTGGCAGGGTGTCCATACTTACGGTATCTGCCTTCATAATGAACAAACATTCCTAACTGAAAGCGAGAGCTAAGTGAATTTGTGTGCTTGTGTCCTCACCTGATAACATCAGGCACACATGATCTCAGTGACCAGAAACTTAACTAGACCAGCCACAGAAATACTGTGGCAAACAAGAGCAGGTCAGAGACTGGGTATTCTGCACCTCCTGACTCCCCAAAGCCTTTCCACCATCTACAAGGCACAAGTAAGGAGTGTGATGGAATACTCTCCACTTGCCTGGATGAGTGCAGCTCCAGCAACACTCACGAAGCTCGACACCATCCAAGACAAAGCAGCCCGCTTGATCGGCACCCCATCCACCACCTTAAAAATTCACTCCCTCCACCACCAGCGTACCGTGGCTGCAGTGTGTACCATCTACAAGATGCACTTGCAGCAACTTGCCAAGGCTTCTTCGGCAGCACCTCCCAAACCCGCGACCTCTACCACCTAGAAGGACAAGGGCAGCAGGCGCATGGGAACACCACCACCTCCAAGTTCCCCTCCAAGTTACACACCATCCTGACATGGAAGTATATCGCTGTTCCTTCATCGTCGCTGGGTCAAAATCCTGGAACTCCCTCCCTACCAGCACTGTGGGAGTACCTTCACCACACGGACTGCAGCGGTTCAAGAAGGCGGCTCACCACCAGCTTCTCAAGGGCAATTAGGGATGGGCGATAAATGCTGGTCTTGCCAGCGACGCCCACATCCCAGGAACTAATTTTAAAAAAGTACCACTGGGCTGCTCATGGAGATCATTAGATAGGTAATTACTGATAAAAAAAGAACTCTTTCTGCATACCAGATGACCTTACAAACATATTTTAAATTACATAAGTGCAATCATTATTTCTGTCAAAACATTAATTGTCATTGTAAGGAATCATCTCGGGTACTAATTATAGTGCAGTGTTAAATGAGCAGAATTTTCGGGCAGGTCTCTTTGCCTTGCTGTGATTGATCAATATGATACATAATGAAAGGCAAATAAATCCACTGTAGTTAATATAGGATATGTTTATTTGATTGGCATTATTATGAATCAACAGCCTTATTAAACTCACCCTGCCGCGTTTCTGCTGCTTTCTGAACATTACACTCAGCTGAGCCGCTCCTCTGCCCGAAACCATGGTCGTTTGCAGCCCTCTCCTGGCCACTCACAGTATTACTCTGCATCAGAGCAGCATCACAGAAAGAAAGTCAGAGAGAAAGAAAGTCAGAGAGAAAGAAAGAAAGTCAGAGAGAAAGAAAGTCAGAGAGAAAGAAAGAAAGTCAGAGAGAAAGAAAGAAAGTCAGAGAGAAAGAAAGAAGTCCCAAAGCACTTTACAGCCAATTAAGTTTTTTTTTGAAGTGTGGTCGCTGTTGTAATGTAGGAAACGCGGCAGCCAATTTGCGCACAGCAAGATCCCACAAACAGCGATGTGATAATGACCAGATAATCTGTGATGTTGGTCTCGTAAAAATATCTTCTGGTAACCAAGAAGATAGCAATCAAGGAATCTGTCATAATGTACGTAATAATTATAGATTAGAGATGACCGTGTTATTTAATGCATGGTTGTTTAACGCGTCCAGATGACATTACTATGCTGTAGTAATGTGGTCTGCAACTATCGGACACTTGCAAAGCTCATTGGGGTAAATTTCATGCTTCATTGGTGTACAGTTCTGGTCTATTGTGTACAGTTCTGGTCTCCTTACCTAAGGAAAGACATACTTGCATTAGAGGGAGTGCAACGAAGGTTCACCAGACTGGTTCCTGGGATGGGGGGATTGCTCTATGAGGAGAGATTGAGTAGACTAGGCCTACATTCCCCAGAGTTTAGAAGAATGAGAGGTGATCTAATTGAAACATATAAAATTCTTAAGGGGCTTGACAGGGTTAAAGCTGAGAAAATGTTTCCCCGACTGGGGAATCTTGAACCAGGGGTCACAGTCACAGAATAAGGGGTCGGCCATTTAGGACTGAGATGAGGAGAAATTTCTTCACTCAGAGGGTGGTGAATCTTTGGAATTCTCCACCCCAGAGGGCTGTGGAGGCTCAGTCGTTGAGTATATTCAAGACAGAGATCGATAGATTTTTGGATACTAAAGGAATCAAGGGATATGGGGATAGGGTGTGAAAGTGGAGTTGAGGTAGAAGATCAGCCATGATCTTATTGAATGTCTGAGCAGGCTCGAAGGGCCAAATGACCTATTCCGGCTCCTATTTCTTATGTTCTTCTGTCCATGTAGTGGGGACAAGTATCGGGTCTTCTGGCATGGAGCTGCTTGAGTTGCAGCCCAGACAATTTCTTGTTTGTTGGGTTAGTTAGCTTTGAATATATTGGCCTTGGAGAGGGTGCAGCACAGATTCACCAGAATGATACCGCGGCTAAAAGGGTTCATTTATGAGGATAGTGTAGGGTTGTATTCCCTTGAGTATAGAAGATTAACGGGTGATCTAATTGAGGTTTTTGAGATGATTAAAGGAGCTGATAGAGTGGACAGAGAGAAACTATTTCCTCTGGTGGGGGGAGTCCAGAACAAGGGGGCAGAACCTTAAAATTGGAGCCAGGTCGTACAGGGGTGATGTCAGGAAGCACTTCTTCACACAAAGGGTGGTGGAAATCTGAAACTCTCTCCTCCAAAAAGCTTTTGAGACTGGGGGGTCAATTGAAAATTCCAAAACTGAGATTGAGAAATTTTTGTACGGCGAGGGTATTAAGGATAATGGAACCAAGGCGGGGAGATGGAGTTAAGATACAGATCAGTCATGATATAATTGAATGGCGCAACAGGCTGGAGGGGCTGATTGGCCTACTCCTGTTCCAGGGGGCGATTTTAACCCTACTCGCTCAGCAGAAACCTGGCGGGAGGGCAGTAAAAATCGCCCTGGCTCTTACCTGTCCGAAAGCCGCTATGATCGCAACATCTGCAATTTTAACCCGCTCTCCTGAGCAGGCAGCAAGGACACGTGCCCGGAGCCCAACAGGGCCCTTCTTTACAGAAGCATGTTGTGGCCCGATGACATCATTGAGACCCCGACTGTAATTTTAACTGGGGCCTGTGCGGGGAACCCACTGGGAGTTAAAATCATGGCCATGTTCCTGATACATTGGGCTGGATTTTGATACTGGGGCGGGTTGGGGTCGTGTCATCCGCATTTCGTGTTATCCACCCGACTGCAATTTGATGTGGGAGATTGATGCAATTTTCACTTAATTGGGCAATTGAGTTCCAGCATGTGGGAACCTATGAAACCAATTAGTGGTTTCAGTCTGAAAGTCGCCTCTGATGATGTCATCATTGCTACTGCATTGAAGGTCAGAGACTGCCTGGCCTTTGCTGTGAGAGGACCTGGATGCAAAATGAGCAGCATCAGAGAGAGAGAGAGAGAGAGAGAGAATTTTTTTTGCATCCAGGTCCTCTCACAGCAAAGGCCAGGCAGTCTCTGAAGACATTCAATGCAGCAGCATCAGAGGCGACTTTCACACCTAATACTACTACTACTGGAAATCTAAAAAGGTGACTCAACCGTGGATAACAGGGGAAATTAGAGACAGCATAAAATCCAAAGATAGGGCGTATAAAATAGCCAAAAAAAGCGCCAGAGCGGAAGATTGGGAACAGTTTAAGATAGAGCAAAGGAAGACAAAGGGCTTAATCAAGAGGGGCAAAATAGCTTACGAAAGCAAGCTGGCGGAAAATATAAAAACTAACTCCAAAAGCTTTTATAAGTATATCAAGAGGAAAAGACTGGTGAAAACCAAAGTTGGCCCATTGCAGTCAGATACGGGGGAATATATAACGGGAAATAAGGAAATGGCAGACCAACTAAATGCATACTTTGGGTCAGTCTTTACGAAGGAAGACACAAAAAACCTCCCTGGGATATCGGGAAAAATAGGGACATTTGCAAAGGAGAAACTGACGCAAATCAATATCTCTAAGGATATGGTGTTAAGGAAGCTAAAGGGATTGAAGGCGGACAAATCCCCAGGGCCTGATAACATGCATCCTAGGGTGCTGAAGGAGGTGGCCCTAGAGATAGCGGATGCAATAAGTATGATTTTTCAGAATTCATTAGACTCGGGAACAGTGCCCATGGATTGGAGGGTAGCTAACGTTACCCCACTATTCAAAAAGGGGGGTAGGGAAAAAGCAGGTAATTACAGACCTGTAAGCCTTACATCAGTTGTGGGCAAAATGCTGGAGTCCATCATTAAGGATGAAATAGCGGAGCACTTAGCAAATGGGGACAGGATAGGACAGAGTCAACATGGATTTACAAAGGGTAAATCGTGCTTGACTAATCTATTGGAATTTTTTGAGGGAGTAACTGGTAAAATAGATGGGGGAGAGCCAGTAGATGTGGTGTACCTGGACTTCCAAAAGGCCTTCGATAAGGTCCCACATAAAAGATTAGCAGGGAAAATTGAAGCTCATGGGATAAAGGGGAAAGTATTGACGTGGATAGAGAACTGGCTGTCAGATAGAAAACAGAGAGTTGGAATAAACGGCTCATTTTCTGAATGGCAGGCAGTAACAAGTGGGGTACCGCAGGGATCTGTCCTGGGTCCCCAGCTGTTCACAATTTACATTAATGACCTGGATCAGGGAGTCGGATGCAGCATTTCCAAATTTGCAGACGACACTAAACTAGGAGGGGGGGTGGGCTCAGAGGAGGAGACCAGGAAGCTCCAGAGCGATTTGGACAGACTGGGTGATTGGGCGGATAAATGGCAGATGCACTATAATGTGGACAAGTGCGAAGTTATCCACCTTGGGTGCAGGAACGGGAGGGCAAATTATTATTTAAATGGCAATAAATTGGGAGAGGGGGAAGTACAGAGAGACCTGGGTGTTCTTGTACACCAGTCACTGAAGGCGAGCATGCAGGTGCAACAGGCGGTCAAGAAGGCAAACGGTATGCTGGCCTTCATAGCAAAAGGGTTGGAATACAGGAACAGGGATACCTTGCTGCAGCTGTACAGGGCACTGGTGAGACCACACCTCGAGTACTGTGTACAGTTTTGGTCGCCTCATCTGAGGAAAGATGTTCTTGCCATGGAGGGGGTGCAGCGGCGATTCACCAGGCTGATACCAGGAATGGCGGGATTGACCTATGAGGAGAGACTATGTAGTTTAGGGATGTACACACTGGAGTTTAGAAGATTGAGAGGGGACCTCATAGAAGTGTATAAAATTCTGACAGGTCTAGACAGACTAGATGCAGAAGGAATGTTTCCCTTGGCGGGTGAGAACAGAACTAGAGGACATAATTTAAGGATAAGGGCTAAACCATTTAGGACAGAAATGAGGGGGAATTTCTTCACTCAGAGGGTGGTGAACCTGTGGAACTCATTGCCACAGAGGGCAGTGTACGCCAGCTCATTAAATATATTTAAGAGGGAATTAGATATATTTCTACAGGCAAAAGGGGTTAAGGGTTACGGAGAGAAGGCAGGGACGGGATACTGAATTGGAGGATCAGCCATGATCTCATTAAATGGCGGAGCAGGCTCGAAGGGCCGGATGGCCTACTCCTGCTCCTATCTTCTATGTATCTATGTATCTATGTACCTTCATCACATCTCCGTTGTAATAGCGGACCTGCAGCTGATAGTCAGCTCTCCACTTGTGCTCCCGCCAGGTTTCACTGCCGTGTTTCACATCAGGCGTGCTTCACGTCAGAAAAGGGTTAAACTAGCTAAAACGTTTCAAAATGGCATTACAGAGCCAATTTAGGGCTTGTTAAGGGCTTTAATGGCCTCTCCCGCCTCTTGGAGGCGAGACGGAGTCGGGAACACCGCACACGATTTTATCAAAATTGCGTGGAGGCGGAATGGAGGCGGGATCAGGTCTGCCCGCCACATTTCGCAATTTTAACCCCCCGCACGCCTCCAAACCCGCCTCCACGGCCCTATGAAAATCCAGACCATTAAAAGATGTGACCGCCATCTCTTGGATTTCTTACATACACGCACCCAATTTTGTACAGGTTGAACCCTGGCCTTGTAGGGCGCGTTTGTAAGATAAAGTAGCCCCTTTCAGGCTCTTGGTTTGCGTTTCACTGGGTGATCTAAAGCCGGGTAGGATTTTTCGATTGACGCAGGAAGCTGAGGTGCAGCTGCGGCACTTGTCATGCCTCCCCCCCTGGCAGAGACACGTTTCTGCTTCGCTCTCATCAGCGGAGCGTCTTTGCGAATGCACCGAGGCAGCAGGGTAAGAGGGCACAGGTTCAAGTGAGTGAAGGCCAAGTTCCTGACAGACAGCAGGAGGCATTTCTCTGCACAGAGAATGGGGCTGCCAGGAAGAGTGGGTTGAAGCCGGATGCTGCACTCAGCCATGGCCCAGTGGCAGCATCTTCACCTCTCTGAGTCAGAAGGTTGCGGCTTCATAGTCCCACTTAAGCCCAGCTCATGCATCTATCCCTCAAACAACACCCCTCCCCCCATTTTAAAAGAAAGAAATAGATTAACAGCTCATTTATCTCACTCGCTCTGCGCGGGACCTTGCCGTGCAAAAAATTGGCTGCCATGTTCGCCTGCCAAACACTTCAAAAGTAGTTCGTTGGCTGCGAAACGTGAAAGAAGGTTCATGCTTTTCTTTTTCTCGTATCGCAGAGCCCCTTTTCCGCTGAAAGAAGGTCCGCAGTGCGTGACCAGGTTGACTGAGTTTCGAATTCACAACGTGAGGTGGCCTTGGAGACCGGTGACAAAAACAACACCCACGCTCGGTCTTCTCCCTGAAGTTGCGTCACGCGGTGAGACCGGCGGTGTGGAACTACTCTCTGTCATGGGAGAGCCGAGAGCCTGGCACAGCAGGCCGTCCACCGCCGGAATTAAATGGCCGCCCCAAAGGGAGGTGGCGCCAGCAGCGGCCATTTTGGAATTTTCTACCCGGGGGGGCCGTGGATGCTCAGTCAATGAGTATGTTCAAGAATGAGGTCAATAGATCTTTGGAGACTAAGGGAAGCAAGGGATATGTGGATAGGGTGGGAAAGTGGAGTTGAGGTAGAAGAGTAGCCATGATCTTATTGAATGATGGAGCAGGCTCGAGGGGCTGTATGGCCTACTCCTACTCCTAATTCTTATATTCTCAACTTCACTCAGGCCTGTACTTTGGCCCTTTAATTAGAGAACAAAATGATCTTTTGAGGTGGTCCTCCCTGCCTCCAGAACATCTGTGGCACCTAACTTATTTTAGAATCATAGAAACATAGAAAAATAGGAGCAGGAGTAGGCCATTTGGCCCTTCGAGCCTGCTCCGCCATTCAATATGATCATGGCTGATCCTCTATCTCAATACCACATTCCCGCTCTCTCCCCATACCCCTTGATGCCTGTTGTGTCTAGAAATCTATCTATCTCCTTCTTAAATATATTCAGTGACTTGGCCTCCACAGCCTTCTGTGGTAGAGAATTCCACAGGTTCAGCACCCTCTGAGTGAAGAAATTTCTCCTCATCTCAGTCCTAAATGTCCCAACCCGTATCCTGAGACTGTGACCCCTCGTTCTAGAGCCCCCAGCCAGGGGAAAGAGCCCCCAGCGATTTGTTTTCTTATTCCTCTTCTGGTTCCTAGCCTGGGTGACAGTTCCAAAGGTGCCTTGTGCCTTCCAGTACCTTGCACAATGGGTCTTTCTGCACGTGTGAGCTAGAAGATATTACGCCATGATAAGCACTGTCACCGTGCCGTTGCCTGAGGTGCACTTCCAACAGGGCTATGGGGGGAAAGAGCAGGGGGGGAGCGCGGGACTAATCCGACAGCTCTTTCAAAGAGCCGGCACAGGCACGATGGGCCAACTGGCCTCCCTCTGTGCCGTATCATTCTATAATTGGCTGTAAAGCGCTTTGGGACGTCCTGAGATTGTGAAAGACGCCTTATGAAATGAAAGTTCCCTCTTTCTTACTTTTACTTTTGAATGCACTCCCCCAAAATACAATTCTGATACCCTATGCAATAAAAACTGAACTTGATGTATTATTCTGTCACCATAAACCAGCGGCCCAGATCATTTGCCTGCCATCTCAGTCTGTGCACGACATCAAAAGAAGTTGAAAAAACGCATTAGAAATGAGAATTTTTTTTTTTTTTTAACTTCTTAAATGGCCGACTGCTGGGAATTTGAGAAGATTTATTACAGGGCTATTTTCTTCATGGTGTTGTGAATACTATTCTTCCTCGAGAACACTTTGACCCAGCTACAGGTGATTCATTAACAGCCGAACAGCACCCAAGGTTCCTCAAAGCAGCCTGCGGTTCTCAAGGCCATTTCTGGCAGTGGAACGATCATTTTTTCTCACTGCATTTGTGCTCTTCTGGGGAAAACATTCAATAAAAAGGTTCCATTACACACAAAAACAGCATGTTCTCAGAGGATATTACATTAGAAGGAAGTTCCACTACATCTTTATAAATCACTGGTTCGGCCCCAGCTGGGGTATTGTGACCAATTCTGGGCACCGCACTTTAGGAAGGATGTCAAGGCCTTGGAGAGGGTGCAGAGGAGATTTACGAGAATGGTACCGGGGCAGGAGGGACTTCAGCTACGTGGAGAGACTGGAGAAGATGAAGTTGTTCTCCTTCGAGTAGAGAAGGTTAAGGGGAGATTTAATAGACGTGTTCCAAATTAGGAAGTGTTTTTACACAGGATATACGGCACAGAAACAGGCCATTCGGCCCAACCAGCCCATGCCGGCGTTTATGCTCCACTCGAGCCTCCTCCCGGCTTTCCTCATCTAAATCTATCAGCAATAACCCTCTATTCCCTTTTCCCTCATATGCTTGTCCAGCCTCCCCTTAAATGCAACAAAACTATTCGCTTCAACCACTCCCTGTGGTAGCGAGTTCCACATTCTCACCACTCTCTGGACTGTCTTCTGAATTCCCCTATTGGATTTCTTGGTGACTATCTTATATTGATGGCCTCTAGTTCTGCTCTTCCCCACAAGTGGAAACATTCTCTCGGTATCCACTTTATCAAAAAATTTTAGTATTTTAAAAACCTCTATTAAAGACCCCTCAGCCTTCTTTTTACAAGAGGGAAGAGACCCAGCCTGTTCATCCTTTCCTGATATGTATGCCCTCGCATTTCTGGTATCATCCTTGTAAATCTTCTCTGCACCCTCTCCAGTGCCTCTATATCCTTTTTATAATATGGATAGAGTAGATCAGGAGAAACTGTTTCCACTGGCAGGAGGGTCGGTATCCAGAGGACACAGATTAAGGTATTTGGCAAAAGAACCAGAGGGGGAGATGGGAAGACATTTTTTACGCAGCGAGTTATTATGATCTGGAATGTGCTGCCTGAAAGGGCGGTGGAAGCAGATTCAATAATAACTGTCAAAAGGGAATTGGATATAGGCTTGAAAATCTGCAGGACTGTGGGGAAAAAGCTGGGGGAGTGGGACTAATTGGACAGCTCTGTCAAAGCACAATGGACCAAATGGCCTCCTTCTGTGCTGTAAGATTCTATGATTCTATGATACGTGAAGCAGTTTGCCCTTTCAAGAAAGCCAGCTGGGAGACAGACAAGGGCTTGCGAAGGGCTTGGTATCTGCTACAATTCAACTGCCTGCCAAGTAAACAAACAATCACAATTTAACGTCTTTTTCAGAGTCTTGAGTTTCCATCCTAAAAAAATATTAAGCAAAGGTCATAGAGATATGTTTGCAGAACACAGGGCACAGTTTCGGACAAAGAAGACCCTTCGTCCCACTTGATTTCATCTTCTCCAGAACACCATCTCCCCATTATAGCTTCCAGTTGCCAACCACCCTCTCAAACAACCCCTTATGGCCGCTGCTCGTGCACACATCTTGCTGCTGTTCTGAGGAGGGTGCCCCTCGGATCCAAAGGTGATGACCCACCTGGAGCACTGCGTGCAGTTTTTGGGCACCGCACCTCAGGAAGGGTATATTGGTCTTTGAGGGGTTACGGCACAGATTCACTAGAATGATACCGGGGCTCAGAGGGTTAAATTATGAGGACAGGTTGCATAAACTTGGTTTGTATTCCCTTGTGAGAAGTCGCACAACACCAGGTTATAGTCCAACAGTTTTATTTGAAACCACAACCTTTTGGAGCGGTTGCTCCTTCGTCAGGTGAAGTCAGGAGCAGCGCTCCGAAAGCTTGTGATTTCAAATAAAACTGTTGGGGCTAAAAATTGAGTCGCGCCCCATTTGGGGCGCTAACCTCGCCGGGGCGCTACTTTTAGCGCCCCGAAAAAATTAGCGGCCCCGCGCCGGAACTTCAGTGGTTGCGCCCCAAGAGGGAAGCGGGGCGCCACTGGAAGCACCCCGCATCCCTCTTGGGGCGCTGCGAGGGAATATCCTGGCGCTACGTGCCGCGGTATTGCAGGCCTTCCTCCCCTTCTTAAAGGGGAGGGACCCTGCGCAGCGCGAACCGGGGCCCAGCTGGGCCCCCAGGGATCGGGAGAGCCGGCAAAAGAGCCCGGCACTCAAGAGAAGTGCCGGGCTCTTGGAGCGCAGCCGGCACTTCACGGTGGGGGGGCTTCACGGGGGCCGGGGACAGCAACGGGGGCAGGTGCTGGCAGGCGGCCAGCAACAAAAATGGCCGCCTGCCACCTCCCCTTTAAATATCGCCGCCCCGGCCGCACGTACGCCTCCCTGAACCCGTCGGACATAGCGTCTGGCGGTAAATCAGGGGGCGCGACTGAAGATCGCGGCTGGAGCGCGAGCGGGGTGCTGCGCACGGCGATGACGTCATCGCCGGCGGCGCAGCGCCACAGGGCGCTACCGGCTGGCGCCGCCGCTAACCTCCCGCTGAATTTTACGGGAGGCGTGGGCGGCGCTGCGCCCGGGCGTTAGCTGCTTTACGCCCCATTAGCGCCCTCTTAAGGCGCTAACGGGAGGCGCAAGCAGCTGAATTTTTCCCCCTTGGACTATAACCTGGTGTTGTGCGACTTCTCACTTTTGTCCACCCCAGTCCAACACCGGCATCTCCACATCATGTATTCCCTTGAGTATAGAAGATTGAGGGGCGATCGGATCGAGGTGTTTAAAATGTTAAACGGATTTGATAGGGTGGATATGGAGAAACTATTTCCTCTGGTGCAGGAATGAAGAACAAGGGGACATAATCTGAAAATTAGAGCCAGGCCGTTCAGGAGCGAAACCAGGCAGCACTTTTTCCACACAAAGTGGAGTGGAAATCTGGAATTCTCTCTCCCAAAAGACTGCGGATGCTGGGAGAATTGGCGCTTTCAAGACTGAGATCAATAGATTCTTGTTAGTTAAGAGTATCAATGGATATGGAGCAAAGGCGGGGAAATGGAGTTGAGATACTGATCAGACATGATCTCATTGAATAACGGAGCAGGCCTGAGGGGTTGAATGGCCTACTCCTGTTTCTAATGTTACTGTGTTACTATGCATAGTATGCAGATGCCTACATTCATTCCTACACACAGTGGGAAATCTAGTCCACAATGATTGACATAAGGCTGCACAGAACTGCAAATAATTCAGGTAGCTGAGGATAATGTCCAATTTCATCATTGTAACTGTCATTCACTAACATTGCTTTCTACTCACTCAGGTTTTTTATTTTCTCAAGCCTAATTTATTTAAGTTCCTTTGCGCCCTTCTCAATCACTTTACTGCAGCGTAGCTTCATTCACTGCCCTGCTTTCTTGCGACTGGCACCTTGGGATGTCTTACTACTGTACGTTAAAGACCGCCGTGCAAAAATGTAAGTTGCAAGTTACTGTTGCTCTCTTCCGCTGAACGTGTCGGCTCCTTGCTGGGCTATGGTTCCAAAAGGCACCCGGTGACCTCGAGTACATCTCTAAAGTGGCCATTCTTCATGTGTGATGCTGAGGGGGGGGGGGGTGTGACCTGATCGAGGTCTTTAAGATTATGAAAGGGTTCGATAGGGTAGATGCTGAGAAGATGTTTCCACTTGTGCAGGGAGTCCAAAAACCAGGGATCATAAACATAAGATAGCCACCAATAAATCCAGTAAGGAATTCAGGAGAAACTTCTTTACCCAGAGAGTGGTTAGAATGTGGAACTCGCTACTAAATGAGGCGAATAGCACAGATGCATTTAAGGGGAGGCGAGATAAACACATGAGGGAGAAAGGAATAGAAGGTTATGCTGATAGGGTGAGATGAAGTAGGGTGGGAGGAGGCTCGTGTGGAGCATAAACGCCGGCACGGACCAGTTGGGCCGAATGGCCTGTTTCTGTGCTGTACATTCTATGTAACTTGATGATAAGTTATTTTCTAACTTTGCAGTCTCAGCATGAAGCCTCATTACTGAGGATGTATATCAGAAATTCAGAGGGGTGGGGGTGGGGGAAGAAAAACAACAAATGATTTCAAACCATTTAAAACAATGGTCTAAACCTTGTGCACGGCTGCATCTGAAAACACGTTTCCTCATTTTGATGGCAATGTTTGGCATCTGACCTTGAATTCCAAATACATTTTCAACACGATCTCATTCAACAACACTGCCTTTATTCAAAGTTGCTGCATCCTTCTCAACCGGAGGGATCATGGGCTTCTTTAGCTCAATTTTCGGAGCCTGCCTGAGAAATAGCCAGTTCGACATTGATCTTCGACTTGGGCAAACTCCTCCGATCTTCCCCATCTACCAAAGTGTCTCTGTTTCTGATCAATGCTGCAGCACATTCTTCATTACCGGGGCCTGTCTAACCATAGGCTTCTCCTACCTTCCTCCGTCTACCAAAGTATCTCTGTTTTTGACTAAATGTTGCAGCATATTCTTCATTAAGCAGCTGGGTGATGATAGCATTACCAACTGTGAGTGGGAGTTCAGCACAGCGCTGGAAGAATTTTGGTATTTTTTCGCTTTTCAGCCTCTAAGACTGTGCTGCGAGGGGCTGAAGATCAAATTCTATAAATAATATTTGACAGGTGAGCAAAAATTCAATCAACAATAACAACAAGTTACTTTTCTATGGCGGCTTTAACGTAGTAAAACGTCCCAAGGCGCTTCACAGGAGCGTTAGCAAACAAAATTTGACACCGAGCCACATAAGGAGAT
Source organism: Squalus acanthias (assembly GCA_030390025.1). Classification (NCBI taxonomy): domain Eukaryota; kingdom Metazoa; phylum Chordata; class Chondrichthyes; order Squaliformes; family Squalidae; genus Squalus; species Squalus acanthias. The sequence goes on from CM059425.1 coordinate 253,845,047, forward strand.
ATTAGGACAGGTGGCCAAAAGCTTGGTCTAAGAGGTCAGTTTTAAGGAGCGTGAGGTGGAGAAGCAGAGCGGTTTAGGGTGGGAATTCCAGAGCTTAGGGCCTCGGCAGTTAAAGGCACGGCCGCCAATAGTGGAGCGATTAAAATCGGGGATTCACAAGAGGCCAGAATTGGAGAAGCGCAGAGATCTCAGAGGTTAGCAGAGAGGGTTTTGAAAAGAAGGATGAGAATTTTAAAATCAATGTAGGTCAGCGAGCACAGGGGGTGATGGGTGAACGGCACTTGGTGCGAGTTAGGACACTGGTAGCAGAGTTTTGGATGAGCTCTCGTTTATGGAGGGTGGAAAATGGGAGGCCGGCCAGGAGAGCTTTGGAATGGTCAAGTCTAGAGATAGCAAAGGCACGGATGAGGGTTTCAGCAGCAGATGAACTGAGGCAGGGTCAGAAATAGGAGATGTTACAGAGGTGGAAGTAGGCGGTCTTAAAGATGGAACGGCTATGTGGTCAGCAGCTCATCTCGGGGTCAAATAGGACGCTGAGGTTGCGAATGGTTCTTAGCAGATGGTGAATGGTAAACTGAGAACCACTCCTGTCCCAAAGAGATTTGAAGGTGTTGGATTCCAAATCTTGCATGCAGTTATCCTTGGTTGAAATATAGAGCAACAGATAAACTCTGCCACCAAGGGATCATAGAGATAGATAGAGGCCTTTATTGCAAGGGGGTTGGAGTATAAAAGCAGTGAAGTCCTGCTACAACTGTACAGGGTGTTGGTGAGACCACACCTGGAGTACTACGTACAGTTTTGGTCTCCTTATTTAAGGAAGGATATACTTGCAGTGGAGGCAGTTCAGAGACGATTCACTAGGTTAATTCCAGAGATGAGGGGGTTGAATTATGAGGAAAGGTTGAGCAGGTTGGGCCTATACTCACTAGAATTTAGAAGAATGAGAGGTGATCTTATTGAAACATATAAGATACGAAGGGGGCTCAACAAAGTAGATGCAGAGAGAATGTTTCCCCTCGTGGGGAAATCTAGAACTCGGGGGCACAGTTTTAGAATAAAGGGTCACGCTTTTAGAACTGAGATGAGGAGGAATTTGGTGAGTTAGGAGGTGAGTCACTCACCACAGAATACCTTGCCGCTGTGCAGAATGAATGAGAGATGTGAAGGGGAGTCTTACCTTGGCACTCCTGGTGAGATCATTAAAGTTTTTTCGGCACTGCAACCAGGTCCTTTAGAAAATGCTGGTCACATTCACATTCACATTCACCTCTCATCATGTCCAATGACCAATTTTCTATGGGATCTTTCGGCCATCCATGGGGAAGAGGACCTCCTTTCTATTGTGAACCTGCTCCACCAGCATCTCCATGACTGAAAAACTCAGGGCCCTGCTGGAACTCTTCTGCGCCTCCTCTTTAAGATGCTGCAATCCCTTAAAAACCATCACCGGTGCCTGTATCTGATGATAGTTGAATGGCCTCCATCCATGCCATAAACCTCTATGGCTCTATAGCCCCATGACTCACAGTCTTCTCAATGGTTCTGAAGTGTGTCATCGCTACCCAATACTGTGCCCGCCACTCCCTATGCAAATTCTTTCAGCCTCAATAATTGCGCATTGCTGCCTTGTAAATAAACATTGGCCCAAAAATTAGTGAGTGAGCCTTCGTGCGAGGGTAAGGCCTTCCCGCGATCTCTCACTGCGCGCTGGCTTTTTCAGTCCGAGCTCGCACGAACTTGATGTTCTGGACAGCATCTGTGCAGTGCTTTCGTATCCCACAGGCGTAGTTAATTCGTGCGAGCTGTGGGATCACGTGACTCAGCTAGAGCCAATGGCAGCACACCATCTTTCATTCATAGCTTTCACAGCACGGCTGTGAAAGCTATGAATACTATACCCCCCCAAAAGAACAGCTAAACCTCAATTAAATTTTTTTTTAAAACCATCAGATTAATAAAATAAGTATAGTTAAATAAATTAACCATTTTAAACAAAAAATTAAATTTTTGAAAAAATTTTAAATCTTTTGAAAAGTTATAAAAATAAACTTACCTGTCTTTAAAGTCTCTAAAAAAGATATACCTGTTAAAAAAAATTCAAAATAATACTTAATTAAGTACTTACCTTGTTAAAAGAGGGTCTTACGCCTCCTTTCTTTATGTCTAAAATCTTCCATGCTTACCTGCGCGTCCAAAGCACTGAGTGCACTGCATGCGCGCAGCCTGTAGCGCGCACGCGGTTCACCTAGGAACCGCCCCCTTTTGAATTCACCAAGTGCCGGTTTTCAGCGCATGCGCAGTGCATACAGAAAACCAGCAATTGGAGACAGAATACGCGAGAGTACACAATGCGTACTCTCGCGTAGCGGCACTAATTTTTGGGCCATTAATACATAAATTCTCTAACTTTTCCATTAAAGATATTCTTATTTGTGAAAATTGGCCAGACTCCCTGAACTGTGCGCCTGATTATTCTCAGGGTGAGGTACAGATAAGAGACATATCAAGGAGCTCTCCCAATGACTAACGCTCATGCGCATTTTTGCAGGGCGCAGGTGTGGAAATCAATGCACTGAGACGGGCTTTGCACCTGTCTGTGTGGCACCATGTTATGCCGAAAAACCAGGCATTCACTTCACAGTGGATAATTGAAACCTGCAGGTGCTTATCACGCTGCTCGACATTTCGCAATTTCCTTCGCGCGCGAACAGAAATATTTTTCATCTCTCTGAATGAGTTAATTGCGTTTCGCAACCAATGTTACGCTCTCGTTGCTTACAATTGTCAAGACATTAGCAGAATCAACATAACGTTAAGGAAGGGAGGTAAACACACAGCAGCCAGTATGTTAATTAAAAGCAGACAAGGTAAACAACGATCTTGGAATTAAATATCTCCTAATGGACAGATGGTTTCTACTCTGTCGTTACATGTAACGACTTAGCGCATCACGCACTGTAACTCTGACCTCCAAAACCATCGAGTGCGCAACACCGAACTAAAATGTACGACGTGCATTGCTCCTTCTCGATGAAGTGACTCGTCACATTTGTTGAACAAAAGCTCGCATCTTCCAACAGCATTAAAAATGGAATGAAAAATGCTCACTCTGGCCCGTCTTTGACCAGGGAAACCTCTGGAATGCACTACTTGAAAGGGCGGTGGAAGCAGATTCAATTGGATATATACTTGAAGGGGAAAATAATTTTCAGGACTACAGGGAAAGCGTAGGGGAGTGGGACTATTTGGATAGCGCTTTCAAAGAGCCGGCACAGGCGCAAGGGGCCGAATGGCCTCCTTCTGATTCTATGATCCTAAGAACCAGTTCTTCAGCAGGCGATCAGAGGTTGTGGCCTTGAGGTAGTAGTCTTGGAGTCAGATGATGACTGCAGAGGGACTTCAGTAGTCTTTGCTTTGATCTCATGACCAACGGTGAAAGTACAGAATACGAATGATACTCAACCACTGTATAACTTGTCTAAAAGTTGTATCGGTCCAGTAGGAAGTCATGCTTGAAGTATGTGATAATAGAGATTACAAATGTTTACGCCATATGTGTTTACTTTTTTAAATGATTTATTACTCACCAGTAAAAATCAGAAGCAAAAAAGCGACCAGATTGTTGCTCATGTTTAAGGAGCACAATATCTGTATCTATAACTATATCTATATCGATCACTAGTGTCAGCCATGGCTCTCGCCTCTGAGTCAGAAGGTTGTGAATTCAAGTCCCACTCCAGAGACTTGAGCACAAAATCTAGGCTGACACTCCCAGTGCAGTGCTGAGGGAGTGCTGCACTGTCAGAGGTGCCGTCTTTCAGATGAGACGATAAACCAAGGCCCCATCTTCCCTCTCAGGTGGATGTAGACAGTCCCGGGGCACCATTCGAAGAAGAGCAGGGTAGTTCTTCCAGTGATAACAACAGAAAACGCTGGAAAAACTCAGCAGGCCAGGCAGCATCCGTGGAGAGAGAAACAGAGTTAACGTTTCAGGTCGATGACCTTTCATCAGAACTGGGAAGAGCCGGAAATCAAATAGATTTAAGGCCAGGGTAAAGCTGGGAAAAGGGGGAGGGGATAAAGGAACAAAGGGGGAGATGAAGAGACATTAAGAGACATTAAGAGATATGCAAGGCCAGAGGTGGTGTTAATGTGACAGATTAAGGCTGAATGAAATGTGAAATCCACTGGCAGAATGAAGGACAGCTGCCAGCTTCTAGGAGGAAAAAAAAAAGGTGGGGGGGGGATAAATAAAAGGGTGGATAAAATAAAATATAAATGTGATTGGAGCTGAGGTTATGATCTAAAATTGTTGAACTCGATATTGAGTCCAGAGGGCTGTAGCGTGCCTAAACGAAAGATGAGGTGCTGTTCCTCGAGCTTACGCTGAGCTTCCGTGGAACAGTGTAATAGGCCGAGGACGGTGAGGTCAGAGTGGGAGTGAAGCGGTGAATTAAAGTGACAGGCCACCGGGAGCTCGGGGTCCCCCTTACGGACTGAACGGAGGTGTTCCGCAAAGCGGTCACCCAATCTGCGTTTGGTCTCCCCAATGTAGAGGAGTCCACATCGTGAGCAGCGAATACAGTATACTAAATTGCAGGAAGTACAAGTAAATCGCTGTTTCACCTGGAAGGGGTGTTTGGGGCCCTGGACAGTGGGAAGAGGGGAGGTATAAGGGCATGTGTTGCATCTCCTGCGCGTGCACGGGAAGGTGCCGGGCGAAGGGGAAGGGGTGCTGGGGGTGGTAGAGGAGTGGACTAGGGTGTCGCGGAGGGAGCGGTCCCTACGGAATGCTGAAAGGGGAGGTGAGGGGAAGATGTGTTTGGTGGTGGGATCACGCTGGAGGTGGCGGAAATGGTGGAGGATGATCCGTTGAATGTGGAGGCTGGTGGGGTGAAAGGTGAGGACAAGGGGAACCCTATCGTGGTTCCGGGAGGGAGGGGCAGGGGTGAGGGCAGATGTGCGGGAGATAGAACGGACACGGTCGAGGGCCGTGTCGACCACGGTAGAGGGGAATCCTCGGTTGAGGAAAAAGGAAGACATGTCGGAAGCACTGGTATGGAAGGTGGCATCATCAGAGCAGATGCGGCGGAGACGGAGAAACTGGGAGAATGGAATAGAGTCCTTACAGGAGGCGGGGTGGGAGGAAGTGTAGTCCAGGTAGCTGTGGGAGTCGGTGGGCTTGTAGTGAATGTTAGTCAATAACCTATCCCCAGAGATGGAGATGGAGAAGTCGAGGAAGGGAAGGGAAGAGTCGGAGATGGACCATGTGAAGGTGAGGGAAGGGTGGAAATTGGAAGCATAGTGAATGAAATGTTCTAGTTCAGGGCGAGAGCAGGAGACGGCACCAATACAGTCATCAATGTACCGGAAAAAGAGGTGAGGGAGGGGACCCGAGTAGGACTGGAACAAAGAGTGTTCCACATATCCCACGAAAAGGCAGGCATAGCTAGGACCCATGCGGGTACCCATAGCAACACCTTTAATTTGGAGGAAATGGGTAGAGTCAAAGGAGAAGTTGTTCAATGTGAGAACAAGTTCAGCCAGGCGGAGGAGGGTGGTGGTGGATGGGGACTGGTTGGGCCTCTGTTCAAGGAAGAAGCGGAGCGCCCTCAGGCCATCCTGGTGGGGAATGGAGGTGTAGAGGGATTGTACGTCCATAGTGAAGAGGAGACGGTTGGGGCCGGGAAACTGGAAACTGTTAAAATGGCGGAGGGCATCGGAAGAGTCGCGGATGTAGGTGGGAAGAGACTGGACAAGGGGAGAAAAAATAGAGTCGAGATAGGAAGAGATAAGTTCCGTGGGGCAAGAACAGGCTGAAACGATGGGTCTACCGGGGCAGTCCTGTTTGTGGATCTTGGGAAGGAGGTAGAAGCGGGCTGTGCGGGGTTGGGGAACTATGAGCAAGTTTCGAACTTCGTAGTCGTGTGCTGCATGTTGCACAACATGGCAATCCTCAGGACCCAGCCAATGCCACCAGGCCTTGTAGCACCACCAGAGGAGGAGGAGGAAGAGGAGGAAGAGGACGAGGACGATGATCATCAGCAGCACCAAGGCGGGAGGGCGGCCCACAATGGTCAAACTGCAAGGGCCGTCCGTCAACGACTAATAGCAAGCCGCTTCTAGGGCCCCTGCCATTGCTACAAACACTAATCAACCCAGCACGCAACCCCTAAGCCGGCCAAGGCACCAATCATTCCAAGCACCAGCCATGTATATTTTGAAAACAGAAACTTATTTATTTTACAAACTCTGTGTGTGTCAATTCCTCATGACAAACTCATAGAAATAAACACAAAAAAACAGTCAATAACATAACTGGTTCTCACAACCTGGAGATAATGTCCAAAACACTAAACAAAAGTTGGACCACGACCCTCGGCCTTTAATAAAAAAATGACCAGCATTTTGGCACACCTCCTACTTTTTGCCCTTCGAGGGTGATCTCCTTCCCTTGCGCACTTCCCCCCTTCCAACCCTACTGCTCCTCCGTAATGGGACCTCAGTGGCTGCAGCAAGGCTGGTGGAAGGCTGCTGCTCGTCAGACCCTGACACTGCAGATGCCCCTGAAGGACGGCCTCGACCACTTCTGGGCCTGGAGGGCCCGGCTGCAGACTGCACCAACTCTGCATGAGCGGCAGCAGTCTGTCCTACAGGCGGTGGCAAGTGCAGTGGAGAAGTGACAGTGTTGGCAGCAGGAATGCTGTCATCGTGAGAGAGGACAGCAACTCCCTGCTCGCCCGACACACTGGCACTCCCACGGGGCAGCACTTCAGCATCCGGAGCAATCTGCCGGAGAACAGATTGCTGGCCTGCTGCGGCGCGGTGACAGCCCCGGGGACATGTGCACGAACCATCAAGGTTGGCAGCAGTCTGTGCTCGCGTGGCCTCCATCTGAGTCTGTATGAGAGCAGTCAGAGGTGGGATCACGGCAGCCAGTGACTGAATTGCAGCACTAAGCGTTAGTGTGGCATCCGCCTGTGCTACAGCGAAGTGCTCCACACTCCTTGCCAGTGACTCAATGCATTCGGGCACCCTTCCCACTGCACCCATGAGCTCAGTGTGCATGCCCACCGCCTGGCTGTTCATTTCTGCAATCAGCCGCTCCTCCTCTGCGTCCATTGCAGTAGGAGTGTCTGGCATACTCTCCCTCTGGGGAGAAGGCCCCCGTTCTTCCCTACCCCCCCCCATGGCGTTGCTGCAGCCCGCTGGGTCCTGGAGCTTCACCATCATCAGCCCCTTCCCCACTGCTCCCCTCCGGGGAAGGCATGTTCCCAGTGTGGGCATGGGCTTCCTCGGGAGAGGGTGGCACTGATGCTCCGGCTTCCTCTTCCTCCTCGGCTGCAGCATCACTCCCAGTGGCAGCTTGAGGGCCCGTCTCCTCAGCTGGTGAATCACCATCTGAAAGCAGGGAGGTACAAGAGTGGCTTTAGCATGAGGACAGGGTGGCAGTAAGGGAGGAATAAGTGCAGCGAGTTAGCAAGTTGGATTGAAAGTGTCAAAGGCTGGTATTGTGAGGGACAAGTGGAAGGACAGAGGACAAAAAGGTGATGACCTTACCATTGCTGTCCACAACGGGGTCGGCGTCTCCAGTGGCGACGGGACCGATCACCCGGCTTGCCACAATCCTGTGGACGCGCTCCTCCAGATCGCTGAGGGGTTGCAGCTGAAGCCGCCCTCCACCTGTCCGTTGCTGCTGTCTCCGATTATGAGCCAGCTTAGCCTGCAAGAAAAAGGACAGCATCTGAGTAAATATACAGCCATGGTCTTGCCTGATGTGCCTCCCATAGGTGAATAGCCCTTACAATATACAGCCATGGTCTTGCCTGATGTGCCTCCCATAGGTGAATAGCCCTTACTGTACGCAAAGTGTAGAATGTGTGTGTGTGTTTGATGAAAGGGCCATAGGTGTTGGATGAGTGTTGTGCATTGGGGTTTTAAGACCCTCTGGCCATAGAGTGAGGTTGAGATGGAGGGATGGAGAGGTATTGAGAAAAAGCCACTCACCCTGACGACCCGAGTGAGGTCGTTGAACTTTTTGCGGCATTGAACATGGGTCCTGGGCACCATGCTCCTGGAGGAGACGCTCTGAGCCACCTCCCTCCACACTCTTCTGAACTCGCGTGGCAAAGGCCTCCTGCCACTCTCAGGGAACAGCATGCATCGTCTGCGCTTCACTGCGCCAACCAGAGCATCCAAGGCCCACTCGGTGAAGCGATGAGCGCGTTCTCTCACCCTCTCCAAGCTTGGCAGCAAAATGGATTCACAGGTCTCTCCAGGCTGAGATTCAAGGCTGCAATGAGCAGGGTGTGGCTGGGGAGCAAGTGGCCCCCCCCGCTTTAAGAAGTGTCCGGCGCCAGTGTGTCTGTGTTCCCTCGCTAACTGGCAGCAGCTGCGCTGCGCTCGCGCGCTGAGTTAGCGCCTCACTCCTTGGCCTTTGCGCCTTAAGACAGGTGTGCAGCGCCTGCTTTAGCGCTCCACTCACCTCCCGGGGCGGTAAAAGTGAAGTTTCCTGTCAGTGCCGATAATTAGTGCCAGGCGCTAATATTTGCGTCCGGACGATATTTGCGCCCCAAATGGGGCGCGACCTAATTTCTACCCCATAAGATTCTGAAAGGGCTCGACAGGGTAGATGCAGAGAGGATGTTTCCCCTCGTGGGGGGAATCTGGAGCTAGGGGGCATAATTTCAGAATAAGGGGGCGCCCATTTAAATCGGAAATGAGGAGGAATTTCTTCCCTCAGAGGGTCGTGAATCTTTGGAATTCTCTTCCCCAGAGAGCTGTGGAGGCTGGGTCATTGAATATATTTGATGTCCTTTAGGGAAGGAAATCTGCTGGTCTGCCCTCTGAAATGAAACCACTCAGTTGTACCAAACCGTTACAAAGAAGACAGACTGCAGCGGTTCAAGAAGACGGCTCATCATCACCTTCTCCAGGGCCATTAGGGATGAGCAATAAATGCTCATTAATAAATATATTTAAGGTGGAGATAGACAGATTTTTGAATGATAAGGGCGTCAAGGGTTATGGGGAGCGGGCAGGGAAGTGGAGTTGAGGCCAAGATCAGATCAGCCATGATCTTATTGAATGGCGGAGCAGGCTCGAGGGGCCAAATGACCTACTCCTGCTCCTACGTCTTATGTTCTATGTGAGACAGTCATGCAGGTTATCATTACCTCAAAGATTTGAAATATGACAGGTTTTTATTATTCATTCATGGGATCTGGGCATCGCCAGCATTTATTGCTCATCCCTAATGGCCCTGGAGAAGGTGGTGGTGAGCCATCTTCTTGAACCGCTGCAGTCTGTCTTCTTTGTAGCAGTTTGGTACAACTGAGTGGTTTCATTTCAGAGGGCAGACCAGCAGATTTCCTTCCCTAAAGGACATCAATGAACCAGATGGGTTTTTATGACAATCTTTCTATTCCAGGTTTATTGAACTAGAATTTAAATCCCCCAGCTGCTGCTGTGGGATTTGAACTCACGTCCCCGGATCATTAGTCCAGGCCTCTAGATTACTAGTTTAGTAGCATAACCACTATGCTACCATACCCAAAAGTGCCCATATAGATGTGATTGTATTTAGTTTGCATCAAGGCTCTGACACACAGACACAAATATACAGGCATAAATATAGATACAGATATAGATAGATATAGACACAGATGTAGGTACAAATACTATCCGTAATAATATAGAATTACAGCACAGCAACTGGTCTGTGCTCCACACGAGCCTCCTCTATTTCAACTCACGCTATCAGCATATCCTTCTAAAATATCCTTCTAAAAATATAAACATACAGAAATAGACACAGATATAAATATAGCTACAGCCACAGATACAGATATAGATATAGGTACAGATATTTTGGTGTGCTTTACATGTCACCAAACAGTGGTGATGAGATAGAGGGGGTTAGTTCGAAGAGATATGTAAGAATAACAGGGACAATATTGAGTAGCCTTAACTATCCTAAGATAGAATGGAATAAAAGTAATGCATGCGGTGACAATGGGGAACACTTTTTTTCAATGCATCCACGACTGCCTCCTAGATCAGTATGTTTTCAGTCCAACAAGGAACGAAACATTGCTTGATTTTGTTCTGAGAAACGAAGTTGGAAAAATAACTGATGTGAGAGTAGAACAATTGGGTAAAAGCGACCACAACGTGATTAGGTTTGGTGTGAGAATAAAAAAGGTAATTGAAAAGTCAAAGGTAAGAGTGCTGGAGTGGGAAAGGGTGAAGTTCAGCGCAATAAATTTCAGCGAGATTTGGGTGTCCTCGTGCAAGAAACACAGGCATGCAGGTACAGCAAGCAATAAGGAAGGCAAATGGCATGTTGGCCTTTATTGCAAGGGGGTTGGAGTATAAGAGTAAGGAAGTCTTGCTACAATTGTACAGGGCCTTGGTGAGACCACACCTGGAGTACTGTGCACAGTTTTGGTCTCCTTATCTAAGGAAGGATATACTTGCCTTGGAGGCGGTGCAACGAAGGTTCACTAGATTGATTCCTGGGATGAGAGGGGCTGTCCTATGATGAGAGATTGTGTAGAATGGGCCTATACTCTCTGGAGTTTAGAAGAATGAGAGGTGATCTCTATGAAACATATAAGATTTTGAAGGGGATTGACAGGGTAGATGCTGAGAGCTTGTTTCCCCTGGCTGGAGTGTCTAGAACTAGGGGGCATAGTCTCAGGTTAAGGGGTAGGCCATTTAAGACTGAGATGAGGAAGAATTTCTTCACTCAGAGGGTTGTGAATCTTTGGAATTCTCTGCCCCAGAGGGCTGTGAATGTTGAGTCTTTCAGTATATTCAAGGCTGAGATAGATAGATTTTTGGATTCATGGGGAATCAAGGGATATGGGGATCAGGCAGGAAAGTGGAGTTGAGGTCGATGATCAGCCATGATCTTATTGAATGGCAGAGCAGGCTCGAGGGGCCGTATGGCCTACTCCTCCTCTTACTTCTTATGTTCTTATAAGAAGGGACCTGGCCCAAATTAACTGGGCAGAAAAGTTAGCAAACAGGTAGACAAATCAGCAGTGGGAAATCTTCAAATGTTAGAAGGATAGAGTACAAAATAGATATATTCCTACACTCCGCTAGCCAAACTGTCCCAGTACAGCTAAGACACTGGTATCTACCCAACAATGTAGAAGATTGACCAGGTCTGTCCTATCCATAAAAAAACAGGTGAAATCTAACCCCAACACTTAGCATCCTATGAGCCTCTTCCCAATAAACAAGGAAGTGATTGAAGGAATCGTCAATAGCATCATAAAGCAACACCCGCTAACCAAGGTAATTGACAAAAGAACCAGAGACAACGTGAGGACATTTTTTTTAAGTAGCGATCTGGAATGCGCTGCCTGAAAGGGTGGTGGAAGCAGACTCAATAGTAACTTTCAAAAGGGAATTAGATAAGTACTTGAAGGGGAAAATTTGCAGGGCTGTGGGGAAAGAGCGAGGGAAAGTGGGACTAATTGAATTGTTCTTTCAAACAGCCAGGAAAGGCACGGTGGGCCGAATGGCCTCCTTCTGTGCTGTATCATTCTATGATGCTGTGAAAACCACTTGGCTTCAGACCTCATCACAGCCTTTGTCCAGACATGGATGCAAGAGGAGGTGAGGGTAGCTGCTCTTGATGTCAAGGCAGCATTCGGCCGAGCATGGCACTAGCATGTTCTACAAAGTATTTGGCCATGTGTGTCTACACTCATTGGAAAAAACAAGTTTAGGAGGAGTGATTTCTTTACACAGAGCTCGATCAACAGCTGATTGCCAGGTAGGGTGATTTGTTGCAATGTTCTGGGCGCATTTCAGAAACAGTCTCCAATGGGAAGAAAGTAGGGTTGGTATTCTGGAAGGGTGAGATCAAAAGGGCTGAAGGGCCTTCTTATAGGGTACAGAGTAGATTTACAAGGATGTTGCCAGGGTACAGAGGCGATTTACGAGGATGTTGCCAGGGTACAGAGTAGATTTACGAGGATGTTGCCAGGGTACAGAGTAGATTTACAAGGATGTTGCCAGGGTACAGAGTAGATTTACAAGGATGTTGCCAGGGTAGAGAGGCGATTTACAAGGATGTTGCCAGGACTGGAGAATTTTAGCTATGAGGAAAGATTGGATCGGCTGGGGTTGTTTTCTTCGGAACAGAGGAGGCGGAGGGGAGACTTTACTGAGGTGTATAAAATTATGAGGGGCCGAGATAGAGTGGATAGGAAGGACCGATTTCCCTTAGCAGAGAGATCAATAACCAGGAGGCATAGATTTAAAGTAATTGGTAGAAGGATTACAGGGGAGTTGAGAACTTTTTTCACCCAGAGGGTGGTGGGGGTCTGGAACTCACTGCCTGAAAGGGTGGTCGAGGCAGAAACCTTAATCACATTTAAAAAGTACTTGGATATGCACTTGAGGTGCCGTAACCTACAGGGCTACGGACCAAGAGCTGGAAAGTGGGATTAGGGTGGATAGCTCTTTTTCGACCGGCACAGACACGATGGGCCGAATGGTCTCCTTCTGTGTCATAAATTTCTATGATTCTATGATTAAAAAAGTGCAAACTGTTTCATGATAGCATGATCCTTGCAATGAACAATCCCATTGTTAAATCAGATTAGCTCATTAAAAAGACCTAGAGGTAGGTCTGAGTGTCTTTATAGCATTAATAGGTTTTACCGAGACTCCATTTTACACATCCACTAATGCAGGAAAATAATTCCAGACTTGCGTGTAGCTTGTTCCATTTTTCATCCATTAATTCTAGCAAGTACCACAAGCCAACCAATTTCATTCTTCGAAACACATCAAAGATCAACCTGGTCCTGTCTTGGGGAAGCTGGATAAAGCACATAATGGAGAAAGGAATAGAAGGTTATGCTGATAGGGTGAGCTGAAGTAGGGTGGAAAGAGGCTCGTGTGGAGCATAAACACCAGCATGGACCAGATGGCCTGTTTCTGTGCTGTAAATTCTATGATGCAACAATGCCAAACTTTGTAGCTGGCCTTTAGAAATAATTCTTAGCCAAACTAGTTCCCAGCTCCAGAACTGAACAATTGAAGTTTTTTTTAATTCATTCACAGGGGATGCAGGTGTCACCAGCAAGGCCAACATTTATTGCCCATCCCTAATTGCCCTGGAGAAGGTGGCAGTGAGCCACCATTTCTGAGGGCAGATAAGAGTCAACCACATTGCTGTGGGTCTGGAGTCACATATAGGCCAGACCAGGTAAGGCCAGCAGATTTCCTTCCCTAAAGGACATTAGTGAGACCAGATGGGTTTGCACAACAATCCAGCAGTTTCCATGGTCACCATTACTGATACTAGCTTTTCACTCCAGATTTATTTAATTAACTGAGTTTAAATTCCCCAGCTGCTGTGGTGGGATTTGAGCTCATCATCTATACCTAGATCATTAATCCAGGCCTTTGGATTACTAGCCCAGTAACATAACCACTATGCTACCATATCTGTGAACATAGTTGGGCCATCTTTCCATTAAGTCTTCCATAGTCCGACATAGGATTACATAGGATATACGGCACAGAAACAGGCCATTCGGCTCCACTCGAGCCTCCTCCCGTCTTTCCTCATCTAAATCTATCAGCATAACCCTCTATTCCCTTCTCCCTCATATGCTTGTCTAGCCTCCCCTTAAATGCATCTATACTATTCGCTTCAACCACTCCCTGTGGAAGCGAGTTCTACATTCTTGCCACCCAGAAGTTTCTTCTGAATTCCCTATTGGATTTCTTGGTGACTATCTTATGTCGATGGCCTCTGGTTTTGCTCTTCCCCACAAGTGGAAACGTTCTCTCTGTGTCTACTCCATCAAAACATTTCACAATTTTAAAGACCTCTATTAGGTTCCCATCAGAATGTTTTCTCAGTCGGACTTTAGCCTGAGATAGGCAAGAATTATACTCACTTGAGCATTTAAGTGAGTAAGCAAGTGGCTGTGCTTTAATTTGGAGCCTTATTTTATCATTCAAAACCGAGTGCGGCTGGCTATTATGTTAGCTCTTACTAAACATTACTTTAGTTCAGTTTTATTTTTTCATATTCATGCTGTCCTAATAAAACCCTCCGCCCTACCTTTGTTAATGTTATACAACGTGGCCTTTTCCCCTTCTTGGTACCATTTGTGTTATATTAATTCGGTTATACTGACAATGATTTATAGTGCATTAGTTTAACATGCCTCATGTAAACAGTTCTGGATGTGCAGCGCGCAGAGATTAAATGCAAATGTTATTTGCGCGCAGAAAGATAACGAAGTTTGAACTGGGTTTGTGAATTATTATGAGACAGACGTCACGGAATACTGAACGCGTGGATCACAACCTGGGAGCTGTTGTTTCTCTCCCTCTCGCGCCCTGTCTGAAAAGCTGGCAAAAAAAGGCGCACAGAGGCGAATGCACGAGAGATGCTGGAAAGTTCACTTTCAATGAAAGCTTGGATGGATATCGCAACAAGCAGAAGAATGCAGAGCAAAACGTTAACGTTCGTGAAGAGATCCTGGCCAATCACCACTGGCTCCAGGGCAGGAACCAACTCAGAGGCAAAATGATTTCCCGTCCATTCGCAGTCCAATGTTCAAAAAATCTGGGCTTTAACCTCAATGAATCGGAGCGGGGGGGTGGGTGGTGGGGGGTGGGGGCGGGGTGGTTAAGAAAGATTAGGTGCCTAGAGCAGATTCCTCAGGTGACGCAGGGATGGATAAGTATTCTTGGAGTGTTTCTCGATTGCTTTGGGAGGGGCGGCTGGGGATCAGGGAGCATTTACCATAGAATGATAGATTGGTTACAGCACAGAAGGAGGCCATTCGGCCCGTCGAGCCCGTGCCGGCTCTCTTTTTTTTCATTTATGGGATGTGGGCATCGCTGGCAAGGCCGACATTTATTGCCCATCCCTAATTGCCCTTGAGAAGGTGGTGGTAAGCAACCTTCTTGAACCGCTGCAGTCCGTGTGGTGAAGGTGTTCCCGCAGTGCTGTTAGGGAGGGAGTTCCAGGATTTTGACCCAGCGACGAGAGCACTTCAGCTAGTCCCACTCCCCCGCCCTTTCCCCATAACCCTGAAAATTGTTTTCCTTCAGGTACTTATCCAATTTCCTTTTGAAAGCCGTGATTGAATCTGCCTCCAGCACCCTCTCAGGCAGTGCATTCCAGATCCTAACCACTCGCTGCGTAAAAATGTTTTTCCTCATGTCGCCTTTGGCTCTTTTGCCAATCACCTTAAATCTGTTTCCTCTGGTTCTCGACCCTTCCACCAATGGGAACAGTTCCTCTCTATCTACTCGGTCCAGACCCCTCATGATTTTGAACACCTCTATCAAATCTCCTCTCAACCTTCTCTGCTCTAAGGAGAACAACTCCAGCTTCTCCAGTCTATCCACGTAACTGAAGTCCCTCATCCCTGGAACCATTCTCGTAAATCTTTTCTGCACCCTCTCTAAGGCCTTCACATCCTTCCTAAAGTGCGGTGCCCAGACTTGGACACAATACTCCAGTTGAGGCCGAACCAGTGTTTTATAAAGGTTCATCATAACTTCCTTGCTTTTGTACATTATACCTCTATTTAAGAAGCCCAGGATCCCGTAAGCTTTTTTTAACCACTATCTCGACCTGCCCTGCCACCTTCAATGATTTGTGCACATATACCCCCAGGTCTCTCTGTTCATGCACCCCCTTTAGCTTATATTGCCTCTCCTCGTTCTTCTTACCAAAATGTATCACTTCGCACTTTTCTGCGTTAAATTTCATCTGCCACGTGTCTGCCCATTCCACCAGCCTGTCTATGTCTTCTTGAAGTCTATCACTATCCTCCTCACTGTTCACTATACAGAATTTTCTCAGGAAATTAAATGGATAGAACACTTAATAAGCCAAATGGCTTAATATTCCACGCTTCATGATCATTTCTAACATCAGGCTCCATCAAATGGCAGCAACTCTCCTTGGCTCGGGCATACCAGAAATCCTAAGGATTGCGCGATGTTCAGGGGCATAGTTGTAGACTATTTGATAAAGGTTGACTGCTACGACTAATCAAGAACTTCATTATCGCTGTATCATGCAACGACCAAGATGGTAGAAGGCGGAACACAGCGGGTCGAGAGGGAGGGGTAGATCTTATGATGTAACACTCCCGGCTCAGACCTTCGCGCGACAGGAGCGCAGATTGAGAATTAGGGCACCGAGGATGGACGATTTTTCTGCCCATCAACATTAGCACTAATTTGTAGAATTTACTCCTGAATGTCTCCCTTCTACCGGAATTAGAGTTTCTGGAGCTGATAAATGAAGAAGCTCAGTATCACTTTGCTGAAAAAGCTTGCATCTATATAGCGCCTTTCAGAACCTCAGGACATCTCAAAGCGCTTTACAGCCAATTAAATACTTTTTCAAATGTTGTAATGGAGGGAAACACAGCGTCAAACTTGCACACAGCAAGGTCCCAAGTACGGCAATGTGATAATGACCAGATAATCTGTTTTTCATAGAATCACAGAAATTTACAGCACGAAAGGAGGCCATTTCGGCCCAACGTGTCCGTGCCAGCCAACAAAGAGCTATCCAGCCTAATCCCACTTCCCAGCTCTTGGTCCGTAGCACTACAGGTTAGAGCATCCCAAGAGCACATCCAAGTACTTTTTAAATGTGGTTAGGGTTCCTGCCTCTACCACCCTTTCAGGCAGTGAGTTCCAGACCCCCACAACACTCTGGGTGAAGAAATTTCCCCTCAAATCCCCTCTAAACCTTCCCCCAATTACTTTAAATCTGTGCCCCCTGGTTCTCGACCCCTCTGCTAAGGGAAATAGGTCCTTTCCATCCACTTTATCTCTGCCTCTCATAATTTTATACACCTCAATAAGGTCTCCCCTCAGCCTCCTCTGTTCCAAGGAAAACAGACCCAACCTATCCAGTCTTTCCTCATAACTAAGATTCTCTACTCCCGGCAACATCCTTGTAAATCACCTCTGCACCCTCTCTAGTGCAATCACATCTTTCCTGTAATGTGGTGACCAGAACTGCATGCAGTACTCTAGCTGAGGCCTAACTAGTGTTTTATACAGTTGAAGCATAACCCCCCTGCTCTTATATTCTGTGCCATGGCTAATAAAAGTGAGAAGTCGCACAACACCAGGTTATAGTCCAACAGTTTTATTTGAAATCACAAGCTTTCGGAGCGGCTGCTCCTTCGTCAGGTGAAGTAAAGGAATACAAAATCGACAAAGCATATATAGATAGAGAACAATGCATGTGTAACTTACAATGGCAGACGACTACATTTAATCCTCCTGACTGCCTTTTGTCACACCTCGGCAGATAAACAATCAGGTCAGCCAGGAAGGCACCACATCAAAGACATAGCAAGATACAACTGAGACAATGAGGTGGGGTTACAGGGGGTCTAATGTGTCAAAAGCTGCAGTCGGTATGGAAAACGATAAACTTTAAAATTTTTACTTTTTTACTGGGAATCACATCTGTGAACAAGCCAACGATGACTCGAGTCTGGATGACTCTACGTCATGTATCGTGACATAAACCCAAGATCCCGGTTGAGGCCGTCCTCATGAGTGCGGAACTTGGCTATCAGTTTCTGCTCGATGATTTTGCGTTGTCGTGTGTCTCTAAGGCCGCCTTGGAGAACGCTTACCCGCAGCCTCGGATCTGGTTTATGTCACGATACATGACGTAGAGTCATCCAGACTCGAGTCGTCGTTGGCTTGTTCACAGATGTGATTCCCAGTAAAAAAGTAAAAATTTTAAAGTTTATCGTTTTCCATACCGACTGCAGCTTTTGACACATTAGACCCCCTGTAACCCCACCTCATTGTCTCAGTTGTATCTTGCTATGTCTTTGATGTGGTGCCTTCCTGGCTGACCTGATTGTTTATCTGCCGAGGTGTGACAAAAGGCAGTCAGGAGGATTAAATGTAGTCGTCTGCCATTGTAAGTTACATATGCATTGTTCTCTATCTATATTTGCTTTGTCGATTTTGTATTCCTTTACTTCACCTGACGAAGGAGCAGCCGTTCCGAAAGCTTGTGATTTCAAATAAAACTGTTGGACTATAACCTGGTGTTCTGCGACTTCTCACTTTTGTCCACCCCAGTCCAACACCGGCATCTCCGCATCATGGCTAATAAAGGCAAGGATTCTGTATGCCTTCTTAACCACCTTATCTACCTGGTCTGCTACCTTCAGGGATCTGTGGACATGCACTCCAAGGTCCCTTTGTTCCTCCAAACTACTCAGTGTCCTACCATTTAATGTGTATTCCCTTTCCTTGTTAGCCCTCCCCAAATGCATTACCTCACACTTCTCCGGATTGAATTCCATTTGCCACTGTTCTGCCCACCTGACCAATTTATTGATATCTTCCTGCAGTCTACAGCTTCCTTCTTCAGCATCAACCACATAGCCGATTATAGTATCGTCTGCAAACTTTTTAATCATACCCCCTATATTCAAGTCTAGATCATTGATATATACCACAAAAAGCAAGGGACCTAGTACTGAGCCCTGCGGAACCCCACTGGAAACAGCCTTGCAGTCACAAAAACACCCATCAAACATTACCCTCTGTTTACTGTCTCTGAGCCAGTTTTGAATCCAACTTGTCCACAGATCCCTGAAGGTAGCAGGCCAGGTAGATAAGATGGTTAAGAAGGCATACGGAATGCTTGCCTTTATTAGCCGTGGCATAGAATACAAAAGCAGGGGGGTTATGCTTCAACTGTATAAAACACTAGTTAGGCCTCAGCTAGAGTACTGCGTGCAGTTCTGGTCACCACATTACAGGAAAGATGTGATTGCACTAGAGAGGGTACAGAGGAGATTTACAAGGCTGTTGCCGGGAGTAGAGAATCTTAGTTATGAGGAAAGACTGGATAGGCTGGGTTTGTTTTCCTTGGACCAGAGGAGGCTGAGGGGAGAACTTATTAAGGTATATAAAATTATGAGGGGCCTGGATAAAGTGGATGGAAAGGACCTATTTCCCTTAGCAGAGGGGTCGAGAACCAGGGGGCACAGATTTAAAGTAATTGGGGGAAGGTTTAGAGGGAATTTGAGGGGAAATTACTTCACCCAGAGGGTTGTGGGGGTCCGGAACTCACTGCCTGAAAGGGTGGTAGAGGCAGGAACCCTAACCACATTTAAAAAGTACTTGGATGTGCACTTGGGATGCTGTAACCTGCAGGGCTACGGACCAAGAGCTGGGAAGTGGGATTAGGCTGGATAGCTCTTTGTTGGCCGGCGTGGACATGATGGGCAAAAATGGCCTCCTTCCGTGCTGTAACTTTCTATGATTCTATGATTCTATGATTGATACTTTGCCCTGGATCCCATGGGCTTTTAACTTCGTGACCAGTCTGCCATGTGGAACCTTATCAAAAGCCTTGCTAAAGTCCATATACACTACATCAAACACACTACCCTCATCTACCCTCCTTGTTACTTCCACAAAAAATTCAATCAAGTTTGTCAGGCACGACCTTCCCTTAACAAATCTGTGCTGACTATCCTTGATTAATCCGTGTCTTTCTAAATGAAGATTTATCCTGTCCTTCAGAATTCTTTCCAATAATTTTCCTACCACCAAGGTTAGGCTGACTGGCCTGTAATTACTCGGTCTATCCTTTTCTCCCTTTTTAAACAAGGGTACCACATTAGTAGTCCTCCAGTCCTCCGGCACCACACCTGAAGCCAGAGAGGATTGGAAAATGATGGTCAGGGCCTCTGCTATTTCCTCTTTTGCTTCGCTTAACAGTCTGGGATACGTTTCATCCGGGCCTGGGGATTTATCCACTTTTAAAGCTGCTAAACCCCTTAATACTTCCTCTCTCACTATGTTTATTTCATCTAATATTTCACACTTTTTAGTGATGTTGGTTGAGGGATAAATATTGCCCAAGATACCTCCCCTGCTCTTCTTTGAAATAGTGGCCATGGGATCGTTTATGTTCACCTGAGAGGTCAGGCGGGGCCTTGGTTTAACGTCTCATCCAAAAGACAGCACCTCCGACAGTGCAGCACTCCCTCGGTACTGCACTGGAATGTCAGGCCTGGATTATGTGCCAGCTGGAGTGGGATTTGAACTTCTGACCTATTTGACATTAGAGGTTGATAGTACTACCTACTGAGTCAAGGCTGACACCTAATGAAGGAACAGCAAGTTCAGGGTAGATCACTGGTCGCCATATTTATATAAAATTCCTGTGCGCACCAGTTTTACAGCAAAGCGTGTGCGTAAACTAACCAAGAATATACCAAATCCAGAACACTCACTGTCGGTCAGCTGTCATATTAGGATGAATATATGGAACATAGGGATAAATCTTACCATTTAGCCCTCCCAGTGGAGAGCTTTGCACAAGGAAAAGTCATTGAATGGGAAATGTGCCGTGATTCAGGCACGGTGACTTCCACACATGAATTCCATCAATGCAGTCCTGTCACACAGAGCTCTGATGCGGGGGACCTAATTGTAAAATCTAACCCCATGGTGCACACTCTGTATGTTATAAGACTTGCATTCAAGGGGTTAAGTTACGAGGAGAGATTACACAAATTAGGTTTGTATTCCCTAGAATTTAGAAGGTTACGGGGTGATCCAATCGAAGTTTTCAAGATATTAAGGGGAACAGATAGGGTAGATAGAGAGAAACTATTTCCACTGGTTGGGGATTCTAGGTCTAGGGGGCATAGTCTAAAAATTGGAGCCAGACCTTTCAGGAGTGAAATTAAGAAACACTTCTACACACAAAGGGTGGTAGAAGTTTGGAACTCTCTTCCGCAAATGGCAACTGATGCTAGATCAATTCTTAATTTTAAATCTGAGATTGATAGCTTTTTGTTAACCAAAGGTATTAAGAGATATGGGCCAAAGGCGGGTACATGGAGTTAGGTCACAGATCAGCCATGATCTCATTGAATGTCGGAACAGGCTCGAGGGGCTGAATGGCCCACTCCTGTTCCTATGGCACCTTTCACGACCTCAGGACGTCCCAAGGCACTTTACAGCCAATTGTGTACTTTTTGAAGTGTAGTCACAGTTGCGATGTAGGAAACACATTAGCCAATTAGCGCACAGCAAGATTCCACAAACAGCAATGAGACAAATGACCAGATCATCTGTTTTAGTGATGTTGGCTGAAGGGTAAATATTGGCCAGGACATCGGGGGTGGGGGGGGGGGACTCCCCTGATCTTCTTCAAAATAGCGCCGTAGGATCTTCTCTACGTCTGCCATATTGAAACCTTTCATCATTTTAAAGACCTCTATCAGGTCACCGCTCAGCCTTCTCTTTTCAAGAGAAAAGAGCCCCAGCCTGTTCTGCCTTTCCTGATCGTTGCAAACCTGTCAGTTTTGGTAACATCCTTGTAAATCCTTTGTGCCCCTTCTCCAGTGCCTCTATTCCTTTTTATAATATGGAAATGTACACAGTTACTCCAAGTGTGGTCTAACCCAGATTCTCCACAAGTTTAACATAACTTCTCTTATTGAGGCAAAAGAAACATACATCTGTAATTTATTTTTTGCAATACCTCCTTCTTTCTCTGAGCAAGTATGGGTTCTAATCATTCTGTGCTACCTGCGCGCCTTTAAAGGCCACCGATCAGCTCTAAAATCTTTTTCATTTGATAAACCCCGGCGTCCTTGCTTTCCCATCTTAACAAGTTAATTACACCGCTATCAGATTCGCCTTCCAGGAACACCCACAGCTGACATTGTTTCGTGTTAAATTATTCAGAATTGAAAGGAGGCATTGATTAGACGGTGCTTCAGCACCATCGGGGCAAAGGTCAGCATGAATATCCTAAGCACTGCGTTGGAATCAGAATTTATCTCGACGCTGGAGAAAAGTGGCAATGAAGCCACCTTGTTAACATGCAGGTACAGCAGCAATTAGGAAAGCAAATGGTGTGTTGGCCTTTATTACAAGAGGATTTGAGTATAAGAGTAAAGACGTCTTAAAATGAAAGAAAGACTTGCATTTCTGTGGCGCCTTTCACGACCACCGGATATCCCAAAGCGCTTTACAGCCAATGAAGTACTTTTGTTGTAAAGTGGGAAACGCAGCAGCCAATTTTGCGCACAGCAAGGTCCCACAAACAGCAATGTGATAATGACCGAATAATCTGTTTTATGTGGATTGAGGGATGCATATTGTCCAGGACACCGGGGAGAACTCCCCTGCATGTAGGAAACATCAAGCAATTGCGTGTCTGCAAGATTACCACGTTTGAGTTTCCAGCACTCAAACGTTCAAACTCCCCTGCTCTTCTTCGAAACAGTGGCCGTGGTAAATTGAATGACTTGTAAAGAGCTGAAGTGAAAAACAGGAGGTGGTTAAATGGCAGAAGTGAAATAGGCACGAGACAATCGGAGGCACAATGAGAGAAACCAAAAGAATAAAAGACACACAGAGTTCTGAAATGTTCTGAAAAGCACATTATAACATTCAGAGTCACAACCTTGTGATTGGTTAAAACAATGGATCGTGTTGTACATGTGGATTCCGATTAAAGAGGTTTTGGCGCTAAGCAGCTCTCAAAATGGAAGTGAAAGTAAATTTACAGAACCTGCAACAAGGAACATTACAAAAGAAACAATCAGGCTTAAATCAAACAACTTGCCCTCCATAAGTCGTATTCACCTTTCATCATTTTCCCCCCATGAGACACACAGCAAGGTCCCACAAACAGCAATGTGATAATGACCAGATAATCTGTTTTTGTTGTGTTGGTTGAGGGATAACTCCCCTGTTCTTCTTCAAAATAGTGCCATGCAATCTTTTACATCCACCTGAAAGTGCCTCGGTTTAATGTCTCATCTGAAAGACAGCACCTCCGACAGATGCAGCACTCTCTCAGCATTGAAGTGTCAGCCTAGCTGCATGTGATCAAGTCTCTGGAGTGGGACTTGAACCACACAACCTTCTGACTCAGAGGGTGAGTGTGCTACCAACTGAGCCATAGCCGACACTTACATTACTGCACTGATATAGGGCCCTGGTGAGACCAAACCTGGACTATTGTATACAGTTTTGGTCTCCTTACCTAAGGAAGGATATACTTGCCATAGAGGGAGAGCAACAAAGGTTCACCAGACTGATTCCTGGAATGGGGGGATGGTCCTATGAGGAGAGATTGAGTAGACTAGGCCTATATTCTCTAGAGTTTCGAAGAATGAGAGGTGATCTCATTGAAACAGACAAAATTCTTACAGGGCTTGACAGGGTAGGTGCAGGGAGGATGTTTCCCCCTGGCTGGGGAGTCTAGAACCAGGGGTCACAGTCTCAGAATAAAGGGTCGGCTATTTAGGACGGAGATGAGGTGAAATTTCTTCACTCGGAGGGTGGTGAATCTTTGGAATTCTCTACCCCAGAGGGCTGTGGAGGCTCAGTCATTGAGTATATTCAAGACAGAGATCGATAGATTGTTGGATATTAAGGGAATCAAAGGATATGGGGATAGGGTGGGAAAGTGGAGATGAGGTAGAAGATCAGCCATGATCTTATTGAATGGCGGAGCAGGATCGAGGGGCCGAATCAAATAAAGAACAAACTTTTATTTATATAACACCTCTCACGACCTCAAGACGTCCCAAAGCACTTTCCAGCCAATGAAGTACAGTACTTTTTTTTAACATGTAGCTATTGAGGTAATGTAGGAAACGCGGCAGCCTATTTGCGCACAGCAAGCTCCCACAAACAGCAACGTGACAATGAGCGGATCATCTTCTTTTCTAGTGATGTTGATTGAGGCTTAAATATTGGCTGGGACACCGCGGTGAGCTCCTCTGCTCTTCTTCGAAATAGTGCCATGGGCTCTTATACATCCATCTGTCGGGGCCTCGGTTTAACATCTCATCCGAAAAGACGGCACCTCCGACAGTGCAGCGTTCCCTCAGTACTGCACTGGAGTGACAGCCGAGAGTTTTTGTGCTCAAGTCCCTGGAGTGGGGACATTTCTTTTTTATTTCAAAAATATACTTTATTCATAAAATTTGTCAAAACACATTACAATATAGATAGTAGATTGGCGGTTAGGATCAGATCAGCCATGATCTTATTGAATGGCGGAGCAGGCTCGAGGGGCCGATTGGCCTACTCCTGCTCCTATTTCTTATGTTCTTATGTTCTTATGTTCTTACAATACAATCCACAAATCACATTACATATAGCACAATACAGATGAATGCCGTACTTGGCACTCTATGTACAGAAACAGATTACAAGTACGTTTTCATTTCTGTGTCATACGGCCCGAGGGGGGTTTTTACACTGTTTCCAGCCACTCGGTGTACATTGGCGGGAGGGCCTTAAACTGTGGCTCTTCCCCATCGTGCCTTTGTGGCGGCGGCACCAACCTTTAGTGCGTCCCTCAGCACGTAATCCTGGACCTTGGAATGTGCCAGTCTGCAACACTCGGTCGTGGACAGCTCCTTACTCTGGAAGACCAGCAACATTCGGGCAGACCAATGGCCGTCTTTCACCGAGTTGATGGCCTTCCAGCAGCAGTTGATGTTTGTCTCGGTGTGCGTCCCTGGGGAACAGTCCGTAGAGCACAGAATCCTGCGTTACGGAGCTGCTCGGAATGAACCTCGACAAAGACCACTGCATCTCTTTCCTGACCTTCTTTGCAAAGGCACATTCCAGAAGGAGATGGATGACGGTCTCATCCCCCCCCACCCGCGCCCCCCACCGCAGCCGCAGCCGCCTCGAGGACAGCGTGCGGCGACACTGAGACTCCGGGTGTGCATGAAGAATCTGACGGGGAGGGCCCTTCTCACCACATAGAAACATAGAAGATAGGAGCAGGAGTAGGCCATTCGGCCCCTCGAGCCTGCTCCGCCATTCGATGAGATCATGGCTGATCATCCAAACTCAGTACCCTGTACCTGCCTTCTCCCCATATCGCTTGATACCTTTAGCTTTAAGAAATATATCTAACTCATTCTTGAATATATTTAATGACTTGGCCTCAACTACCTTCTGTGGTAGAGAATTCCACAGGTTCACCACTCTCTGGGTGAAGAAATTCTTCCTCATTTCTGTCCTAAATGGCTTACCCCTTATCCTTAGATTATGACCCCTGGTTCTGGACTCTCCGACCATCGGGAACATTCTTCCTGCATCTAATTTGTCCAGACCTGTCAGAATTTTATATGTTTCGATGAGATCCCCTCTCATTCTTCTATACTCCAACGAGTATAAGCTCAATCGACCCAATCTCTCCTCATATGTCATTCCTGCCATCCCAGGTATCAGCCTTGTGAATCTTCGCTGAACTCCCTCCATGGCAAGAACATCCTTCCTCAGATAAGGCGACCAAAACTGCACACAATACTCAAGGTGTGGTCTCACCAAGGCCCTGTACAACTGCAGCAGGACATCCCTGTTCCTATATTCAAACCCTTTCGCTATGAAGGCCAACATACCATTTGCCTTATTCACCGCCTGCTGCACCTGCATGCTTACCTTCAGCGACTGGTGCACAAGGACACCCAGGTCTCGTTGCACTTCCCCTTCTCTCAATCTATTGCCATTCAGATAATAGTCTGCCTTTCTGTTTTTGACACCAAAGTGGATAACCTCGCATTTATCCACGTTATATTGCATCTGCCACGCTTCTGCCCACTCACCCAACCTGTCCAAATCATCCTGGAGTTTCTCGGTATCCTCCTCGCAGCACACACTTCCACCCAGCTTTGTGTCATCTGCAAACTTGGAGATATTACCTTTAGTTCCCTTATCTAGATCATTAATGTATATTGTGAATAGCTGGGGTCCAAGGACCGATCCCTGCGGTACCCCGCTAGTCACTGCTTGCCACTCGGAAAAAGACCCATTAATTCCTACTCTTTGCTTTCTGTCCGCCAACCAGTTC
Organism: Squalus acanthias; assembly: GCA_030390025.1. Taxonomy (NCBI): domain Eukaryota; kingdom Metazoa; phylum Chordata; class Chondrichthyes; order Squaliformes; family Squalidae; genus Squalus; species Squalus acanthias. Next base: position 253,870,959 of record CM059425.1, read on the forward strand.
TCTATCCAAGTCAATACCTTGCCCCCAATCCCATGTGCCTTAACTTTACACGCTAATCTCTTATGCGGGACCTTATCGAAAGCCTTTTGAAAGTCCAAATATACCACATCTACTGGTTCTCCCTTATCTATTTTCCCAGTTACATCCTCAAAAAATTCCAGTAGATTAGTCAAGCTATGTCTTGGTGCTTGTTTGAAAGTTCTGGCGATGAGGCATTCTGCCAAATAACTTTGACAGTCTGCTCGGGGGACCATCTGACAGGATCCACCATCTCCTTTTTCCGTAGGGCCTCGAGGACGTTACGTGCTGACCACTGCTTTATGGCCTTGTGGTCAAAGGTGTTTCCTTGTACAAACTTTTCTCCGAAGGACAGGTGGTCCGGCACGGTCCAACTAAATGGAGCGTTCCGCGGCAGCGTGGCCAGACCCATCCTTCACAACACCGGGGACAGATAGAACCTCAGTACTTGGTGTTTGCGTACCGAGGGTCTATACACATCTTGATGCAGCCGCACAGAAAGGTGGCCATCAGGACGTGAGGTACGTTTTTTCTCCTCATTTCCTACATTACAACAGTGACTGCTCTTCAAAAAGTACTTCATTGGCTGCAAAGCGCTTTGGGACGTCCGGTGTCATGAAAGGCGCTATAGAAATGCAAGTCTTTCTTCTTTCTTTCTCTATCTGGAGACGAGTGGGGAAATACTTCAATGAATAAGAATCAAGCCATATTGCTGTGTGCCTTAGAACCAGAAAATTCACTGTCTTATCAGCCAAAAGGAATCGCACGCTAAACTGCACCGGAACAAACAAGTTCATATTCATTCATTCTAGCTATAGATCAGCTGGTGTCAACTAGGTTAAAACTGGGCCATGCTCCACTGTTTGATGAACTGAAAATGCATTTGACCTTCTGAGGTTTTGTATCACAAAAATCAGCAATTAGCATCTTCAAATTCTCCTGGTGACTGTCGAATGGTTAGGTCAATGCTCTTCTTTCTAAGAACATAAGAAATAGGAGCAGGAGTCGGCCATTCGGCCCCTCGAGGCTGCTCCGCCATTCAATAAGATCATGGCTGATCTGATCTTGGCCTCAACTCCACTTTCCTGCCTGTTTCCCATAACCCTTGATTCCCCTGTAGCTCAAATATCTGTCTATCTCCGCCTTGAATATATTCAATGACTCAGCCTCCACAGCTCCCTGGGGTAGAGAATGCCAAAGATTCACGACCCTCTAAGAGAAGAAATTCCTCCTCATCTCTGTTTTAAATGGGCGACCCCTTATTCTGAAACTATGCCCCCTAGTTCTAGATTCCCCCGCGAGGGGAAACATCCTCGCTGCATCTACCCTGTCGAGCCCCCTCAGAGTCTTATATGTTTCAATAAGATCCCCTCTCATTCTTCTAAACTCCAATGAGTATAGGCCCAACCTGCTCAACCTTTCTTCATAAGACAACCCTTTCATCCCAGGAATCAACCTCGTGAACCTTCTCTGAACTGCCTCCAATGCAAGTAAGGAGACCAAAACTGCACGCAGTACTCCAGGTGTGGTCTCACCGGCGCCCTCTACAGCTCCCTTTCTACAATATCTGGCTGAATCCCGACTCTCCCTGTCTTATTTCCTGTTTTATTTGTCTCGATTCTTTTGGTCTAACCTGGGCGGTGTCGCTTCTCTCTCTTTTAAGGAGTAGGATACTGAAAAAAAACCCGAAAGGAACTGGTCGGTTCAGGAGTAATAGGGCGAAGGGACAGTGGGTGAAGTTGCGCCAAAAGCGGGAAATATTTACGGCCAAGTTGCGATTGGCTAATGTTCCCCATTTGTGCCCTGGTATCTGAAGCTCCTTCTATGTTGTAGTGAGACCCGTGACCCCAACACGTGCATCTCGTGAATCCATCTGCAATCTGAAAGTAGGTTTGTCGTCGGTGGACAGTTCCTCCCACCCGAGTGAATCCTGTTACGTTTACATCTGGGCTGCATGAATCTTAGTGCAACATAAAAGCAGTTTAAGAAGCGCAGGTTACTACACAGGACTAAGACTACGCTCCTTTTTATCTCTGCATATAGCATCTAGGCACCCCCCCCTATTTCCTAGGCGTCTGCGGCAAACTCCTAAAAATTGTTTGACGCAGCGAGTTGTCATGATCTGGAATACGCTGCCTGAAAGGGCGGTGGAAGCAGATTCAATCGTAACTTTAATAAGGGTATCGGATAAATACTTGAAAAGGAGAAATTTGCAGGGCTACGGGGAAAGAGCAGGGGGCGCAATGGGACTAATTGGAGAGCTCTTTCAAAGAACCGGCAATAAACTCCAAATAAAACTTTTGGTTTGACATCTGACCGATTCGGAGAACTTGCTGAGCTGCCTCTGAAACATTTTACGAATATACGACCAATGACGGACAGGAAAAGACCGGCTGCTCCATCCAGCCTGTTCCACACGACCATCATGTCTTGTGCATCACAATATATGCACTCCCCAGTTCCCACTCCAAGCCAGAGAGAGGCAAAAAAAAAATGTTTTTGCCTCTCAAACTCAGGCCAATTAGGTCGACAAAACAAAACCTGGGAAATTCCTCTCTGACCCCTTTCGGCGATCAAAACTAGTCCAGGAGATCACTCTGGCCCTGATTAATGTTATGCACGACCTACCTTCTGTAAGAGGTGATCTCCACCCCAGCCAGAAACAGGTCCAGCCCTCGCTTGAAGGAATTCAGCGGATCGGCATTCGCCACACAGCCTGTTCCAGAGGTCCACTATTCTCTGGGAAAAGAACCACGTACTATCATCTAACCCAGTTCTGCCCTTATATTTTTGACTTTTTTTTTAAATTCAGACATGTGGGCAGTAAAACAGACGAATGGTCTTCGACCTGAAACGTTAACTCTGTTTCTCTCCACGGATGCTGCCTGGCCTGCTGAGTTTTTCCAGCGTTTTCTGTTGTTATTTCGGATTTCCAGCATCCGCAGTATTTTGCTATCGTATTAACAAAATGCTCATTGGGTTATAGCCTTAAAGCATAATTGACAGAGGGGTTAAGGATACAACTGTTATAGCTTTTAGCTGTGAGTCCCTCTTTCTAAAATTGAACCTTTAGAAGACTATATGAATCCTATTGTTGGTTCAGTCTTCCCGCAAGTTTGACAGTTCTGTCTACTCGCAGACCCAGAAAGTGACATCTAACGCACTTGTGAATATTACTTCTGAGTAGATCTGAAGCTTTTATGTTCTCAAGGAGCACAGATATTTTAAAGCCTTGTCAAACTTCGTCAGTCTTATGTTCCTGGCGTAAACAATTCAACTTCAAATCCTCAGTGGATCAACATGGTGTTATGGGTTGGTGATGTTAGTGTTGAAGTTTGAATCTTCGTTTTGAAAGTGACCTTGATTTTCACATCCAGACTAGGTCAGGTTGCAGCTCTAATGTTTCATTCTCATCTGTATTCCATCAGTCACATGGTCCATATGTCTGAGATGCACTGATGTACCTTCACTGCATCTGACCATACCGTAAACATTCACTCCCTCCACCACCGGTGAACCGTGGCTGCAGTGTGTACCATCTACAAGATGCACTGCCGCAACTCGCCAAGGCTTCTTCGGCAGCACCTCCCAAACCCGCGACCTCTACCACCTAGAAGGACAAGGGCAGCAGGCGCTTGGGAACACCACTACCTGCAAGTTCCCCTCCAAATCACACAAACCTTCTGACTTGAAAATATATCGCCGTTCCTTCATTGTCGCTGGGTGAAAATCCTGGAACTCCCTCCCTCACAGCACTGTGGGAGTACCTTCGTCACACGGACTGCAGCGGTTCAAGAAGGTGGCTCACCACCACCTTCTCGAGGGCAACTAGGGATGGCCAACAAATGCTGGCCTTGCCAGCAACGCCCACATCCCAGGAACGAATAAAAAACATTTTTTTTAAAAACATATGTAAGACAGAACCTCAAAGCAGGTCAGATATAATGAATTAAGTTGAAGTATTTTTTTAATTTGTTCTCCGGATGTGGCAAGGTCTGGATTTATTTCCCATCAATAGTTGCCCTGAGAAGGCGGTGGTGGGCCTTCTTCTTGAACCACTGGCAGTTTGATACAACTGAGCGGCTTGCTCGGCCACTTCAGAGGGCAGTTGAGAATCAACCACATTGATGCGGAACTCGAGTCGCATCTCGGTCAGACCGGGTAAGGGCAGCAGGCTTCCTTCCCTAAAGGAAATTAGTGCAGGAACTGTTATGTAGACACATAGACACATAGAACTTTTCCCCTTAGCAGAGGGGTCAATAACCAGGGGGCATAGTTTCAAGGTAAGGGGCAGGAGGTTTAGAGGGAATTTGAGGAAAAACTTCTTCACCCAGAGGGTGGTTGGAATCTGGAACTCACTGCCTGAAAGGGTGGTAGAGGCAGGAACCCTCACAACATTCAAGAAGCATTTAGATGGGCACTTGAAACGCCATAGCATACAAGGCTACGGACCAAGTGCTGGAAAATGGGATTAGAATAGACAGGGCTTGGTGGCTTGCGCGGACTCGGTGGGCCGAAGGGCCTCTTTCTGTGCTGTATAATTATATGACTCTATGACTCTATGACACATGTGGTTGCCATTTTGTACACACCAAGGCCCCATAAACAACAAATGAAACAATTGACCAATTAGTTGTAATTGGTGGTACTGACTGAGGGAGAAATGTAGGGTGGGGTACCAAGAGAACTCCATACTGTTCTTGAAATAGTATAGTAGGACCTTTAACTTTCATTCGAACATGCCTGCAGTTTAACACCTCGTCATAAGAACATAAGAATTAGGAGCAGGAGTAAGCCATAGAGCCTCTCGAACCTGCTCCTGCCATTCAATAACATCATGGCTGACCTTCTACATCACTTTTCTTGCCCGATCCCCGTATTCCTTGCTTCCCTCAGAGTCCAAAAATCTATCGATCTCAGCCTTGAATATACTCATTGACTGATCATCCACAGCCCTCTAGGGTAGAGAATTCCAAAGATTCACAACCCTCTGAGTGAAGAAATTTCTCTTCATCTCAGTCCTAAATGGCCGACCCCTTATCCTGAGATTATGACCCCATTGAAAATAACAAGTGAGCATTCCATCCCCTCTAAACCAGTCAACATTTTTATGTCACACGACTGTGCTCTGCTTAACATCATCTACTATGCATACCCATCCATTTGTCTGTTCCATCTAAATCTGCCCCATTACAAATGAACCCTCTGGCCCAAGGGAAAAGCAAAAAATAAAAAGATTAATATACGAATGTACGTTTTCTACCTTGGTGCATTGCCTTTGCGACTGTATACTACGTATTCTAGATCTCCTTCTATGTCCTAGCGCAGTGGGAGAAGGAGATGAGGTGTTTTTTTTTAATATTCATTCTTGGGATGTGGGCGTCGCTGGCAAGGCCGGCATTTATTCCATCCCAAATTGCCCTTGAGAAGGTGGTGGTGGGCTGTGTTCTTGAACCGCTGCAGTCCGTGTGGTGAAGGTACTCCTAAGGTGCTGTTAGAGAGGGAGTCCCAGGGTTTTGACCCAGCTGGCTATCACTGAATGGCTACTCTTTGTCTCCTTGACCTGGGTCATAAAATGGCCTTACAACTGTTGACACCATGTCTGATACTGCAGTCACTTTCTGTGCCTTTCTACTTTTTGGCTCAGCCTTGGATTATTCGAGTGGGCCAACTGAAATATTTTCCTAACCTCCCTCCTCACCCTCGTTGTGACAATTTTAAATTGATGACCCTCAGTCATTGAGCCCTCACCCCCGAGCCAATGTCATGCTTCATTTTTGTCATAGTTAGGAAGAAGGCTTCTTGGGCTGTAGGTGACTCCAGCCCAAATGGTCCAGTCTGTGACGAAGTATCTCATCGCTAAGTATCAGAAAATGTTCTTCTGGTGGAGCTGCAACTTGGCTTGAAGGACACCAAAGGATTTGATGCCTCCATCATCAATGAACTCCGAGGTCCTTTCAATGCTCTATTGTGCCAGGATTTGCAACCTCTTCCCTGACAATCCCAAGAGATGCCTGGGTCGTACCGCACGGTTGACACTGCAGCTATACTTCCCCCATTCCCTGGATGTGAACGTGATAGTTCATAGCTATCCATGCCCGTAGCATGGCACCAATCCGACAGTCTGACCAGCGGGTTGGGTGGGTGCTGCTGAAACGCGCTTTCTGCACCGGCCCTGGGCATTCAAATGACCCACTCCTTGCTATTTTGGGCAGACTGGTGGGAGGGGAGATCTGCTCCAGTGCATTTGTGCCAGAGGAGTGTGACCCGAGGGGTTCCAGGGCTACCGTATATATGAAGCGGTGGCATTTCATCCCTCCCCCCTACAAGTTAATTGAGAATCAGACAGCACAGAAGGAGTCCATTCGGCCTATCATGCCTGTGCCAGCTCTTTGAAAGTACCACGCTAATGGATAGTGGTCCATTACTTCAGGATGGTACTTTTCAAGGGTAGTCACTGTAGTAATGTGGGAAACTCAGCAGTCAATAGTCACACAGCAAGGTCCCACAAACAGCAATGAGATGATGACTAGATAATCTGCTTTAGTGATGTTGGATCAGGGATAATTATTGGCCCAGGACAACTCCAGTGCACTTCTTCAAAGGAGTGCCATGGGATCTTATACTTCTACCTGAGAGGGCAGGTGGGGCTTCCGTTTAACATCTCACCCAAAAGGCAGCACCTCTGACAGAGCAGCACTCCACTGGCAGTGCCAGCCGGGATTACGCACTCAAGTCGCAGGAGCGGGTCTTGAAGCCACAGCCTTCTGAATCAGAGACAAGAGTGCTAGCTATCCGAGCCACCTGGAAGAGCTACAGTAAGCGGTGATGATAAAAACACTATTTTGGCTCCTGTTAGATTTTGATTTACGAGCCTGTGCAATATGTTAATTTATTTACCAGGAGAGGAAACAGTAAATGAGAAAGCACATCTGCAGCTTCAGCTGTAAAACAAACATTACGGCATGGTTTAGTGCATGAGCGAGCAGGCGGGCGCCACAAAATTATCTGCATGAATGTGACACAGAAGGCAGGCGGTGTTAAGGTAGAGTTCATTCTGTCATTGACAATCATGTATACAAGCAATTACTTTTATCACAACACACAGCTAAGGTTGGAGTCATTTTGAATTCTCAAAACTGAATGAAATTACTCTCTCCCTGTACTCTGGCCCTACAGCCATGTATATCCGTGATTTTATTCTGGCGGTTGAAGAGAATCATTATAACACAACTTTACAACCATCCTTGGTGGCCCTTGAACTTGCTTCGAGGGCATTGTCTACTTAACTCCTCCCGTATGGTACATCTTTCAGAAAAATAATCAGATTGCTCAGAGACTGGAACATGTGCAACGTTGGGAATGAGCAGCCTTGTGGAAATTCCCAGCGGGAATAAATTCTGTTCACCTACCGACATAGACAGGTAGATAAGAAGTGAAAAAAAAAGAAAGCCTTGCCTATACACAGCACTTTACACCACCTCAGGAAGTCCCAAAGCGCTTCACAGCCAATTAAATACTTGTGAAGTGTCATCACTTTTGCAATGTAGGAAACGCGGCAGCTAACTTGTGCACAGCATCGACCTCGGCACCGGCTACGGACACGGCAACAGCACACCCAGCCCAGTCGAGCCTGCAGAGTCCTCCTCACCAACATCTGGGGACTTGTGCCGAAATTGGGAGAGCTGTCCCACAGACTAGTCAAGCAACAGCCTGACATAGTCATACTCACAGAATCATACCTTTCAGCCAAAGTCCCAGACTCCTCCATCACCATCCCTGGGTATGTCCTGTCCCACCGGCAGGACAGACCCACCAGAGGTGGCGGCACAGTGGTATACAGTCGGGAAGGAGTGGCCCTGGGAGTCCTCAACATTGACTCCGGACCCCATGAGGTCTCATGGCTTCAGGTCAAGCATGGGCAAGGAAACCTCCTGCTGATTACCACCTACCACCCTCCCTGGTTCAATAAGAAGTGCATGCCAGGAGCAGCATCAGGTGTACCTAAAAATGAGGTGCCAACTTGGGGAAGCTGCAACACTGGACTACATGCATGCTAAACAGCAGAAGAGCATGCTATAGACAGAGCTAAGCAATCCCACAATCAATGGATCAGATCAAAGCTCTGCAGTCCTGCCACATCCAGTTGTGAATGGTGGTGGACCATTAAACAACTAATGGGAGGAGGAGACTCCATGAATATCTCCCTCCTCAATGATGGTGGAGCGCAGCAGGTGAGTGTAAAAGACAAGGCTGAAGCATTTGCAACCATCTTCAGCCAAAAGTGCCGAGTGGATGATCCATATCAGCCTCCTTTGGCGGTCCCCACCATCACAGAAGCCCGTCTTCAGCCATTTCGATTCACTCCACATGATATCAAGAAACGGCTGAGCGCACTGGAGACAGCAAAGGCTGTCAGATCCGACAACATCCCGGCTGTCGTGCTGAAGACTTGTGCTCCAGAACTAGCCGCGCCTCTAGCCAAGCTGTTCCAGTACAGCTACAACACTGGCATCTACCCGACAATGTGGAAAACTGCCCAGGTATGTCCTGTCCACAATAAGCAGAACAAACCCAATCCATCATTTACCGCCGCATCTCTATCATCAGTTAAACGATGGAAGGTGTTGTCGACAGTGCTATCAAGCGGCACTTACTCACCAATAACCTGCTCACCGATGCTCAGTTTGGGTTCCGCCAAGATCACTCGGATCCAGACCTCATGGTCCAAACATGGACAAAAGAGCTGAATTCCAGAGGTGAGGTGAGAGTGACTGCCCTTGACATCAAGGCAGTATTTGACCGAGTGTGGCATCAAGGAGACCTAGTAAAACTGAAGTCAATGGGAATCAGGAGGAAAACTTTCCACTGGCTGGTGTCATACCTAGCACAAAGAAAGATGGTTGTGGTTGTTGGAGGTCAATCATCACAGCCCCAGGACATCGCTGCAGGAGTTCCACAGGGTAGTGTCCTAGGCCCAACCATTTTCAGCTGCTTCATCAGTGACCTTCCCTCCACCATACATTCAGAAGTGGGGATGTTCGCTGATGACTGCAAAGTGTTCAGTGCCATTCACAACTCCTCAGATAATGAAGCAGTCCATGCCCGTATGCAGCAAGAACTGGATGATATTCAGGCTTGGGCTGATAAGTGGCAGGTAACATTCACGCCACACAAGTGCCAAGCAATGACTATCTCTAATAAGCGAGAATCTAACCACCTCCCCTTGACTTTCAATGGCATTAACATCACCAAATCCCCCACCTTCAACATCCTGGGGTCACCATTGACCAGAAACTTAATTGGACCAGCCACATAAATACTGTGGCAAAAAGAGCAGGTCAGAGGCTGGGTATTCTGCAGCGAGTGTCTGACTCCCCAAAGCCTTTCTACCATCTACAAGGCACAAGTCAGGAGTGTGATGGAATACTCTCCACTTGCCTGGATGAGTGCAGCTCCAACAACACTCAAGAAGCTCGACACCATCCAGGACAAAGCAGCCCGCTTAATTGGCACCCCATCCACCACCTTAAACATTCACTCCCTCCACCACTGGCGTACCGTGGCTGCAGTGTGTACCATCTACAAGATGCACTGCAGCAACTCACCAAGGCTCTTTTGGCAGCACCTCACAAACCCGCGACCTCTACCACCTAGAAGGACAAGGGCAGCAGTAGCATGGGAACACCATCATCTGAAACTTCTCCTCCAAGTCACACACCATCCTGACGTGGAAATATATCGCCATTCCTTCATCGTCGCTGGCTGAAAATCCTGGAACTCCCTCCCTAACCGTACTGTGGGAGTACCTTCACCACACGGACCGCAGCGGTTCAAGAAGATGGCTCACTACCACCTTCGCAAGGGCAATTAGGGATGGGCAATAAATGCTGGCCTTGCCAGCGACGCCCACATCCCAGGAACGAATTTTTTAAAAAAAGCAAGATGTTACAAACAGCATTGAGATAAATGACCAGCTAATCTGTTTTACTGACGTTGGTTGAGGGATAAATATTGGCCAGGACACCGGGGGAGAACTCCCCTACTCTTCTTCAAATACTGCAACGGGATCTTTGACATCCACCTAAGAGAGCAGACAGGGCCTTGTATTAGCATCTCATCGAAAAGACGGTACCTCCAACAGTGCAGCACTCCGCTGGAGCATCAGCCTAGATTTTGTGCTCAAATCTCTGGAGCGGGACTTGAACCCACCACCTTCTGACTCAGGAAGCAAGAATGCTACCCACTGATCCACGGCCGGAGCCTACTTTAGCCATTTTGGTGTTGTCAAGCCACGTGCCCCTTTAGATAAAGCACGAGCTGCAGGCCATTTCCTTCAAGTCTGAGTCGTGTGATCTTCAAATGCTTGCATTGCTTTGCTGCAAGTTTAGGTAAGCTAAGTGATTGAAGATGACACTTCATCCTCATTTACCTCTACGGTCACAGAGGTTCCAATGCCTTCTTGAGCGATTTCATCATTTTCTGGTATCTGAAAGGCAGGATTTGAAGTCATTCACCTTCCCCCAACTTATAGAAACATAGAAAAATAGGAGCAGGAGTAGGCCATTCGGCCCTTCGAGCCTGCTCCGCCATTCAATGTGATCATGGCCGATCCTCTATCTCAATACCATATTCCCGCTCTCTCCCCATACCCCTTGATGCCTTTTGTGTCTAGAAATCTATCTATCTCCTTCTTAAATATATTCAGTGACTTGGCCTCCACAGCCTTCTGGGGTAGAGAATTCCATAGGTTCACCTCCCTCTGAGTGAAGAAATTTCTCCTCATCTCAGTCCTAAATGTCCTACCCCGTATCCTGAGACTGTGACCCCTCATCCTAGACCCCCCAGCCAGGGGAAACATCCTCCCTGCATCCAGTCTGTCTAGCCCTGTCAGAATTTTATACGTTTCAATGAGATCCCCTCTCATTCTTCTAAACTCTAGTGAATACAGGCCTAGTCGACCTAATCTCTCTTCATAGCACTTATGCACTTGCAATCTTTGAAACTACATGGAGAAGGTCAGTAGCAGAGCCGTCCTTGCTTTTGGCTGTGAACTGGGCACTCGGGTTGCCTGCTGGCTGTCAGATGTCAAAGTTCAACCCAGAAGCTCTTCACTGAGCTGCTTTTCCACCATCCAACCCTTCTCGCAACAGGGTAAACAGAGTCCTTTACTCTCAAGGTTTTTTTGCAAATTTGATGACAGTGATATTATCATTTTGATTGTTCACTTTTTCAACCACAGCCTCCTGTTGGAACACTTCCAGGTATACGGAAAGATAGAAAGAACTTGCATTGCATTTACATAGCGTCTTCCATGACCTCAGGACGTCCCAAAGTGCTTTACATCCAATCAAGTACTTTTGAAGTGTAGTCACTGTAGGAAACGCGGCAGCCAATTTGCGCACAGCAAGATATCACAAACAACAAACGTGATAATGACCAGATAATCTGCTTTTTAATGCTGTTGATTGAGGGATAAATATTGGCCAGGACATCGGGGAGAACTCCCCTGCTCTTCTTCGAAATAGTGCCATGGGATCGTTTATGTCCATCTTGAGAGGACATCTCAATCCATTGGTAGCGTGTCTGCGTTTGGGGAAAGTGGAGAGGCAGAGAGGATAATACTGGGTGGAGGGAAAGTGAACTCAAACTTCACACGTTCGATTATAAAAACGTCGATGTACGGGTGGGCTGGCACATGGTCCAGAACAAGAAGTGCTTCATCAGGAAGCTGCATCTGTCACAGGTATCATTTAAGAAGCATTGTTGGAACAGCTGCCATTCCTCCGACTTTTCCTTTGCGCGCAGTAATGAGCGGCCAGTAATACAACATTGACATTTTTCAAACACTGTGGAGTCTCAGCGCCGCCAACAAAAAGTCAATTTCAATTTGTGCTCCCCTAAGACACCAGCAAAAATCTGACAATGCCATTCTGTTCCTGCTGCCTTCAAAACATTCAGCACTGTGCTCATTGCTAGCAGCTGGCATGTCTGGGGGCAAGCACTTCCAAAGCAATCTGGTCTCATCGCAATCTTAAACTCGATGTCTCCTTCAATCTTTCCTGTCAGTGATTTCTCCAACGCCTTGATGAATATAGGAACAGGAGTCGGCTATTCAGCCCCTTGAGCCTGTTCCGTCATTCAATTAGATCAGGGCTGATCTGTATCTCAACTCCATCTGCCCGCCTTGGTTCCGTATCCCTTAATACCCTCACCGAACAAAAACCTATCAAGGACAGGTTGCAAAAAACTTGGCTTGGACTCCCTTGAGTATAAAAGATTCAGAGGTGATATATCTGAGGTGGTTAAAATGTTAAAAGGATTTGATAGGGTAGATACGGAGAAACTACTTCTTTTTATTTATTTCTGGGATGTGGGCATCGCTGGCAAGGCCAGCATTTATTGCCCATCCCTAATTGCCCTTGAGAAGGTGATGGTGAACCGACTTCTTGAACCGCTGCAGTCCGTGTGGTGAAGGTACTCCCACAGTGCTGTTGGGTAGGGAGTTCCAGGATTTTGACCCAGCAACGATGAAGGAACGGTGATATATTTCCAAGTCAGGATGGTGTGTGACTTGGAGGAGAACTTGGAGGTGGTGGTGTTCCCATGTTTCTGCTGCCCTTGTCCTTCCAGGTGATAGAAGCCGCAGGATTGGGAGGTGCTGCTGATGAAGCCTTGGCGAGTTGCTGCAGTGCATCTTGTAGATGGTACACACTGCAGCCACAGTACGCCGGTGGTGGAGGGAGTGAATAATTAAGGTGGTGGATGGGGTGCCAATCAAACGGGCTGCTTTGTCCTGGATGGTGTCAAGCTTCTTGAGTGTTGTTGGAGCTGCACTCATCCAGGCAAGTGGAGAGTATTCCATCACACCCATGACTTGTGCCTGGTCGATGGTGGAAAGGCTTTGGGGAGTCAGGAGGTGAGACACTCGCTGCATAATACCCAGCCTCTGACCTGCTATTGTAGCCACTGTATTTATGTGGCTGGTCCAGTTAAGTTTCTGGTCAATGTTGACCCCCAGGATGTTGATGGTGGGGAATTTGGTGATGGTAATGCCATTGAATGTCAAGGGGCGGTGGTTAGACTCTCGCTTGTTGGAGATAGTCATTGCCTGGCACTTTTGTGGCACGAATGTTACCTGCCACTTATCAGCCCAAGCCTGAATGTCATCCAGGCCATGCTGCATGCGGGCATGGACTGCTTCATTATCTGAGGAGTTGTGAATGGAACTGAACATTGTGCAATCATTAGCGAACATCCCCATTTTTGACCTTATGTTGGAATTCCCTCCCTAAACCTCTCCGCCTCTCCGCCTCTCTCTCCTCCTTTAAGACGCTCCTTAAAACCTGCCTCTTTAGTTGTCATCAGCAAACATCCCCACTTCTGACCTTATGATGGAGGGAAGGTGATTGATGAAGCAGCTGAAGATGGTTGGGCCTAGGACACTGCCCTGAGGAACTCCTGCAGCGATGTCCTGGGGCTGTGATGATTGACCTTCAATCACCACAACCATCTTCCTTTGTGCTAGGTATGACTCCAGTGGAGAGTTTTCCCCCTGATTCCCATTGACTTCAGTTTTACTAGGGCTCCTTGATGCCACACTTAGTCAAATGCTGCCTTGATGGCAAGGGCAGTCGCTCTCACCTCACCTCTGGAATTCAACTCCTTTGTCCATGTTTGGGCCTAGGTCTGGAGCCGAGTGGTCCTGGCAGAACCCGAACTGCGCATCGGTGAGCAGGTTATTGGTGAGACAAAAGCAAAATACTGCGGATGCTGGAAATCTGAAATAAAAACAGAAAATGCTGGAAATACTCAGCAGGTCAGGCAGCATCTGTGGAGAGAGAAACAGAGTTAACGTTTCAGGTCGATGACCCTTTGTCAGAACTCTGGTTATTGGTGAGTATGTGTCGCTTGATAGCACTGTCAACGACAACTTCCATCGCTTTGCTGATGATGGAGAGTAGACTGATGGGGCAGTAATTGGCTGGATTGGATTTGTCCTGCTTTTTGTGGACAGGACACACCTGGGTAGTTTTCCACATTGTGGGGTAGATGCCAGTGTTGTAGCTGTATGGGAACAGCTTGGCTAGAAGCACGGCTAGGTCTGGAGCACAAGTCTTCAGCACAATAGCCGAGATGTTGTCGGGGCCCGTAGCCTTTGCTGTGTCCAGTGCGCTCAGCCATTACTTGAAATCACGTGGAGTGAATCGAATTGGCCAAAGACTGGCTTCTGTGATGGTGGGGACCTCAGGAGGAGGATCATCCACTCGGCACTTCCGACTGAAGATGGTTGCAAACGCTTCAGCCTTGTCTTTTGCACTTGCGCGCTGGGCTCCACCATCATTGAGGATGGGGATATTCATGGAGCCTCCTCCTCCCATTAGTTGTTTAATTGTCTACCACCATTCACGACTGGATGTGGCAGGACTGCAGAGCTTTGATCTGATCCGCTGATTGTGGGATCGCTTAGCCCTGTCTATAGCATGCTGCTTCCACGGTTTAGCATGTGTGTAGTCCTGTGTTGCAGCTTCCCCGGGTTGGCAGCTCATTTTTAGGTACGCCTGGTGCTGCTCCTGGCATGAACTTCTGCACTCCTCATTGTGATGGAATACAATTCTGCTGCTGCTGATGGCCAACAGCACCTCATGGATGCCCAGTTTTGAGCTGCTAGATCTGTTCTGAACCTATCCCATTTAGCACAGTGGTAATGCCACACAACACGATGGAGGGTGTCCTCAGTGTGAAGATATAATTTCGTCTCCACAAGGACTGTGTGGACAGATGCATCTGCAGCAGGTAGATTGGTGATCCCGAGGTCAAGTAATTTTTTCCCTCGTGTTGGTTCTCTCACCACTTGCCGCAGACCCAGTCTGACAGTTATGTCCTTCAGGACTTGGCCAGCTCAGTCAGTAGTGGTGCTACCGAGCCACTCATGGTGATGAACATTGAAGTCCCCCACCCAGAGTACATTCTGTGCCCTCACTACCCTCAGTGCTTTTTCCAAGTGGTGTTCAACATGGAGGAGTACTGATTCATCAGCTGAGGGAGGGTGGTAGGTGGTAATCAGCAGGACGTTTCCTTGCCCATGCTTGATCTGAAGCCATGAGACTTCATGGGGTCCAGAGTCAACGTTGAGGACTCCCAGGGCCACTCCCTCCCTCCCGACTGTATACCACAGTGCCGCCACCTCTGGTGGGTCTGTCCTGCCGGTGGGACAGGACATACCCAGGGATGGTGATGGAGGAATCTGGGATATTGGCTGAAAGGTATGATTCGGTGAGTATGACTATGTCAGCTGTTACTTGGCTAATCTGTGGGACAGCTCTCCCAATTTTGACACAAGTCCCCTCTGGTGAGGAATCAAGAACATACGAACATAAGAAATAGGAGCAGGAGTAGGTCATTCGGCCCTTCGAGCCTGCTCCGCCATTCAATAAGATCATGGCTGATCTTCTACCTCATCTCCACTTTCCTGCACTATCCCAATATCCCTTGATTTCTTTAGTATCCAAAAATCTATCGATCTCTGTCTTGAATATACTCGAGGAGGAACGCGATGGACACCTACGGACACTGAAAGACGCCCTCGTAAGAACGGGATATGACGCTCGACTTGTCGATCGACAGTTCCGACGGGCCACAGCGAAAAACCGCATAGACCTCCTCAGAAGACGAACACGGGACACAACCAATAGAGTACCCTACGTCGTCCAGTACTTCCCCGGAGCGGAAAAACTACGCCATGTTCTTCGCAGCCTTCAACATGTCATCGATGACGACGAACACCTTGCTAAGGCCATCCCCACGCCTCCACTACTCGCCTTCAAGCAGCTGCCTAACCTCAAAAGTACCATCGTTCGCAGCAGATTACCCATCTTTCAGGAGAACAGCAACCAAGACACCACACAACCCTGCCACGGCAACCTCTGCAAGACATGCCAAATCATGGACACAGATACCATCATCACACGTGAGGACACTACCCACCAGGTACACGGTACATACTCATGTGACTCGGCCAACGTTGTCCACCTGATACGTTGCAGTAAAGGATGCTCCAGAGCATGGTACATCGGCGAGACCATGCAGACACTGAGACAACGTATGAACGGACACCGCGCAACAATCGCCAGGCAGGAGGGTTCCCTCCCAGTCGGGGAACACTTCAGCAGCCAGGGGCATTCAGCCTCGGATCTGCGGGTAAGCGTTCTCCAGGGCGGCCTTCGGGATACACGACAGCGCAAAATCATAGAGCAGAAACTGATAGCCAAGTTCCGCACTCATGAGGATGGCCTCAATCGCGATATCGGGTTCATGTCACGATACAGAACGTGACTTGACATCATGGCCGGTCTTCCCAGGTGTTTTTTTTTAAAAAGACTAGCACAAGAACCAACACAAATTGACAGGATATGCAGCCAGCAGGTGGTTTGACACGTTGGACCCCCTGGGACACATCTTATTGTCTTGGCTGTACTCTTAGTGTGTCTTTGATGTAGGGAAATATTTGAATAGATTTTGTCTGTGTTTAAATTGTGAATTCTGGGAGATTCTCTCACTGCTAACTTACCTGAGGAAGGAGCGACAGCTCCGAAAGCTTGTAAAATTAAATAAATCTGTTGGACTATAACCTGGTGTTGTGCGACTTCTCATTTTTGAATATACTCAACGACTGAGTATCCACAGTCCTCTGGGGTAGAGAATTCCAAAGATTCACAACCCTCCGAGTGAAGAAATTTCTCCTCATCTCAGTCCTAAATGGCCGACCCCTTATCCTGAGACTATGACCCCTGGTTCGAGACTCCACAGCCAGAGGAAACATCCGCCCAGCATTTAACCTGTCAAGCCCCTTAAGAATGTTATATGTTTCAATGAGATCACCTCTCATTCGTCTAAACTCTAGGGAATATAGCCCAAGTCTACTAAATCTCTTCTCATAGGACAATCCCCTCATCCGAGGAATCAGTCAAATGAAACTTTGTTGCACTCCTTCTAAGGCAAGTATATCCCTTCCTCCACACTCGCATCTGAGTCAGACGGTTGTGGGTTCGAGTTCCACCCCAGAGACTTGAGCGCATAAATCTAGACTGACACTCCAGTGCAGTGCTGAGGGAGTGCTGCACTGTCGGAGGTGCCGTCTTTCGAATGAGACGTTAAACCGAGGCCCCGTCTGCTCTCTCAGGTGGACGTAAAAGATCCCATGGCCACTATTTCGAAGAAGAGCAGGGGAGTTATCCCGGCTGTCCTGGCCAATATTTATCCCTCAGTCAACATCACTGAAAAAACAGATTATCTGGTCATTATCACATTGCTGTTTGTGGAAGCTTGCTGTGCGCAAATTGGCTGCCGCGTTTCCCACATTACAACAGTGAATACACTTCAAAAAAGTACTTCATTGGCTGTAAAGCGCTTTGAGACGTCCGGTGGTCGTGAAAGGCGCTATATAAATGCAAGTCTTTCTTTCTTTTTCTTTAAGGAGATCAAAAGGGACATAATCTTAAAATTAGAGCTCGGCTGTTCAGGAGCGAAATCGGGAAGCACTTTTTCACACAAAGGGTGGTAGAAATTTGGAACTCGGGCCTTTCGGTTGGGGCGCACTGCCTGTGCGGTGCTAAGTCTGGGCTTGAATACGTTTACCCCATAGATCCCTTAAATAACAGGCAGGAAGGACCCTTTAAGAGCTTCAGCCAGCCACGATGTCCTCACCTCCCACAGACAGCGAGTTCCCATCCAATCCAAGTTGGGAGCTGATAATAAATATTTAATTCAGCCACCTGAGGAAATCACACAAGGTTGACCAGGCACGATAACTGGAAGTGCAATATTTTTTAATCTATCCTTGTCGGTACATTACCCGTTCAACGCAATGTTATTGTATTCATTTTGTGTTCTCGCCAAGGGATTTAGAATTTTATGATTAAAAGGTTGCGCTGTCTGTAAAATGTGATGAGTGCCTGCATTTCATTTGTTCAAAAACAGTATCTTTTTTATTCTATTTGTAAAATGGCCACAGGCAAGTATGCACCTTATTCAATCTTACCTTCTATATGTAAAATGACAAGAGGTCGCCTGGTATCCACAGCCTTTCGGGGAAGAGAGTCCCAGATTTCCACGACCCTTTGTGTGGAAAAACCGCTTCCTGATTTCTCTCCTGAATGGCCTAGCTCTAATTTAAAAATGATGTCCCCTTGTTCTGAATTCCCCCAACCAGAGATAACAGTTTGCCTGTACCTATCCTATCAAACACCTTTATCACTTTAAAGGCCAGAGTTAGATTACCCTTCAACCTTCTAAACTCAAGAGAATGCAAATCAACTTTATGCGACCTGTTCTCTTACGTTAACTCTTTAAGCTCTGGTACCATTCTGGTGAATCTGAGCTGTACCCCCTCCAAGGCCAATATATCCTACCTGAGGTGTGGTGGCTAGAACTGAACGCAGTGCTCCAGATGGGGTCTGACCAAGGCTCTGTACAACTGAAGCGTAACTTCCTCACTTTTGTATTCCAGCCCCCTTGAGATAATGTCATAGAATCATAGAATGGTTACAGCACAGTAGGAGGCCGTTCGGCCCGTCGAGCCCTTGCCAGCTCTCTGCAAGAGCACTTCAGCTAGTCCCAATCCCCCGCCCTTTCCCCGTAGCCCTGCAATTGTATTTCCTTCAGGTACTTATCTAATTCCCTTTTGAAAGCCACGATTGAATCTGCCTCCAGCACCCTCTCAGGCAGTGCATTCCAGATCCTAACCACTCGCTGCGTAAAAAGGTCGCCTTTGGATCTTCTGCCAGTCACCTTAAATCTGTATTTCCATGAGTTTAGAAGTTTGAGGGCTGATCTAATTAAAGGTTCTCTATTCTGACGTATTATGGTCCCGAAACCAACAAACCCGTGTTTAGGGTTAGCAAAGCAAAGATGGTAATATTATGATTAATCACATCCACATTGTGAAAAACGTTAGATACATGCATTTTTTTTCTTTACCGTTCTCTTTTGTTTTCACAAAACTAAACTCCCGCTGTCTTTTCTCTTGTTTTTTTTAACAGATTTATTAAGCTGCTCTCTGAAAGATTGATATTAAAAATGAGGGCCGGAATTATGCTCACAATCACCAGCAATGCTACAGGCCCCAAGAACCCAGTCAGAATGTCAGCCAGTGGCTCAGTGGGTAGCACCCTCGCCTCTGAGTCAGAAGGTTGTGGATTCATTCCACTCCAGAGATTTGAGCACAAAAATCTAGGCTGACACTCCAATGCAGTACTGAGGGGAGTGCAGCACTGTGGGAGGTGCCATCTTTTGGATGAGACGTTAAACCGAGGCCCCGTCTGCTCTCTCTCAGGTGGACATAAAAGATGCCATGGCACTATTTCGAGGAAGAGCAGGGGAGTTATCCCCGGTGTCCTGGCCAATATTTATCCCTCAATCAACATATCAAAGCAGATTATCTGATCATTATCGCATTGCTGTTTGTGGGAGCTTGCTGTGCGCACATTGGCTGCTGCGTTTCCCACATTACAACAGCGACTACACTTCAAAAAGTACTTCATTGGCTGTAAAGCGCTTTGAGAAGTCCGGTGGTTGTGAAAGATGCTCTACAAATGCAAGCCTTTCTTTCTTTCTTGTCTACTGCAAAGCTGCCACCTGGTCATCACAGATTCATATCTTCTGCAGTGAAGTGAATTTGGCCCTGAAGAATTGCCCCACAATGACTGAAACGCCAATTAAAGCAATAATTAAGGATTGCACATGACTGAAACGAACCAATGTTGCAACCTTCTGTAATCGGTTTGTGCAGTTAAAGATGCACTATAAGGCTGGGCGAAGCAGGGATTAGCACCCACCATTCTGCTGGACAAATAGTTAGCTGGTGTGATTTGCAGGCCTGTTGGGATTCGTTGCAACTGGCGAATCGGGAAATCAAATTGGAATGTTAGCATTTCTAAATCTTCGATTATTTTAAAACGTGAGGTTGAAGGGGCAGGAACAGATACAAGGAAAGTGGAAATGGAACTTCCTGTATTGCTATTTTTACAATGCAAATGTTACATAACAAGCCAGGGCCGATTTCCATCTGTCTTCTGCTCTGTTTTCCAGCTTGAAGCATTGCTGCGGGCAGATATAAATAGTAAAAGCAAACTTTTTTAAAAATTCGTTGATGGGATGTGGGAGTCGCTGGCAAGGCCAGCATTTATTGCCCATCCCTGATTGCCCTTGAGAAGGTGGTGGTGAGCCGCACTTCTTGAACCGCTGCAGTCCGTGTGGTGAAGGTGCTCCCACAGTGCTGTTAGGGAGGGAATTCCAGGATTTTGACCCAGCGACGATGAAGGAACGGCGATATATTTTCAAGTCAGGATGGTGTGTGACTTGGAGGGGAACTTGGAGGTGCTGGCGTTCCCATGCGTCTGCTGCCCTTGTCCTTCTAGCTGGTAGAGGTCGCGGGTTTGGGAGGTGCTGCTGAAGGAGCCTTGGCGAGTTGCTGCAGTGCATCTTGTAGATGGTAGACACTGCAGTCACGGTGCGCCGGTGGTGGAGGGAGTGAATGTTTAAGGTGGTGGATGGGGTGCCGATCAAGTGGGCTGCTTTGTCCTGGATGGTGTCGAGCTTCTTGAGTGTTGTTGGAGCTGCACTCATCCAGGCAAGTGGAGAGTATTCCATCACACTCCTTACTTGTGCCTTGTAGATGGTGGAAAGGCTTTGGGGAGTCAGGAGGTGAGACACTCGCCACAGAATACCTAAAACTGCCAAACTACATTCACTCACTTACTGCAATCTTTGGTCACAAGTTAGGTAGCTGACTCTCCTGCCCAATACCGTGCTGGAACCAAATTCATATATATTTTTAAAAATTCATTCTCAGGGTGTTGGTGTCATTGCCAAAGCCGGCATCTGTTGCCCACCCCCTAGTTGCGCTGAGAAAGTGGTGTTATGTCTTCTATTTTACACAACTGAGTGCCACACTAGGCCCCTTCAGATTCAACCATGTTGGTACGGGGGACTGGAGTAAGGATGGCAGGCTTACTGAGGGAGCGCTGCGCTGTCGGAGGTGCCGTTTTTCGGATGAGATGTCAAACTGAGGCCCCGTCTGCCCATTCAGGTGGACGTAAAAGATCCCATGGCACTATTTAGAAGAAGAGCAGGGGAGTTATCCCCCATATCCTGGCCAATATTTATCCCTCAATCAACATCACTTAAAAAAAAACCAGATTATCTGGTCATTATCACATTGCTGTTTGTGGGAGCTTTCTGTGCGCAACTTGGCTGCCGTGTTTCCTACATTACAACAGTGACTCCACTTAAAAAAGGACTTCACTGGCTGTAAAGCGCTTTGGGACGTCCGATGGTCATGAAAGGTGCTGTATAAATGCAAGTCTTTCCTTTCTGTCCCCCTAAGGACATTAATAAACCAGTTGGATTTTTATGACAATCCAACAGCTTCATGGTCACTTTTACAGATACCAGATCTTTAATTTGCAGGTGGGATTTGAACTCAGATTCTTCTGGATTAACTAGTCCAAGCCCTAGAAATTGTAGATGCATTGCTGATCATCTTCCAACATTCGATGGAATCTGGAACTGTACCCATGGATTGGAGGGTAGCTAATGTTACCCCACTATTCAAAAAGGGTGGTAGAGAGAAAGCGGGGAATTACTGACCGGTAAGCCTGACATCGGTAGTGGGGAAAATGCTAGAGTCCATTATAAAGGATGTAATAGCTGAGCACTTGAAAAACAGTGACAGGATCGGACAAAGTCAACATGGATTTACAAAAGGTAAATCGTGCTTGACTAATCTACTGGAATTTTTTGAGGATGTAACTGGGAAAATAGATAAGGGAGAACCAGTAGATGTGGTGTATTTCGACTTTCAAAAGGCTTTCGATAAGGTCCCGCATAAGAGATTAGCGTGTAAAGTTAAGGCACATGGGATTGGGGGCAAGGTATTGACTTGGATAGAGAACTGGTTGGCGGACAGAAAGCAGAGAGTAGGAATTAATGGGTCTTTTTCTGAGTGGCAGGCAGTGATTAGTGGGGTACCGCAGGGATCGGTCCTTGGACCCCAGCTATTCACAATCTACATTAATGATCTATATAAGAGAACTAAATGTAATACCTCCAAGTTTGCAGATGACACAAAGCTGGGTGGGCGTGTGTGCTGCGAGGAGGATACCGAGAAACTCCAGGATGATTTGGACAGGTTGGGTGAATGGGCAGAAGCGTGGCAGATGCAATATAACGTGGATAAATGCGAGGTTATCCACTTTGGTGTCAAAAACAGAAAGGCAGACTATTATCTGAATGGCAATAGATTGGGAGAAGGGGAAGTGCAACGAGACCTGGGTGTCCTTGTGCACCAGTCGCTGAAGGTAAGCATGCAGGTGCAGCAGGCAGTGAAGAAGGCAAATGGTATGTTGGCCTTCATAGCGAAAGGGTTTGAGTATAGGAACAGAGATGTCCTGCTGCAGTTGTACAGGGCCTTGGTGAGACCACACCTTGAGTACTGTGTGCAGTTTTGGTCGCCTTATCTGAGGAAGGATGTTCTTGCCATGGAAGGAGTTCAGCGAAGATTCACAAGGCTGATACCTGGGATGGCAGGAATGACATATGAGGAGAGATTGGGTCGATTGGGCTTATACTCGCTGGAGTATAGAAGAATGAGAGGGCATCTCATCGAAACATATAAAATTCTGACAGGTCTGGACAAACTAGATGCAGGAAGAATGTTCCCGATGGTCGGAGAGTCCAGAACCAGGGGTCATAGTCTAAGGATAAGGGCTAAGCCATTTAGGACAGAAATGAGGAGGAATTTCTTCACCCAGAGAGTGGTGAACCTGTGGAATTCTCTACCACAGAAGGTAGTTGAGGCCAAGTCATTAAATATATTCAAGAATGAGTTAGATATATTTCTTAAAGCTAAAGGTATCAAGGGATATGGGGAGAAGGCAGGTACAGGGTACTGAGTTTGGATGATCAGCCGTGATCTCATCGAATGGCGGAGCAGGCTCGAGGGGCCAAATGGCCTACTCCTGCTCCAATCTTCTATGTTTCTATGTTTCTATGTTTCTTGAGTTGTTAGTCCAGTAACATAACCACTACACCACCCTATTTTCTACATACTATACACATCACAAACCATGGGCAGCACAGGGAGGGAGGCAGCCAGTTCCAGCTCTACTTATAAAGGGGCACTCAGCTACTTTCATTTAAATCACTGTAAATGTTTGGCAGACATCTTGCTGTTAGTTCACTGCTGTTACTGGGTGTAGAAACACCGTGTTTTTGCTTGTAGTGGCTGGGAAACCTTCAGTAAGCTTAAGGTGGTACTGGCTGTTTCTGAAATGGGAATCCTGTTGGCTATTCCATTCTGGCTAGAGGAAGAATAACAATGACGACAGGTGGAAGGGCCACAGAGCAACATAAGAATTGCTCGACAAAAAAAGACCACAGTCCATCTAGTTCGCCTCCTACCATCCTGGTAGTCGCACGATACAACGATAATGGAGCTGTTGACTAATCATAGCAATCAATCTCTTATCAATTAGTCTACAACCGCCCCAGACATGACATGAGTGGTGGAGAGCTTTGGGAACCATAGGTCCAAAGTCACCCGTTCCTCCCAGGCATTGCTACACTCACCACATGGATCTGCAGGGAGACCACAGAGAAGGAGGAGTCATTCCAGACATCCTTAGCCCCCCAACAGGGCGTATGGGCCCAGTGTGCAGGCGACAGGCCTTATCCTCAAGCAGCCAGCCTCTCACTTGATGTGCAGGGTCAAAGAGTGAGGGGGTCGCGGGTTGGCGTAATATAAAGCCCCATGGCAACTGCCAGGAGGCTTCACACTGGCCTATCTTGCAATTCTCAGAGGGTCATCTGTGAATCAGCATTCCGGCGGCTAGAATTTCCATGGGAGTTCTTCCGATCTCCCAGCATAACTCCAGCAAAAGGTCAGCGGGAACGCCAGAGAAACAGCGGGGGAGCCCGGAAGTTCTGCCCCCGTGTTTCAAAGGCAGTGTAGCCTGCGCCTGCCTTTATTTCACTACTTTAAAAGAAAGCATTTATAAAACGCCTTGCAAAACCATTTGATGCACTTTACAACCAATGAAATACTTTTGAAATGTAGTCATTATTTTATTGTGGGCAAACGTGGCAGTCAATATGCACAAAGCAAGATCCCACAAACAGCGATGAGATAATGACCAGATCATCTATTTTAGATGTTGGTTGAGGGATACATATTGGCCCCAGGACACCGGGGAGAACTCGCCATAGAGTCATATACAGCACAGAAAGAGGCCCTTCGGCCCATCGTGTCTGCGCTGGCCATCAAGCCCTATCTATTCTAATCCCATTTTCCAGCACTTGGTCCGTAGCCTTGTATGCTATGGCGTTTCAAGTGTTCATCTAAATGCTTCTTGAATGTTGTGAGGGTTCCTGCCTCTACCACCCTTTCAGGCAGTGAGTTCCAGATTCCAACCACCCTCTGGGTGAAAAAGTTTTTCCTCAAATCCCCTCTAAACCTCCTGCCCCTTATCTTGAAACTATGCCCCCTGGTTATTGACCCCTCTACTAAGGGGAAAAGTTCCTTTCTATCTACCCTATCTATGCCCCTCATCATTTTGTACACCTCAATCAGGTCCCCCCTCAGCCTTCTCTGCTCTAAGGAAAACAACCCCAGCCTGTCCAGTCTCTCTTCATAGCTGAAGCGCTCCAGCCCAGGTAACATCCTGGTGAATCTCCTCTGCACTCTCTCCAATGCAATCACATCCTTCCTATAGTGTGGCGACCAGAACTGCACACAGTATTCCAGCTGTGGCCTAACTAGCGTTTTGTACAGCGCCATCATAACCTCCCTGCTCTTATATTCTATGCCTCGGCTAATGAAGGCAAGTATCTCATATGCCTTTTTAACCACCTTATCTACCTGTCCTGCTGCCTTCAGGGATCTATGTATATGCACACCAAGGTCCCTCTGATCCTCTGTCCTTCCTAGGGTCCTACCATTCATTGTGTATTCCCTTGCCTTGTTAGTCCTCCCAAAATGCATCACCTCACACTTTTCAGGGTTAAATTCCATTTGCCACTGTTCTGCCCATCTGACCAACCCGTCTATATCGTCCTGTAGCCTAAGGCTTTCCTCCTCGCTATTTACGACCCCACCAATTTTCGTGTCATCTGCACACTTACTTATCATACCTCCTACATTCATATCTAAATCATTAATGTACATTTCCTGCTCTTCTTCGGAATAGTAGCCGTGGGATCTTTTACATCCGCCTGAGAGGGCAGACGGGGCCTCGGTTTAACGTCTCATCCGAAAGACGGCAGCTCCGACGGTGCCGCGCTCCCTCAGCACTGCACAAATAACACTCAAAGTGTCAAAGTTTAATGGGAAAATTCCGAATGGAGCATCATTAGCCCAAGCACCGTCCCTAATTAGTGCACTGTATTCATCAGGATCAAACGTTCCAACATCATGACGGTTGTTATTGACTGCAGATTCCCTGGCTATTGAGAGCCATTTCAAATGTTTCTGTTTCGATGTGGCAACACTGCCACCTAATGAAATGAAGCTTTTAGTTGGCATTGCATTAGTGCTGCGTCCATCTTTTAGATTTTTCTGCAGTAGATATTCTGGAGGCTGGCATGAGGGGGGGGAGGGTGGGGGTACTAAATTCCCCAGCTCCCCAAACCGGGCGTAATTCCGACGGTGCGCCAGGAATGGAGAGGCCGGAGGCCCGAAGTGAATTTGTCCTCGGTCCTCGTCAGAATAAATCAGGTGAGCTGCCGGCGTCAATTGTCTCGCCTATCGGGGCCTTTACTAATTTCGCCCACGCTGAAGTCCAGAGGGAAGCCCGAGGGGGCCGGGGGGGGGGGCGGTGGGGGGGCGGTGGGGGGGCCGGGGGGGGGGGGTGGGGGGGCCGGGGGGGGGGGGGGTAGGTGGGGGGGCGGTGAGGGGGGTGGGGGGGCCGGGTGGGGTGTGGGGGGGGTGGGGGTGGCGGTGGGGTGGCTGGGGGGGGTGGGGGGGGGTGGGGGGGGAGGTGGGGTGGCGGTGGGGGGGCTGTGGGGGGGCTGGGGGGGGTGGGGGGGGTTGGGGGGGGCTGGGGTGGGGTGTGGGGGCGGCGGGGTGGCCGGGGGGGGTGGGGGGGGGTGGGGGGGAGGTGGGGTGGCGGTGGGGGGGCTGGGGGGGGGCTGGGGGGGGGGCGCGGTGGGGGGGCGGTGGGGGGGCCGGGGGGGGGGTGGGGGGTGGGGTGGCGGTGGGGGGGCCGGGGGGGGGTGGGGGGGGTGGGGGGTAGGTGGGGGGGCGGTGGGGGGGGTGGGGGGGCCGGGTGGGGTGTGGGGGGGTGGGGTGGCGGTGGGGTGGCTGGGGGGGTGGGGGGGTGGGGTGGCGGTGGGGGGGGTTGGGGGGGCTGGGTGGGGTGTGGGGGCGGGTGGGGTGGCCGGGGGGGGGTGGGGGGGTGGGGGGGAGGTGGGGTGGCGGTGGGGGGGCTGGGGGGGGGGCTGGGGGGGGGGGCGCGGTGGGGGGGCGGTGGTGGGGCTGTGGGGGGTGGGGGGGTTGGGGGGGCTGGGTGGGGTGTGGGGGCGGTGGGGTGGCCGGGGGGGGTGGGGAGGTGGGGGGGAGGTGGGGTGGCGGTGGGGGGGCTGGGGGGGTGCTGGGGGGGGGGGGCGCGGTGGGGGGGCGGTGGGGGGGCCGGGGGTGGGGTGGGGGGGGGTGGCGGTGGGGGGGCCGGGGGGGTGGGGGGGTGGGGGGTAGGTGGGGGGGCGGTGGGGGGGGTTGGGGGGGCTGGGTGGGGTGTGGGGGCGGTGGGGTGGCCGGGGGGGGGGTGGGGGGGTGGGGGGGGAGGTGGGGTGGCGGTGGGGGGGCTGGGGGGGGGGCTGGGGGGGGGGCGCGGTGGGGGGGCGGTGGTGGGGCTGTGGGGGGTGGGGGGGTTGGGGGGGCTGGGTGGGGTGTGGGGGCGGTGGGGTGGCCGGGGGGGGGGTGGGGAGGTGGGGGGGAGGTGGGGTGGCGGTGGGGGGGCTGGGGGGGTGCTGGGGGGGGGGGGCGCGGTGGGGGGGCGGTGGGGGGGCGGGGGGTGGGGTGGGGGGGGGTGGCGGTGGTGGGGCCGGGGGGGGGTGGGGGGGTGGGGGGTAGGTGGGGGGGCCGAGGGGTGGGGGGCTGCGGGGGGAGGTGGGGGGGCGGTGGGGGGGCCGAGGGGTGGGGGGCCGGGGGGGGGAGGTGGGGGGGCGGTGGGGTGGCCGGGGGGGGGGGTGGGGGGAGGTGGGGGGGGCGGGGGGGGCGGTGGGGGGGGGTTGGGGGGGCTGGGTGGGGTGTGGGGGCGGTGGGGTGGCCGGGGGGGGTGGGGGGGAGGTGGGGGCCGGTGGGGGGGCGGTGGGGGGGAGGTTGGGGGGGGGGGTGGGGGGGGCGGTGGGCGGGGGGGGGGGGGGCGGTGGGGGGGGGTGGGCGGTGATCCGCAGGAGTAAGTAATGGCGGGCAGGCTGGCAGAGGCTCGCAGTTGTTTTGCGGACCCTGGAGGCGTGCTCCTGCTCCTTCTGAATCCACAAAAGACCAAAGATCTTCAATTTTTGGGGGGGCTTTTGTAAGGGGCCTCCAGTGGACCCTTTGAAGACCTCTGGTTGGGCTGCTCAAGAGCCAGAAATGCCAGTCCAAGTTTGAGCATGGCAGGGCAACTGCATGTAGGAGTCTGGGTCCCTTTCATAATCTCAAAGATCTCTATCAGGTCACCCCTCAGTCTTCTCTTTTCTAGAGAAAAGAGCCCCAGCCCGTTCAGTCTTTCCTGGTGGGTATAACCTCTCAGTTCTGGTGTCATTCTAGTAAATCTTTCTTGCACCTTCTCCAGTGCCTCTATATCATTTTTACAATATGGAGACCAGAACTGTTTGCAGTACTCCAAGTATGGTCTAACCAAGTGTAAGAATAAAAATATATGTTTTGTATGTGTGATGGACTCGAGACTATTAATATAAGATAAAGATAAATTTGATGTGTATAGATCTCCCCTGGGTAAGGCAACGGCGCGAAACTTAACAAAGGAAACCTGCATAACAGGATAACCCCCCACAGAGACAACATCGAAACTCACCATCGAAACTCAAGAGACACTAAAAGGTGTCAACAAACAATTAACTTAAGCAAGAAATGGCCCCAGTCACTGCAGACAGACACATGTTCAAAGGAAAGCCAATCAAGAACGGCCAGAAACTAAGACCCAATCGTGGCGTCTTAAGAATTTAAACTAGAAGACAATGGACTTTAAAAAGATATAAAAACAAGGAACCAAAGGCTCTCTCTCTGGACAACCACGCAGAAGAACAAGAAGCCCTCACTCTACAGACCAGACCAAGAAGCAAGGAAAAAGGCCGCGTGCATTGCTTAACTCAGGGAAGTACCAGTCTGTGTAAATCTAACCCATAGTTAGATACGTTTGACCTCCGAACCCCTTCCTTCAAGGGAACGGAAGTTCCGGTTTCCAACGCATGCGCGAAACCGGCACTTTCGTTGGGTCTATGGGTGAGTACATAGCGCGTACTCACCCGTGGAGACCCGAATTTCTGGCCCAATATTATTGGGGCAATTTTAGCCTAACTCAACTGGCAGGGAGCTAACGGGAGCGGGATTTTGCGTCCCGCCCAATTTTACTCTCCATTGGAGTCAGTGGAGCGGAATATCGGGTGGGGTATAAATCCACCCAATCCCGCCAGGCGCGTTAGGTTTAAAGTGCCCCCAGTGTTTGCCTTTTCCATCGCTCAGTGACATCCAGTGGTGGAGTGGGGTTAATATTGAGTCCAGTGGCACGGGTTCCATCAAGCAAGCTGCTCCGTCCCAGATGGCATCGTGGCTGCTTGAACTTTATTGTGGCTTCACCCAACCAGGCAAGTGGTGAGTATTCCACCACACTCCTAACCCGAACCTTGTAAATGGTGGCGAGGCTTTGAGGAGTCAGGAAGTGAGCCAGTCCGTTGCTGACTATTCAGCCTCTGACCTACTCTTATAGTAAGAAAGAAAGTAAGAAAGAAAGGCTTGCATTTATAGAGCGCCTTTCACGACCACTGGACGTCTCAAAGCGCTTTACAGCCAATGAAGTACTTTTTTGAAGTGTAGTCACTGTTGTAATGTGGGAAATGCAGCAGCCAATGTGCGCACAGCAAGCTCCCACAAACAGCAATGTGATAATGACCAGATAATCTGTTTTTGTTATGTGGATTGAGGGATAAATATTGGCCAGGACAACAGGGATAACTCCCCTTCTCTTCTTCGAAATAGTGCCATGGGATCTTTTACGTCCACCTGAGAGAGCAGACGGGGCCTCGGTTTAACGTCTCATCTGAAAGACGGCACCTCTGGCAGTGCAGCAGTCCCTCAATACTGCACTGGAGCGTCAGCCTAGATTATTGTGCTCAAGTCAAGTATGATCATAGGAACATTAGAAGCAGGAGTCGGCCATTCAGCCCCTCAAGCCTGTTCCGCCCATTCAATTAAATCATGGCTGATCTGTACCTCAACTCCATTTACCTGCCTTTGCTCCATACCCCTTAATACCCTTACCTAAGAAAAGAATCTATCGATCTCAGTCTTGGATGCTCCAATTGTCCCAGCATCCACAACCTTTTGGGTGAGGGAGTTCCAGACTTCCACTACCTAATGTGTGATAAAGTGCTTCCTGGTTTTGTTCCTGAATGGCCTGGCTCTAACTTTAAGATTATGCCCCTTGATCTGGATTCCCCCACCAGAGGAAATAGTTTCTCTGTAGCTATCCTATCAAATCCTTTTAACATTTTAAACACCTCGGATCAGATCACCCCTCAATCTCATATACTCAAGGAGATACAAGCCACGTTTATGCAACCTGTCCTCATAATTCAATGTAGCCGCGCTGTCGATATGAAAAAGAAAAATGTAAGAGGATTCCTTCATGGGATGTGGGCATCGCTGGAAGGCCAGCATTTATTGGCCATCCCTAATTGACCTTGAGAAGGTGGTGGTGAGCCGCCTTCTTGAACCGCTGCAGTCCGTGTGGTGAAGGTACTCCCACAGTGCTGTTAGGGAGGGAGTTCCAGGATTTTGACCCAGCGACGATGAAGGATCGGCGATATATTCCCATGTCAGGATAGTGTGTGACTTGGAGGGCAACCTGGAGGTGGTGGTGCTCCCATGCTCCTGCTGCCCTTGTCCTTCTAGGTGGTAGAGGTCGCGGGTTTGGGAGGATATGGGGAAAGGGTAGGGGAACGGGGAATAAGTGGATAGACCTGTCAGGGAACTGGCACAGATGTGATGGGCTGACTGGCCTCCTTCTGTACTGCAATGACTCTAAGTTGGAATTAAAGTTACTTCCCTAGGATTCTGCAGGTGAAGAATATGGAACTCTACTCCTGAAGGATTTCTTGTGCAGCAACAGGGAAATCTAAAGACCCACAGTACAGGAAACTCTCGTTTAAACGGCACCTAAATATCCGGAATTCTCTATTAACCGGCAAAATTCATGCTCCAAAAACAACACCTCAATAACCGGAAATGTTGCTGAGTCCGAGTCCGAGTCTCCCGCAGTGGCCGAGTTAGTCAGTGGGGGTAGTTCTCCAAACTGCTACTGCTCAGCTTCTTGGCGCTGTCGGAAGTCCGAACACCTCAATAACAGGAGTCTGACTCTCCCGCGCTGCCGGTAGTCGCTTCCGATCCGCCAATTACTGTATACTGCACATTTCTTGATTTTTTTATTTTTGTTTGTAAAAAATAGCCTCGGTCGATATAACCCTCTCCGTCATCCGGAATTTTTAATCAACTGGCACCATCCCGGTCCCGTCGGTGCCGGATACCAAAGAGTTTCCTGTAACTCAAAGTGGAATAATTGGGGAGGAAAGAGTTGCCGATTTTTAAAAAAATCTATTCATTCACGGGATGTGGGCGTTGCTGGCAAGGCCAGCAATTATTGCCCATCCCTCATTGCCCTTGAGAAGGTGAAGACCTTCTTGAACCGCTGCAGTCCGTCTGGTGAAGGATTGCACTTTCTGTGTAGTGCTTTGATACAATCGAGTGGCCTGCTGGGCCATTTCACAGGGCAGTCAAGAGTCAACCACGAGGTGTGGAGTCCCACATATAGGCCAGACCGGGTAAGGACGGCAGATTTCCTTCCCTAAAGGACATTAGTGAACCAGATGGGTTTTTACGACAGTCCGGTAGTTTCATGGTCACCATGACTGATACTAAGGTTTTTTTAATTCCAGATTTAAAACACCATCAGGGATGCCAGCAGCTTTTGTTCTGGTCCTTTTGCAACTATCAAATGAGTTATATGTAATTACCACTAAATTTATTCACCCATGAAGCAAATAGCTCCTGAATGGCCTGCAGGAATATAACTTGACTCAGACGCTGATTAGCCCTCTGAGGTCAAGCATCAAAAAATATTTTGCATAACTATCCTGTTATTAGCAAAGATTTCCACTATTATCCAGAATCTAGACTTTAAACGCTTATTTAACTTTATGCCCCTACACTGAAAACTGCATTTCTCTTACAAATATAAGTTATATGGGGGGGGGGGGGTGGTGGTGGGGGGGAAGAATCGCTTTGGTTGCTAGAGGAATCAAAAATACTTTCACCTGCGGCACTTTCCTTCAAATGAAGTTGAATTAGGAACAAACTAGAGAAGACTGCGGAGCCTCAAAACTTGCGAGGGTTGAATTTCACCCAGGGGTTGCCCTGATTGTCTGCAGTCACTTCGGCAGAAGCTCCACAGAAACCCCCAGAAAAAACGGCGTAAAGCACCATTTGCGCATGCAGCGGTCAAACATGGAATGACACGGCACAGAAGGAGGCCGTCGTGCCCGTGCCGGACATTTGCAGGTCAGAGGAGAGAGCCAGGGGATTCTTTTGTGTTTAAAGCTGATGACGCCGCTACTGGTGTATCAGCAACCTTACGGTACAAACGGTTAGAATCATAGAATGATACAGCGCAGAAACATAGAAACATAGAATCTAGGAGCAGGAGTAGGCCATTCGGCCCGTCGAGCCTGCTCCGCCATTCAATACGATCATGGCTGATCATCCAAATCCAGTACCCTGTCCCTGCTTTAATCCCCACAGTACACATATCCCACCCTACCCCCATAACCCCACGTATTTAATTCCCCCTAACATATCCCATCCTATCCCCATAACCCCACATATTTAATCCCCCCTAACACTAAGGGTCAATTTATCATAGCCAAATCAACCTAACCCACACATTTTTGGACTGTGGGAGGAAACCGGAGCACCCGGAGGAAACCCACGCAGACACGGGGAGAATGTGCAAACTCCACACAGACAGTCACCCGAGGTCAGATTCGAACCCGGGTCTCTGGCGCTGTGAGGCACCAGTGCTAACCACTATGCCACCGTGTTGCCCGAAGGAAGGCCATTCGGACCATCGTGGCTGCACCAGCTCTTTTGGAGGAGCTGTCCAATTAGTCCGACTCCCCTGGCCATCACTTATCCCTCAGTACTGCACTGGAGTGTCAACCTGGATTTTTGGATCTCTGGAGGGGGACTTTAACCCACAACTTCTGACTCAGAGGCAGGTGCTACCCACTGAGCCATGGCTGACACATAACGCCCATGTTCCTGTACTCTCTGCATCTATTTATAAAGCCAAGGATCCTGTCTGCCTTTTTAACAGCCTTCTCAACTTGTCCTGCCACCTTCAAAGACTTGTGTACTATGTACACACCTCGGGTCTCTCTAATCCTCTTTCAAAACTGTACCATTCAGTTTATAACTCTGGTGTCCCCCCAAGGATCCATCCTTGGCCCCCTCCTATTGCTCATCTACATCCTGCCCCCTTGGCGACAACATCCGACAACACAGCGTCAGTTTCCACATGTACGCTGACGACACCCAGCTCTACCTCACCACCACCTCTCTCGAACCCTCCACGGTCTCTAAATTGACAGACTGCTTGTCCAACATCCAGTTCTGGATGAGCAGAAATTTTCTCCAATTAAATATTGGGAAGACCGAAGCCATTGTTTTCGGTCCCCGCCACAAGCTCCGTTCCCTAGCCACTGACTCCATCCCTCTCCCTAACATCTGTCTGAGGCTGAACCACACTGCTCACAAACTTGGTGTCATACTTGACCCTGAAATTAGTTTCCGACCACATATCCGCAGCATAACTAAGACTGCCTATTTCCACCTCCGTAACATTGCCCATCTCCGCCCTTACCTCAGCTCATCCGCTGCTGAAACCCTCATCCATGCCTTTGTTACCTCTAGACTTGACTATTCCAATGCACGCCTGGCTGGCCTCCCACATTCTACCCTATGTAAACTTGAGGTCATCCAAAGCTCGGCTGCCCGTGTCCTAACTTGCACCAAGTCCCGTTCGCCCATTTCCCCTGTGCTCGCTGACCTACATTGGCTCCCCGTTAAGCAACGCCTCGATTTCAAAATTCTCATCCTTGTTTTCAAATCCCTCCATGGCCTCGCCCCTCCCTAACTCTGTAATCTCCTTCAGCCCCACAAACCCCCGAGATATCTGCGCTCCTCTAATTCTGCCCTCTTGCGCCTCCCTGATTATAATCGCTCAACCATTGGTGGCCGTGCCTTCTGTTGCCTCGGCCGTAAGCTCTGGAATTCCCTGCCTAAACCTTTCCACCTCTCTACCTCTCTTTCCTCCTTTAAGACACTCCTTAAAACCTACCTCTTTGACCAAGCTTTTGGTCATCTGCCCTCATTTCTCCTTATGTGGTTCGGTGTCAAATTTTTTGTCTTAATACTCCTGTGAAGCGCCTTGGGACGTTTTACTACGTTAAAGGTGCTACATAAATACAAGTTGTTTTTGTTGTTGTTATATTGCTTCTTCTCATTCTTCCTACCAAAATTAATGACTTCACACTTCTCTGCATTAAATTTCATCTGCCATGTGACTCCCCATTTCACCGGTCTATCTACATCCTCCTGAAGTCTGCTCCTATCCTCTTCACTGTTTACTACATTTCCGAGTTTCGTGTCATCTGCAACCTTTGAAATTATGCCCTGTTTACCCAAATCCAGGTCATTAATATATATCAAAAAGAGCAGTGGCCCCAACAGCGACCCCTGCAGGGGCACCGCTGTATACCACCCTCCAGTCTGAGAAACAACTGCTCACCACTACTCTTTGCCTTCCGTCCCTTAGCCAATTTTGTATCCACACTGTTACAGCCCCATTAATTCCATGGGTTTCAATTTTGCTAAGAAGTATATTATGTTTGAAAGTCCATGTACACAATATCAACCGTGCTACGCTCATCAACCCTCTCCATTACTTCATCTAAGAACTGAATCAAGTTAGTCAAACATGATTAACCTTTAACAAATCCGTGCTGACATTCATTTATTAACTTGCTGGTATCGCAATTCCTCATTCCGCTCGTTTAACAGAGGTTGCTCGCCCTGTTATTCTAAACAGATTAATTCCCCTGTTTAAGTAGCAGAAAGAGAAATTTGATGCGAGCGTCTTAAGCATTCGCACGATAACGTCACCAACTGTGATTTGCACCCTCGTGTATTGTGACGCTTTAAGTGTGCTTCATCAAGATTTCCGCTGGTCGGTACATTCAGTGAAATCACAATCGTGTGCTAAAAGCATGTGCTTACAATTCCGCTATAAATAAAGTCTCCATAAACACAGGTCTAATGTTACTGTACATAGCGGCCAAAGCAAGTCTTCGCCCCGGAAAGCGAATTGTGATCTCTCTCTAATCATCAGTCTCTTAAGTAGGACTAGACTGAATAAACAGACACGTAAATGCAGAGATCTGGAGCAGCAAGTAATTCTCGCACTAACCACAGTGAATTTGGTCCCCTTCCCTCCTCGCCCCCCAAATACTCGGTGTTAATTAAACAATGTCGGTTCAATGTTTTTATGTAGCCAAATAGTGAACAAAAATACTTGTTTAACTATTGATTTTCTACTAGTTCATTCAGTAAAATGAAAAATTGAACTTACAGCAACAGTTTTTGCACATTCTGCAATAATGTGCTTGTCCACTAGATGTCCAACTACCACAACAACTTGCACTTGTCTACTGCCTTCAACACAGCAAAATGTCCCAAGGATCTTTACAAATAGAGAGAATTAGGCACCAAGCAGGGGGAAGCGTTAAGGAAGACAACTCAAGACTATCATAATATGATAGAATTCTTCATTAGGATGGAGAGTGAAGTAGTTGACTCAGAGACTAGGGTCCTGAATTTAAATAAAGGAAACTACGATGGTATGAGGCACGAATTGGCTAGGATGGATTGGGGAACGTTACTTAAAGGGTTGACTGTGGATAGGCAATGGCAAACATTTAAAGATCACATGGATGAACTACAGAATTTGTTCATCCCTGTTTGGCATAAAAATAAAACAAAAAAGGTGACTCAACCGTGGCTAACAAGGGAAATTAGGGATAGCATAAGATCCAAGGAGAGGACATATAATTTGGCCAGAAAAAGCAGCAAACCTGAGGATTGGGAGCAATTTAGGATTCAGCAAAGGAGGACAAAGGGATTAATTAAGAGGGGGAAAATAGATTATGAGAGTAAGCTTGCAGGGAACATAAAAACTGACTGTAAAAGCTTCTATAGATATGTGAAGAGAAAAAGATTGGTGAAGTCAAGTGCAGGTCCCTTGCAGTCAGAATCAGGGGAATTTATAATGGGGAACAAAGAAATGGCAGACCAATTAAATACATACTTTGGTTCTGTCTTCACAAAGGAGGACACAAATAAACTCCAGAGATGTCGGGGATAGGGTCTAATGAGAGGGAGGAATTGAATGAAATCAGTATTTGTAGGGAAATGGTGTTAGGGAAATTGACGGGATTGAAGGCCGATAAATCCCCAGGGCCTGATAATCTACATCCTAGGGTATTTAAGGAAGTGGCCCTAGAAATAGTAGATGCATTGCTGGTCATCTTCCGAAATTCTATAGACTCTGGAACAGTTCCCATGGATTGGAGGATAGCTAATGTAACCCCACTATTTAAAAAAGGTGGTAGAGAGAAAACGGGGAATTTTCGAATGGTAAGCCTGACATCGGTAGTGGGGAAAATGCTAGAGTCCATTATAAAAGATGTAATAGCAGAGCACTTGGAAAACAGTGACAGGATCGGACAAAGTCAACATGGATTTACAAAAGGTAAATCATGCTTGACTAATCTACTGGAATTTTTTGAGGATGTAACTGGTAGAACAGATAAGGGAGAACCAGTGGATGTGGTGTATTTGGACTTTCAGAAGGCTTTCGATAATATCCCGCATAAGAGATTAGCGTGCAAAGTTAAAGCACATGGGATTGGGGGTAAGGTACTGACTTGGATAGAGAACTGGTTGGCAGACAGGAAGCAAAGAGTTGGAATAAACGGGTCTTTTTCCGAGTGGCAGGCAGTGACTAGTGGGGTACCACAGGGATCGGTGCTAGGACCCCAGCTATTCACTATATATATAAATGATCTAGATGAGGGAACTAGATGTAATATCTCCAAGTTTGCAGACGACGCAAAGCTGGGTGGGCGTGTGTGCTGTGAGGAGGATGCAGAGAAACTACAGTATGATTTGGACAGGTTGGGTGATTGGGCAGATGCATGGCAAATGCAGTCTAATGTGGATAAATGCGATGTTATCCAGTTCGGTGGCAAAAACAGGAAGACAGATTATTATCTGAATGGCAATAGATTGGGAAAAGGGGAAGTGCAACGAGACCTGGGTGTCCTTGTGCATCAGTCACTGAAGGTAAGCATGCAAGTTCAGCAGGCGGTTAAGAAGGCAAATGGTATGTTGGCCTTCATAGCGAGAGGATTCGAGAACAGGAGCAAGGATGTCTTGCTACAGTTGTACAGGGCCTTGGTGAGACCACACCTTGAGTATTGTGTGCAGTTGTGGTTACCTTATCTGAGGAAGGATGTTCTTGCCATGGAGAGAGTGCAGCGAAGATTCACCAGACTGATACATGGGATGGCAGGAATGATGTATGAGG
This sequence comes from Squalus acanthias, assembly GCA_030390025.1. Taxonomy (NCBI): domain Eukaryota; kingdom Metazoa; phylum Chordata; class Chondrichthyes; order Squaliformes; family Squalidae; genus Squalus; species Squalus acanthias. Next base: position 253,907,951 of record CM059425.1, read on the forward strand.
AGACAGTGGGTCGATTAGGCTTATATTCGCTAGAGTTTAGAAGAATGAGAGGGGATCTCATTGAAACTTATAAAATTCTAACAGGGCTAGACAGACTAGATGCAGGAAGGATGTTCCCGATGGCGGGGGAGTCCAGAACCAGGGGTCACAGTCTAAGGATAAGGGGTAAGCCATTTAGGACTGAGATGAGGAGGAATTTCTTCACCCAGAGAGTGGTGAAACTGTGGAATTCTCTACCACACAAGGCAGTTGAGGCCAATTCATTAAATATATTCAAGAAGGAGTTAGATATATTTCTTAAGGCTAAAGGGATCAAGGGATATGGGGAGAAAGCAGGGACAGGGTACTGAATTTGGATGATCAGCCATGATCTCATTAAATGGCGGAACAGGCTCGAGGGGCCGAATGGCCTACTCCAGCTCCTATCTTCTATGTTTCTATGTTTCAAACAGGCAGATTTTAAGTAGTCTTTTCAAAGCGGGGGTAGAGATGGAACAAGTGGCAGGCCCTGCCTCAGGCCATCTGCTGCTGAAACCCTCATTCATGCCTTTGTTGCCTCTGGACTCGAGTATTCCAAAGCTCTCCAGGCCGGTCTCCCACCTTCCACCCTCCGTAAACTTGAGCTCATCCAATCCTAACTCGCACCTGAACTGCAGTCCGTGCGGTGAAGGTGCTCCCACGGTGCTGTTCGGGAGGGAGTGCCAGGATCTTGACCCAGCGACGATGAAGGAACGGCGATATATCTTTTTTTTAATTCATTCATGGGATGTGAGCGTCGCTGGCAAGGCTGGCATTTATTGTTCATCCCTAATTGCCCTCGAGAAGTTGGTGGTGAGCCGCGTTCTTGAACCGCTGCAGTCCGTGTGGTGAAGGTGCTCCCACAGTGCTGTTAGGGAGGGAGTTCCAGGATTTTGACCCAGCGACGATGAAGGAACAGCCCGATATATTTGCAAGTCAGGATGGTGTGTGATTTGGAAGGGAATCTGGAGTTGATGATGTTCCCAAGCGCCTGCTGCCCTTGTCCTTCCAGGTGGCGGAGGTGATGGTTTTGGGAGGTAAAGTAATCAGCAGCACTTTAACACCACTGGTAACCATCAATGGCTGTAAAACAAGTGGTGCTATTTTTTTATTTGTTCTTGGGATGCTGGTCACACTGGCAAGGACATTAGCCATTCCATTAGCCTTTTTAATTTTTAGTTTTGTACCTGCGCACTAGCTTTTAGTGATTGTTGTACACAGACCCCTAAATCTCTTGGCTCCGCCACAGTTCCTAGCTTCTCACCATTTAGAAAATACACTGATCTATCTTTCTGAGGTCCGAAATGGATGGCGTCGCACTTTCTCCCACATTGAGCTCAGTCTGCCATAGTTTCGCCCACTCACTTCATCTTATCAATGTCCCCTTTGCAACGCTCTGTTCCCATCCACACTGCTTACTGTGCCACATAACTTAGTGTTGTCAGCAAACCATTTGTCAGTTACATTGGTGTACAGTAGTCAGTTTCTTAGTAAATTAAAAGAAAAGCTTTTAAAACATGGCCTATTGCTGTCCGTGCGCCTGAAAAAAAGCTTCATCTAAAGAGCTTCCTCAAAGGCTCGCAAACGAGCGCAATTCGCGGAAACTCGCCATCGCGATTAATTTGATCTGGGGGTGTGGCCAGTTTTGTGGGCGGGTGCCGGCTTTTTAAACTAGCATGAAAGATGGCGGAAACTGGATTTGCGCTGAATGTTGTGACACGGTTTGCTGTACGTGTATGAGGTCCGAGTCATCGTCATGTCGTGCATCATGTGATTCCTTCGTTTTCTCTCTCTAGTGTGTTTGTGTGGTCCAGTGAAGATGCAGATAAACCGTCGATCGTCTTTCAAACAACACACGGCTCCGCCTGCTATTCAAAGAGGTATTGACAGATGGTGACAGTGATGCTTTAAAGCATCTTTCACCTATATTTTGGTGGACATATTGGTAGCCTACACAGTTTTAAAAGTTATGTGAAAACTAAAGTGTGTGCACGATGCCGTCAGGACATGCTCTACCATCACCTCTGGCTCTCGAAGTTCACCAAACGAGTGCTGCAGACAAGTGAAGAGGTTCAAGTGAGCCTCAGAAAACAACGCTCTTGCGATGAAGCTTGACCAGGAGTCAGGGCGGGTGCAGGTAGCGACACTCCTCACAGTGATCGTGGAAGAAGTGCGTGAAGTCTACTCCACTGGGGCGGACTGGGCAGTGGTTGGAGACAGGTGGCTGGCACTAGGGCTCTTTGATGCCAGACTCGGTCAAATGCTGCCTTGATGTCAAGGGCAGTCACTCTCACCTCAACTCCGGAATTCAGCTCTTTTGTCCATGTTTGGACCAAGGCTGTAATGAGGTCTGGAGGTGAGTGGTCCTGGCGGAACCCAAACTGAGCAGGTTATTGGTGAGTAAGTGTTGCTTGATAGCACTGTCGATGACACCTTCCATCACTTTGCTGATGATTAAGAGTAGGCTGATGGGGCAGTAATTGGCCAGATTGGATTTGTCCTGCTTTTTATGGACAGGACATACCTGGACAATTGTCCACTTTGTCGGATAGATGCCAGTGTTGTAGCTGTACTGGAACAGCTTGGCTAGAGGTGGGGCTAGTTCTGGAGCACAAGTCTTCAGCACTACAGCTGGGATCGCTTACCTCTGTCTATAGCATGCTGCTTCCGCTGTTTAGCATGCAGGTAGTCCTGTGCTGCAGCTTCCCCAGGTTGGCACCCCATTTTTAGGTACGCCTGGTGCTGCTCCTGGCATGCTCTTCTGCACTCCTCATTGAACCAGGTTTGGTCCCCTGGTTTGATGGTAATGGTAGAGTGAGGGATATGCCGGGCCATGAGGTTACAGATTGCGGTGAAATACAATTCTGCTGCTGCTGATGGCCCACAGCGCCTCATGGATGCCCTGTTTTGAGCTGCTAGATCTGTTCAGAATCTATCCCATTTAGCATGGTGGTAGTGCCACACAACACGATGGAGGGTGCCCTCAGTGTGAAGACGGGACTTCTTCTGCACAATGACTGTGCAGTGGTCACTCGTACCAATACTGTCATGGACAGATGAATCTGCATCAGGTAGATTGGTGAGGATGAGGTCAAGTAGGTTTTTCCCTCATGTTGGTTTTCTCACCTTCTGCCGCAGGCCCAGTCTGGCAGCTATGTCCTTCAGGACTCGGTCAGCTTGGTCAGTGGTGGTGCTACCGAGCCACTCTTGGTGATGGACATTGAGAGTATATTCCGTGCCCTTGCTACTCTCAGTGCTTCTTCCAAGTAGTGTTCAACGTGGAGGAGTACTGATTCATCAGCTGAGGGAGGGCGGTAGGTGGTAATTAGCAGGAGGTTTCCTTGCCCATGCTTGACCTGAAGCCATGAGACTTCATGGGGTCCAGAGTCAATGTTGAGGACTCCCAGGGTCACGCCCTCCTGGCTGTATACCACTGTACCACCACCTCTGGTGGGTCTGTCCTGCCGGTGGATAGTGGATACTCAGGTGTGGTGATGGAGGAGTTTGGGACATTGGCTGAAAGGTATGATTCTGTGAGTATAACTATGTCAGGCTGTTGCTTGACTAGTCTGTGGGACAGCTCTCCCAATTTTGGCACAAGTCCCAAGATGTTGGTGAGGAGGACTTTGCAGGGTTGATTGGGCTGGGTGTGCCATTGCCGTGTCCGAATCTTGTGCCTCGGTCGATGCCGGGCGGTCCATCCAGTCTTATTCTTATTGTTTTCCCTAGCGGTTTGAGACATCTGAGTGGCTTGCTCGGCCATTTCAGAGGGCCGTTAAGACTCAACCACATTGCTGTGGGTCTGGAGTCACATATAGGCCAGACCGGGTAAGGACAGCAGATTTTGCTTCCCTGAAGGACATTAGTGAACCAGATGGGTTTTTAGATAGGGTGACTGTATATCCCTGTTTTCCAGGGAGAGTCCACGGATGTGGGACTGTGTCCTGGGAAAACAATCACCCCGGAAGAGTCCCTGGTTCAAGAAACACATCCCCGAATATGCACAGGTTGAAATCAGGAGCCACGTGACCCCTGAGCTGCCCTGCGGACGGTCAGTAAAGTGGGCGGGGCGGGTTTCGATTGGTGGGAGGGATGTCAATCTCCTGTTTTCAACCCGAAGGGGTGGACTCACTGAGGGATTTTAATTTACGCAGAGATCGCGCTCTGTGACCGCAGCATGTATGCTCCGGCCCCCACACACCAACCCCACCGAATCCCTGGATAGTCCTGCGTAATTCGGTTGAAGAGAAATCAGCCCCGGAGACAAAATGTCCGAGTAACAGGGGGCCGCTGGTAACCAGACTAACGAGCAGGGGGGGGCGGGGGGAGAGCCGGGCCGTGTGGATGTCCCGGGAGCCGGATCGGAGCGCGCTCCGCGACCTCGGATGGTGTGGGCGAGTGTCGGGCTGTGAGGAGGTGGAGGAGCCGGTGACGGCGGCCGGCAGCTGCTGTGAACAGCGGCCACATTGTTCAGGCGGAACGTTCTGCCGCTGCTTTTTGCAGGCTCAGTTTGCATCGAAATAACAAATAAATCTGGCCTCGTTACACTGCGCAAACTGCATTTTCCGCCCTGGTTACTTTGCTGCGCTCCCCGTCCCTGCGAGTCCCCGGATTCGGTTTAGAAGATATGGTCACCCTATTTTTACAACAATCCAGTCGTTTCATGGTCACCGTCACTGATAATAGCTTCTTATTCCAGATTCATTTATTATATTCACTGAATTTAGATTCGCGTCTCTGGATCATTAGTCTGGATGACTAGTCAACATCACTACAGCAGATGATCTGGTCATTATCACATTGCTGTTTGCGGGAGCTTGCTGAGCGCAAATTGGCTGCCGCGTTTCCTACATTACAACACTTCAAAGAGTACTTCATTGGCTGTGAAGTGCTTTGGGACGTCCGGTGGTGGTGACAGGCGCTATAGAAATTCAAGTCTTCTTCTGTTGGTAGCACACTCGCCTCTGAGTCAGAAGGTTGTGGGTTTAAGTCTCACTCCAGAGACTTGAGCACAAAAATCTAGGCTGACACTCCAGTGCGGTGCTGAGGGAGTGCTGCACTGTCGGAGGTGCCATCTTTTGGATGAGACGTTAAACCGAGGCCCCGTCTGCTCTCTCAGGTGGACGTAAAAGATCCCACGGCCACTATTTCGAAGAGGAGCAGGGGAGTTATCCCCGGTGTCCTGGCCAATATTTATCCCTCAACCAACATAACAAAAAAACAGATCATCTGGTCATTATCACATTGCTGTTTGTGGGAGCTTGCTGTGCGCAAATTGCCTGCCGCGTTTCCCACATTACAACAGTGACTACACTTGAAAAAGTACTTCATTGACTGTAAAGCGCTTTGAGACGTCCGGTGGTCGTGAAAGGCGCTATAGAAATATAGATTTCTTTCTGGTCCAGTAAGATAACCCACCCTGCTCTGCCACCGTCCATGCGCGAAAAGTCTTTGCTTCCACCACCACCACCAAGAGAAGCCCTAAAATCTGTGGCATGCAGAAGCAAAAAAATAAATAAATAAATTGGGCGCAACAACCCTTGCACCCAACCAACATCGCGCGACTGGGTTGCACTTCAGCCAGCGGCCCGCTTGGGGCGCAGTTGAGCCGTTGAGTGAGCGGAGACCCGGGCAGAGCAGCGAGCGGTCGGGGCAGCGGGGCTACGGCACAGCTGGATGGTCAGAGATAGAGAGGGAGGGAGTCGGAGCATTGCAGCGACAGAGTGAGTTCAATGCCTCTTGGCAACGGGGCAACTTGTCACGGTGTAAACCTCAGCCTGCCGGGGTCTGTCGCGCGTGTGGCCTGGCACGGTTTTGTGTGTGTGTGTGTGTGAGTGAGTGACAGCTGGATTGACCAGTCACCAGCAACTAGAACTGGGAGCAAAGTTACCAGCGCCAGCGGGCTGATTCTGGTCGAGTCTGGGGAGGATTCACCCTCCTGCCCAATCAGGCGCCTCTTTAATGGGGGTGGGATCCGATCGAGCTTTACTTTAAACTGCACTTCCATTGAACTGTGAGTTGACACAGGACTGTGAAGGGTAAGAGACCAGAGTTATACTGTGGGTTGCAGCTCGCCCTTTGGCCAGGAGAGAGCTATTCCGACAGCTATTATTAATAAACTACTTGCCTAGGTAAGATACATCTGCTTTCTGAGAGCATTTTGCTTTTTAAAAGACTCCATATGCAGGAGTTCGAAAGATCTGCTGTTGTGATTTATTTAATATTTAAGAATGAATTTCAATATAGATAAGTGTGAGGTGGAGCATTTTGGTACAAAGGAAAAAGAAAGACTTGCATTTATATAGCGCCTTTCAGAGCCTCAGAGCGTCCCAAAGCGCTTTACAGCCAATGAAGTACTTTTGAAGTGCAGTCACTGTTGTAATGTGGGAAACGCAGCAGCCAATTTGCGCACAGCAAGGTCCCACAAACTGCAATGTGATAATGACCAGATAATCTGTTTTAGTGATGTTGGTTGAGGGATAAATATTGGCCAGGACACCGGGGATAACTCACCTGTTCTTCTTCCAAATAGTGGCCATGGGATCTTTTACGTCTACCTGAGAGGGCAGACGGGGCCTTGGTTTAACGTCTCATCCTAAAGACGGCACCTCTGACAGTGCAGCGCTCCCTCAGCACTGCACTGGGAGCGTCAGCCTAGATTTTTGTGCTCAAGTCTCTGGAGTGGGCACTTGAACCCACAACCTTCTGGCTCAGAGGTGAGAGTGCGACCCACTGAGCCACGGCTGAATAAGGAGGCCACATACTCCTTGGAGAGTAAGAGTTTAAGTGGAGTAAAGGAACAGTTGGATCTGGGGGTACAGTTACACAAATCACTAAAAGTAGCGACGCAGGCTAACGAGGCCATAAAGTAAACCAAGCACTTGGGTTCATTCCCAATAAATCCAATAGGCAATTCAGGAGATACGTCTTCACCCAGACAGTGGTTGGAATGTGGAACCCGTTACCACAAGGAGTAGTTGAGGCGAATGGCACAGATACATTTAAGGGGAAGCGAGATAAACACATGAGGGAGAAAGGAATAGAAGGTTATGTTGATGGGGTGAGATGAAGTGGGGTGGGAGGAGGCTCGTGTGGAGCATAAACACCGGCACGGACCCGTTGGGCCGAAAGGCCTGTTTCTGTGCTGTAAATTCTATGTAATTCTGTTTAAAAAATACTGCCTCGCGCCAAGACTGCAGGTATACTTCACCTGATGCGAAAGGCAAGCGATGATGAGCTGTCCTCCTAGAGGGATGTTGGGAAGCTTCAGCGCACCTGGGAGTCGGATCAGATCCCAATTGTTGAGTTACACTGTGACCATGTGTATCCACAACCACTTGGCATCAATGTGAAAAATGCAAGTGTAATTGAACTTTTACTAAGGCAACGAGCTGGGACTCAAGTTTCTCAGCTACTTCAAAAGAAAGAAAGAACTTGCATTTTTATAGCGCCTTTCACAACCTCAGGACGTCCCAATGCACTTTGCAGCCAATGAAGCACTTTTGAAGTGTAGTCACTATCGTGTAAACAGAGCATCCAATTTGAGCACAGCAAGGTCCCACAAACAGCAATGTGCCAATGAACAAATAATCTGTTTCAGTGATGTTGGTTTGAGGAATAAATATTGACCAGGACTCCAGGGAGAACTCCCCTGCTCTTCGAAATAGTCATGATGCGGAGATGCCGGTGTTGGACTGGGGTGGACAAAAGTGAGAAGTCGCACAACACCAGGTTATAGTCCAACAGTTTTATTTGAAATCACAAGCTTTCGGAGCGCTGCTCCTTCATCAGGTGAAGTGAAGGAATACGAATCGGCAAAGCAAATATAGACAGTCTATATATGCTTTGCCGATTCGTATTCCTTCACTTCACCTGACGAAGGAGCAGCGCTCCGAAAGCTTGTGATTTCAAATAAAACTGTTGGACTATAACCTGGTGTTGTGCGACTTCTCACTTCGAAATAGTGCCATGGGATCTTTTCCGTCCATTCGAGAGGGCAGACGGGGCCTCGGTTTAACATATGCAAAAGACGGCACCTCCGACAGTGCAGCGGAGCCCCGTCAGCACTGCACTGGAGTGTCAGCCTCAATTTCTGTGCTCAAGTCCCTGGAGTGGGGACTTGAATCCACAATCTTCTGACTTGGAGGAGAGAGCGCTACCCACTGAGCCACAGCTGACACCTATAGTCTTGTGAGGATCACATGATCTCACCCGATCCTACCTTGTATAAGAGCTGTGGTTCCAGATTAGTGTATGGTCTTGAACCAGCACTCCCAGAGATTGTCATTTCAAATTCCCATTGCGGAAAGTTGTGAAATTGAATTCAATAAATCTGGTCATTTGTAGGCTGGCACCAGGAAATGGCCACGAAGGCTGCTGGATTGTTAACGACCCAACTGGTTCGCTATTATCTGTCAGGATGCCCATAACTGGTCCAATTATACATGAGTCCAGCCTTGCCAGCATTGCCCATATCCTGAGAACAAGTTTTTCAAGTTGATACCAGAACTGAGAGGTTGTCACCATCAGGAAAGACTGAACAGGCTGGAGCTCTTTTCTCGAGCAGAGAGAAGGCTGAGCGGTGACCTGATCTGAGGTGACAGGTCTTTACAATTATGGAGGGGATCCATAGAGTGGACGTAGAGAAGATGCTTCCACTCATGGGGGGGGGGGGGGGGGGGGGGGGGGGGAATCCAAAACTAGGGACCGTAAATATAAGATAGTCACCAATAAACCCAGTAAGGAATTCAGGTGAAAGTTCTTGACCCAGAGAGCGGTTAGATTGTGGAACTCGCTACCACAGGGAGTAGTTGAGGCAAATAGTATAGATGGATTTTAGGTAAGATGAGGGAGAAAGTAATCGACGATTATGCTGATGGAGTTAGATGAAGTAGGCTCGTGTGGAGCACAAACACCGGCATAGAACAGTAGGGCCTGTTCCTGTGCTGTACATACTGTGGGTGGGGGGAGGCCTTCAGCCTAACTTTTTTTAATTCATTCACGAGACGTGGACGTTGCCGGCAAGGCCAGCAATTATTGCCCATCCCTAAATGCCCTCGAAGGTGGTGGTGAGCCGCCTTCTTGAATATAACCGAGTGGCTTGCTAGGCCATTTCAGAGAGCAGTTAAGAGTCAACCACATTGCTACGGGGGGGTTTGGAGTCATATGTAGGCCAGACCGGGTAAAGATGGCAGATTTCTTTACACATTAGGTAGCTTTTTATAAATTTAATTAATTGAATTTAAATTCCCCAGGTGCCATGAGATTTGAACTCATGTCTCCAGATTATTAGTCCAGGCCTCCGGATTATTAGTCCAGTAACAGAACCACTATGCTACCATGCCCACGTGAAGGGTTGCTCCTGTGCCGGTAGTTCTACGCTGAAGTGTTAACCTAGCATACGTGCTCAAGTCCGAGACTGGGGCTTGAGCTCACAGCCTTGTGATAGAGAAATAAGAGTGTTACAAACTGAGCCAAACTCATATATTTTTATTAAAAACTTTGCGGGAACTTGGAGAAACTGCGCAAAAGGGAAAAAAAAAAATCAGACAACCAGATTAGTTTGAAAAACTTTGGTGTCTTTGTATTTGGTGCCTGCAGCGGTTCAAGAAGGCGGCTCACCACAACAAATCTGTCGCTGCTGGTCTTGTATTATTGAAAAATGATGCAGAGAGAGTTAATCACCTGGCTCATCCCAAGGGCAATTAGGGATGGGCAATAAATTCTGACCTTGCCAGCAACGTCCCACATCCCGTGAACAAATAAAAAAAAATGTGGCAAGTTGGTAAATGGAGACGACATCCACAGTATGGGAAAGGCAGTATTATAAAATGTTCATGAACTGTCTTGTTACTTTGTTCATCTATATTAAAAATGTGTAATTCTTTATTGCAGGCATCATGAATTACTTCAGATTTATCAATGCAATAAGCGCCGCTCGGAGAACATCACCGATTAGAGCGCTGAGTAAGTAGAAGAACAAATCTGTCACTGCTGGTCTTGTATTACTGAAAACCGATCCAGAGAGAGTTATTCACGCGCCCTGCCCGCAATGTAGTCTCTGCACAATCAGTTAGGAGATCTAGTGAGGAGGCTGTAGCTTTGTACAAAACTCTGACACATTATTGGCTATATGGCACAGTGATCTGGAGGCATGTTGACAATCAAATAAAGGGCGCCAATCTAACCCGCCCGTCGGGAAACTGACCAGGTCGGGTAGAATGCTAGTAGTAATATTGGGCGGAGTGTAAAACCGGCGTTCCACCTAATCCCGTGTGTTTTCCGCCCGGTGCGCTAAGTTAAAATGACCCCCTGAAGTGTTTCTCGTTTCCAGTGATGAGGTATTGGAGAACTGTTGCGAGAGAGTATCACACACACATCCACAATTATCTGCTTTACATCCAAAACAACCTCTGCTTTTATCCAATTTCCACGTATATCTTTTCCAACTTAAAGTTCTGACGCATGTAGCCCTTAGCTGAGTCTGCTGATCTATAATCAGCAATGTAAGTCTAACTGAGCACTCAAAGTGGCACAACCTTGACATGAACCGTAAAAGAGGCTAAAGCAGAATACATCGGTACCAGGCCTGAAGCGACAATCAGTGACAGTCCCATTCGGTCCTTCATCAAGAAGTTAAGGAGGGAAGATTCTGGCATTGCCGACCTCAAAGTTGACAATAAGATCATAAGTCTAGATAGTGAGAAAGCAGAAACACTGAGCAACGAGTTCACAAGCAATTTCACTAGCGAAACCACATCAAGAATTCCAACACTGCCAGACTCTGATCTACCGAGTATACAGGACTTGGTTGTCAGTGAAGCTGGAGTGTTGAAGCAACTAAACATCCTCAACCCCAGCAAAGCACCCGGCCCCGATGGCATTCCGCCATGGGTCCTCAAGATGACAGCACCGGTAGTAGCACCCATTCTGACAAACATCTACCAGTCGTCAATTGACGAGGGTTACGTACCTTCCCAGTGGAGAGAGGCCAACATCTGCCCGATCTTCAAGAAGGGAGAGAAGGCTGAACTGGGTAATTGCAGAGGAGTGTCACTCACCAGTGTACCCTGCAAGATTCTTCAGCACATTGTCCATTCACACATCATGACCCATCTGGAGGGGCGTGAGGTACTTGTAGACAACCAACATGGCTTTCGGACCAAACGCTCCACAACGACTCAACTGGTATTGACGATAAACGGCTTCACTGGCTGCATTGAGAAAGAGGAAACAGTCCACATAGCCTTCCTCGACTTTGCAAAAGCCTTTGACAAAGTGCCGCACGAGAGATTTCTCACCAAACTACAAGCATTCGAGGGCCCATTCTCACATGGATAAGACACTTCCTTACATCAAGAACACAAACAATTTCCCCTCATCTCAGTCCTAAATGGTGGAGCCCTTATCCTGAGACCATGACCCCTAGTTCTAGACTCTCCAGCCAGGGGAAACAACCTCTCAGCATCTACCCTGTCAAGCCCTCTTAAGAATTTTATACGTTTCAATGAGAACACCTCTCATTTTAGAGATCACCTCTAGAGAGTATAGGCCCATTCTACTTGGTCTCTCCTCCATAGGGCAACCTTCTCATCCCAGGAATCGGTCTTCGTTGCACCTCCTCTAAGGCAAGTATATCCTCCCTTGGGTAAGGAGACCAAAACTGTACGCAGTACTCCATGTGTGGTCTCGCCAAAGCCCTGTAACCAGGACAGGCACGGCTCCTTCTTTCGTATGGTAGTAGCAAAGCAAATGAAATGTCAATATCTAAGTCAGATATCCAGACCAAAGCTTCCGGTGTAACAGCGTGGATATCTTGTAGCCTGCCTGTGAATTTCCTCTGAGGGCAGTGCTCAATGATGTGCTCCAGGGTCTGATCAGGAGCTCCACAGTCGCATGATGGGGATGCTTTAATCTTCCATCTATGGAGAAGGTGGCAGCATCTACCATGACCGGTTCTGAGGTGGTTGATGGTCGTCCGCTGTTTGCGAGGAAGGTTTGATCCTTCAGGTTGTACTGTGGGGTCCTCTGTAAGGAATCCATTCCACAGCTCCTGTCCAGAGGAGGGCCAGAACATTCAGGCCCCTTAAATTGTTTTAAAAAGATTAATTTGACCAGATGGCTTGTAGAGAAAAGCACAAGCAGACTTGATGGGCATAGTGTGCTTTTTCTGTGCTATAGCATTCCTTTTATGATTCATACACTTTCATTGAGCCAATACTTACTTTGCCCACGAAATAAAATGAAGACACTTAGTTTTGCATGGTCACTGGAAGGAAAGAAGTTCTTATAATAAAACCATGGATTACCTCGTGTTGAAATCAGCAATGATTCACTGGTGCCCAAGTAAACATTGATATCCCAAAATTAGCAGAAGCTTGACGCACAATAAATTCAGGTGACCTGTCACCCAGGCTTGTAAGTAAGTGAAACTTTCTGTCGTCCATTTAAAAAAAAAAGTAGACATAGAATCATAGAATGGTTACAGCACAGAACAGAAGGAGGCCATTCGGCCTGTCGAGCCTGTGCCAGCTCACTGCAAGAGCACTTCAGCTAGTCCCACTCCCCTGTCCTTTCCCCGTAGCCCTGCAAATATTTTCCTTCAGGTACTTATCTAATTCCCTTTTGAAAGCCGTGATTGAATCTGCCTCCACCACCCTTTCAGGCAGTGCATTCCAGATCATAACCGCTCACTGCGTAAAAAAGTTTTTCCTCATGTCGTCTTTGATTCTTCTGCCAATCACCTTAAATCTGTGTCTTCCGGTTCTCCACCCTTCTGCCAATGGCAACAGTTTCTCTCTATCTATCTATTCTGTCTATACCCCTCATGATTGTGAACACCTCTATCAAATCTCCTCTCAACCTTCTCTGCTCTAAGGAGAACAACCCCAGCTTCTCCAGTCTATCCACGTAACTGAAGTCCCTCATCCCTGGAACCATTCTTGTAAATCTTTTCTGTACCCTCTCTAAAGCCTTCACATCCTTCCCAAACATGCATTTATATAGCGCCTCTCTCGACCAATGGACCTCCCAAAGCAGTTTACAATAAATGAAGTGTAGTCGCTGCTGTAATGTAGGAAACGAGGCAGCCAATTTGCGCACAGCAAGCTCCCACAAACAGCAATGAGATAATAACCAGATAATCTGTTTTAGTGATGTTGATTGAGGGATAAATATTAGCCCAGGACACCGGGGAGAACTTCCCTGCTCTTCTTCAAAATAGTGGCATGGGATCTTTTACGTCCACTTGAGAGGACAGACAGGGCCTTGGTTTAATGTCTCATACGAAAGACAGCACCTCCGGCAGTGCAGCGCTCCCTCAGCGCTGTACTGGAGTGTCAGCTTAGATTTTTACGCTCAAGTCTCTGGAGTGGGACTTGAACCTTCTGACTCGGCGGTGAGGGTGCTACCCACTGAGCCATGGTTGGCACAATAAAAGAATAAATATCATGAGTGGGGGGGGGGACGGGAAGAGTGCGAGTGCGAGTGTTCTAATATGGTTTGGTCCGAGCACAATCAACTTCGTACTCAAAACGAGTGACTGCATTCTCCAGAAAAGGCCATTAGACACAGGACAGCATCAGACAGACCCGAGAACAGGATATTGAAGCCTAATGGTTACGGTAGTGGACTAGCAGCTCAGAGAGGTCATGAGTTCAAATCCCATCATGGCTAGTTGTGAAATTGAATTGAAATAAATCTGGCAATCGTTTTAGGCTGTCGCCAGAAAATGATCATGAAGGCTGCCATTTTGTTATTAAAACGCCATCTGGTTCATTGATGTCGATCAGGGAAGGGAACCTGCCATCCTTACCTGGCTTGGCCTACATGTGACTCCAGTCCCTGTTTGACCCTTGATGCCATTGGGCAAAAGAATACCAGTTTGCCAGCATCACCCACATGCCAAGAATAATTTTTTAAAAAAACACATGTCGCTGGCATGGAATGAGAATCTGTGTTCCAACTCAGCAACATCAAAATGGATGAATATAGAATCATAGAATATGCAGGCTACTGGGCCCAGCATGCCTGCGCCAGCCCTCTGAAATTCCCCTGCTTTTTTCTCTCGTAAGTGCTATCATTGATGATTCTGGGTCTTTACAGTGAGGGTCTCAATTGTGAGGGCAAGTAACAAGGGATGTAGAGGGCATCCACGTCAAGTGAATATAGGGGGTATGATTAAGAAGTTTGCAGATGATACTAAAATCGGCTGTGTGGTTGATACTGAAGAAGGAAGCTGTAGACTGCAGGAAGATATCAATAAATTGGTCAGGTGGGCAGAACAGTGGCAAATGGAATTCAATCCGGAGAAGTGTGAGGTAATGCATTTGGGGAGGGCTAACAAGGAAAGGGAATACACATTAAATGGTAGGACACTGAGTAGTGTAGAGGAACAAAGGGATCTTGGAGTGCATGTCCACAGATCCCTGAAGGTAGCAAGCCAGGTAGATAAGGTGGTTAAGAAGGCATACGGAATGCTTGCCTTTATTAGCCGTGGCATAGAATTCAAGAGCAGGGGGGTTATGCTTCAACTGTATAAAACAATAGTTAGGCCTCAGCTAGAGTACTGCATGCAGTTCTGGTCACCACATTACAGGAAAGATGTGATTGTACTAGAGAGGGTACAGAGGAGATTTACAAGGATGTTGCCGGGAGTAGAGAATCTTAGCTATGAGGAAAGACTGGATAGGCTGGGTCTGTTTTCCTTGGAACAGAGGAGGCTGAGGGGAGACCTTATTGAGGTGTACAAAATTATGAGGGGTATAGATAAAGTGGATAGAAAGGACCTATTTCCCTTAGCAGAGGGGTCAAAAACCAGGGGGCACAGATTTAAAGTAATTGGTGGAAGGTTTAGAGGGGATTTGAGGGGAAATTTCTTCACCCAGAGGGTTGTGGGGGTCTGGAACTCACTGCCTGAAAGGGTGGTAGAGGCAGGAACCCTAACCACATTTAAAAAGTACTTGGATGTGCACTTGGGATGCTGTAACCTGCAGGGCTACGGACCAAGAGCTGGGAAGTGGGATTAGGCTGGATAGCTCTTTGTTGGCCGGCGCGGACACGAATGGCCAAAATGGCCTCCTTCCGTGCTGTAACTTTCTATGATTCTATGAAGTGCTTCTTAATTAAACCAATGCTTGCAGAGCGTTGGCAATGACCCGAACTCTGGGGAAAGAGCGGAGTAGGAACACCCGCTCGAAGACCCCACCCAATCCCAAACCCTTCAGCTTTCGCTTGACGAATCCCCGCTCCCCAGTGTTGAACACCCGGTTGATGGAGAGCCTCAGTGGTGGCTCATTGCAGCATTATGGAATGTCAATAATGATCGACCAGTGACGGACACCACTGAGTGTGTACTTATTCAGGTAAGACCAGTTGAACCTGTGTGAACTGACTCCGTGACTTTTTAAACAAATCAGCAGATCTGTAGCCTTTTATTATTGAATTACAAGGAAATTGTTTTTTGAGAAGTGCACTGAGCAGGGTCCTTGTGTAAGAATATTAAACCACTTGGGCCAGAATTTTGCCAACGATCAGAGGGCAGGTTTGGAGGCGGGTCCACTGTCAAAATAGCAAAGATTGACCGCGGGTCGGAAACTGACCCGACACCAAGCAGCGGGGGAGATATTTGAGCTCATTAAATGGCTTGTTAGGAGCCAATTTAATGCTATTTTGAGGCTTCCTTCCAATTTTACGTTCTCCCCCACGGGTTACCCGCTGCTTGGGGAACACACCAGCTCACCCTGGCGTGAGTTGAGTCTGCTCTGATGTTTCTGATAAGCTGACAGCTACAGAAGTGGTGTAAAGGATGCCATGTTGCAGATGGTCAGTTTCAGAGCCTGGAACTGTTGGTTACTTCATTTGTAATACATATAGAGATTTCTTTAGCTTGCAAGTGTTTAGAGACAACTGAATTTCCAGTGCCACCTCACTGGAACAACCTCTCTCTCCCCATTGACAGATCGCTTCTGTCATCTCACCTGCAGCTGCCATCAGTGCCCTTGAAAAAAATCAGACCTTGGTCCTCCGAATCCTTCCACGATCAGCCCCAACACCAACATCACCAACAACATCACCAACCTTCTCTGCCATCATCTGATGCTGCACAGGACACAGGGCATCAGCCCCTGACAACATTGCTGCCCAGGAGGCCAGCGATGGCATCACCATGGCCAGATTTTCTTCACTTGACGCTGTTAACTCTGGCTGCCACATGATGCGCCAGGTTGACACCATCCCACACCAGCACCGTGAAGCATCCCTTTAATGTCCAAGCCATTCCATGCACACTCATCACTATAGTGGGGGGGGGGAGGGGGAGTTATGTCTCAACATTCACTGGAACTCAGTAAGACACTTCACAGATCTGTCCAATAAGGGGCAGTGTTGGAAAAATAGATTTCACTGTATGACAACACGTTACCAGAAACTTCACATGGACATTGACTAAACCTCTGAAGTACCTACCCTTGTGTGTTGTTAGTTGGTATGCTTGCAGTAGGATGAGGGTGAGTGTGAGGGATGGTTAGTGAGGTGGGGAAGTGATAATGTAGATAGAGAGGGATGGGTGGAGGTGCAAGGTAAGTTGGTGTGAGTAAGGGTGTGCAGGAGAAGGGTATGGAAGGCAGAGTGATGGGGATGTGTTGAGTGGCACAGCAGGGTGAGTTTGAGTGTGGCTTTGCAGTAACGTTTCGTGATTCACTGAGATTATTGAAAGGTTGGCGCCACTGCTGCCAGGGACCCCTGACGACATCCCTGCTTTTGCCCTCCTGTGCAATGTGCGTTGGTGTCCTGGGAAGGTCTCTTCCGCCCTTGGAAGGAAAGAGAACCTCCCTGCGTGCTGTGACTCCCTCTATTAGTTTCCCACATTGCAACAGTAACTCCACTTCAAAAGTACTTCATTGGCTGTAAAGCGCTTTGGGACATCCGGTGGTCGTGAAAGGCTTTCTTTATAAGCATATAGAGGGAGTCATTGGAGAGGCTGGGTGCAAGCGTTCACCTTTGTGCGGTGCTTGTCAGTGTTTGCAGCACCTCAATGCTGTCAAACACTGAAAGAACAACTGTCAAACTCAATGTGGCCATGGTCCCTTTAAGGAAACCGGCTGATGATGCGTAATCAAATGACGTCATCAGACCCGCTTCCTGTTAATTGGCCGGGAAACCCGCAGGGCGGGGCTTAACCAGGACAATCGAGGGGAAAAACCCTTTGACAGAGCGGCTACAGCCAGGATCGTGACTGGAACTTGGAAACCAGCTCTCCCGCCACCATCCCGACACCACTGAGAAAATCGCGGCCTTAGTTTCCCTGACCTCTTACAATTCAATACGGTGCATGCAGGCAGATTTTCTTCCCTCAGCTCCATGACCTGACGGTTCTTGAGAGCGACAGTGAAGGATGGCTCACTCAGGGTCTCTCTGTGATTGAATCTGAAAGACATACAGGGTAGAATTATGTTTACCTCGAATTTGCAGCACAGAAACAGGCCATTTGGTCCATCTGCTCCATATGAGCCTCCTCCCACCCTACTTTATCTCAGTCTATCAGCATAACCTTCTATTCCTTTCTACCTCATGTGTTTATCTAGTTTCCCCTAAAATCCATCTTTGCTATTCGCCTGAACTACTCCCTGTGGCAGCGAGTTCCACATTCTAACCAATCTCTGGGTAAAGAAGTTTCTCCTGAATTCTTTATTGGATTTATTAGTGACTATCTTGTATTTATGGCCCTTAGTTTTGGACTCCCGCACAAGTGGGAGCATCTTCTCTACGTCAACCCAACCGAACCCCTCCATAATTTTAAAGACCTCACCTCTCAGCCTTTCGAGAGAAAAGAGTCCCAACCTGTTCACTCTTTCCCGATAGTTAGTTCTGGTATCATCCTTGTAAATCTCAATGCCAGTGGTAACTGTCAGCTGGTTACTGCCATGGTTAAAATACCACGTTTGGAAAATCAAGCCTCCTATTTTGACTTCACTTTTGCCGCTGTCAATTAAATAAACTTCAAGGGTTTGCAGTGAGCTTCTCCTTTTTTATTTTGGAGAACATGCTGTTAGACATTGCTGGGTGGCCACATTTCATTATGATATCTCTGGGTGCAGTTACACTTTCAGTTATCCGTGTTTCAGATGAGATGCTAAACCGAGGCCCCATCTGCCCTCTCAGGTGGACATAAAAGATCCCACCGCACTATTTTGAAGAAGAACATAAGAAAAGAACATAAGAAATAGGAGCAGGAGTAGGCCATTCGGCCCTTCGAGCCTGCTCCGCCATTCAATGAGATCATGGCTGATCTTCTGCCTCAACTCCATTCACCGGCCCTATCGCCATATCCCTTGATGCCCTTACTAGTCAGAAATCTATCGACTTCTGTTTTGAATATACCCAATGACTGAGCCTCCACAGCCCTCTGGGATAGAGAATTCCAAAGATTCACCACCCTCTGTGTGAAGAAATTTCTTCTCATCTCAGTCCTGAATGGCCTACCCTTTATCTTGAGGCTGTGGCTCCTGGTTCTAGACTCTCCAGCCAAGGGAAACATTCTCCCAGCATCCACCTTATCAAGCCCTGTAATAATTTTGTATGCTTCAATGAGATGCCCTCTCATTCTTCTGAATTCAAGAGAATACAAGCCTAGTTTACTCAATCACTTCTCATACGACAGTCCCGCCATCCCAGGAATCAATCTCGTGAACCTTCGTTGCACTCCCTCTTTGGCAAGTATATCCTTCCTTAGGTAAGGAGAGCAAAATTGTACACAGTACTCCAGGTGTGGTCTCACCAAGGCCCTATATAATTGGAGTAAGACTTTTTTACTCCTGTACTCAAATCCTCTTGTAATGAAGGCCAACATACCATTTGCCTTCCTAATGGCTTGCTGCACCTGCACATTCACTTTCAGTGACTCATGTACAAGGACACCCAGGTCCTTTTGAGCATCTGCATTCCCCAATCTTTCACCATTTAGGAAATACTCTGCCTTTTTTGTTTTTTCTACCAAAGTGGATAACTTCACATTTATCCACATTATATTCCATCTGCCATGTTCTCGCCCACTCACTGAGCCTGTCGAGATCCCCTTGAAGCCTCTTCACATCCTCTTCGCAACTGCCACCTAGATTTGTATCATCAGCAAATTTGGAAATGTTACATTTAGTCCCCTCATCCAAATCATTGATATAGATTGTGAATAGCTGGGGCCCAAGCACTGATCCTTGCAGTACCCCAATAGTCACAGCCTGCCATCCTGAAAAAGACCCGTTTATCCCTACTCTTTGTTTTCTGTCTGTTAACCAATTCTCAATCCATGCTAGTATATTACCCCCAATTCCATGTGCCCTAATTTTGTTCACCAACCTCTTGTGTGGGACCTTATCGAAGGCCTTCTGGAAAATCCAGATACACCACATCTACTGGTTCCCCTTTGTCTACTCCATTAGTTACATCCTCAAAGAACTCCAATAGGTTTGTCAAACAGGATTTCCCTTTCATAAATCCATGTTGACTCTGCCCAATCTTACTATTAGTTTCTAAGTGCCCAGTTATTGCATCCTTTATAATAGATTCCAGCATTTTCCCAACTACTGATGTGAGGCTAACAGGTCTGTAGTTCCCCGTTTTCTCTCTCCCTCCTTTCTTAAATAGCGAGGTTACATTTGCTACCCTCCAATCTGCAGGGACCGTTCCAGAATCTATAGAATTTTGGAAGATGACAACCAATGCGTCCACTATTCCAATGGCCACCTCTTTCAAAACCCTAGGATGTAGGTCATCCGGTCCTTGGGATTTATCGACTTTTAGTCCCATTAATTTTGCTAGTACTGTTTTTTTACTAATAATAATTTCTTTAAGTTCCTCATTCTTGCCACACCCTTGGCTTTCTCGTATTTCTGGGAGGTTTTTTGTGTCTTCCTCTTTGAAGACAGAAACAAAGTATTTATTTAATTTCTCTGCCATTTCCTCATTCCCTCTTATAAATTCTCCCGTCTCTGACTGTAAAGGACCTACATTTACCTTCGCCAGTCTTTTCCTTTTCACATACCTATAGAAGCTTTTACAATCCGTTTTTATATTTTTCGCTAGTTTGTGCTCATATTCCATTTTCCCTTTCTTTATCAATTTCTTGGTCCCCCTTTGCTGATTTCTAAAAAGATCCCCATCCTCAGGCTGACCGCTTTTTCTGGCAACTTTATAAGCTTCCTCCTTTGACTTAATACTAGCTTTAATTTCTTTTGTTAGCCATGGTTGGATCACTTTTCCTTTTGGGTTTTTATGCCCGAGAGGAATATATGTTGCAAATTATGCATTATTTCCTTGAATGTTAGCCAGGGGAGCAGGGGAGTTCTCCCAGTGTCCTGGCCAATATTTATCCCTCAACCAACATCACTAAAAGCAACATATTTAGCCCTCTCCCCTTTTTTGAACAGAGATCTCTCTTTCTCTTTCTCTTGCTCTCTCTCTCTCTCTCTCTCTCTCTCCATTCTTTCTCTATTTCTCTCTTTTTTTGCTCTCTCTTATCTCCTGCTTTGACACCCGTCCCACACCAGCCCAATTCCCCCAAAATGCACACTTAAGACGTTGTTGTTCCAGCGAGGGTTGCTAATACAAATATAAGTTGTTGGTAATAATGACAATGGTGACCTAGAATATTTTTGCTTGTTTTCAGCTGAGCTGCTGCAGAAGGCCCCACCGACCATGATCTCTTTGGCTGGAGGAATGCCAAACCCCAGTATGTTCCCCTTTGAGTCTGCCAGCTTCACCATGAAGGATGGCCTGAACATCACCTTCGGTACCGATACGATGAATAGGGCGCTGCAGTACTCCGCTTCAGCAGGGTAAGTGGAGACTACACTTATCACCTACGGCAACTGAACTGCTCACCCTCGGATATGCCCAGAAGTGTAGAATTTGAATTCAGTTTACAAAAAAGCTAGAGTCAGGTAAAAGTGACCATGAAGCTGTCGGATTGTCTTAAAAACCCTACTGGTTCACTGATAGTCTGGGCCTATGTGTGACTCCAGTCCCACAACCAACGTGATTGACTCTTAACTGCCCTCTGAAGTGTTCTATGTTGAATCGTCACCTTCTCTGGGCAACTAGGGAAGGGGCAATAAATGCTGGCCTTGCCTGTGACGCCCACATTGCAAGATAATTTTTTTTTTAAAGATTGGGGTTTTATAATAATATTTTTCTTTCTGGTGGTGTTCATTGTGGAAATTCACAGGATTATTCATGGTGTCTCACCACAACAGATCACTTCCTCTGCTTAATCAGATCTTTGCACTCCTCCAAATCTGGCCGTTTGCGCAACCCTGATTTTCATCACTCCACCATTGGTGGCCGTGCCTTCAGCTGTCTAGCCCCTAAGCTCTGAAGCGTTATCAAACAAAATTTGACACTGAGCCACATAAGGAGATATTAGGACCGGTGAACAAAAACTTGGTCTAAGGGATAGGTTTTAAGGAGCGTTTTAAAGGAGGAGAGAGAGAAAGATAGAGAGGTAAAGAGGTGGAGAGGTTTAGGGAGGGAATTCCAGAGCTTGGGGCCTAGGCAGCTGAAGGCACGGCCGCCAATGGTGGAGCGATTAAAATCGGGGATTTGCAAGAGTTCAGAATTGGTGGGGTGCAGAGATCTTGGAGGGTTGTGGGGCTGGAGGAGGTTACACAGAGTTAGGGAGGGGCGAGGCCATGTAGGGATTTGAACACAAGGATGAAAATCTTAAAATCTAGGCATTGCTGGACCGGGAGCCAATGTAGGTAAAGCGAGCACAGAGGTGACGGGTGCGAGTTAGTTTACGGGCAGCAGAGATTTGGATGAGCTCAAGTTTACGGAGGGTGGAAGAACTGAAAGGATTGCGCTGTATGTCATTTAGGGATTGAAAGTCTGATTTAATGAACAAATGGAGAAAGTCCACTTTTTCTCATGTCATTAATGAATCACGACTGAAATAGTTGGAACAAGCAGCTTTGAAACGTGCGAGAATGCGATTTCAATGGAAGGTCGTCAATTCCAGAGAAAAATAGACCACGACCATATTTTTAAATGAGAGGACGAATTCTACCGTTTACTTTATTCATCCAGTCTTCTGAACCAGTTATCCCGAAATCATTCAGAAATCTGCAGAGACTTCCAAAGGGTTAAACAGTGTCACTCTTGTGTTTACAGAATTCCAGAATTAATCTCTTGGATGAAGGATCTCCAAAAAAGTCTTCATAATCCTCCAACTGTTAACTACAGTCCTGAACAAGGACAGATGGATCTATGTGTCACCAACGGCAGTCAGGAGGGACTCAGTAAGGTGAGGCGAGGTGGATTCAATCAATAGTGTCAGCCGTGGCTCAGTGGGCAGCACTCTCGCCTCGGAGTCAGAAGGTTCTGGGTTCATAGTCCCACTCCAGAGACTTGAGCACAAAAATCGTAGGCTGACACTCCAGTGCATTACTGAGGGAGTGCTGCACTGTCGGAGGTGCTGTCTTTCAGATGAGATGTTAAACCGAGGCCCCGTCTGCTCTCTCAGGTCGATGTAAAAGATCCCATGGCTACTATTTCGAAGAAGATTAGGGGAGTTATCCGCTGCATTGACTTCAATGGGGTGCAAAATTGGACGGGGTGTAAATCCAGCGTTGCGCGGGCAGGTTGGGAAAGATATTCTGGTACATTTTAGTTTTCTTAACCCGTAGCATTAGACTGCTGCTGCTGTCCTGCGAGGTTGTGGAGTGATCCCGTACTCGGGAAGGTTCATGTTCTCAAATCCTCTTGCCTGTGGGCTAAACAGTGACTTTTTTTTTCTCTTCCCCTTTTTCCAGGTGTTCGAGATGCTCCTCAGTCCTGGGGACTCCATTCTTCTAGAGACTCCCACATATCCTGGGACACTGGCCTCAGTAAGAAGCGTTTAAAGCTTGCTTGGAAAGAGACTGTTTCCGTTTACACTTGGGCGCTCCTCTAGTGTAGCAGATTGCCTGCCCCTTATAGAAACCATCCGATTTTCATTCCCTTGAATACTGGCAGGTTTGATAACAGGCGTGTGCAACCTGTGCCTGAGTGGGCAGCACTCTCGCCTCCGACACAGAAGCTTGTGGGTTCAAGTCCCACTCTACTTGAGCACAACGTTTAGGCTGACACTCCCAGTGCAGTACTGAGGGAGTGCTGCACTGTCGGAGGTGCCGTCTGTCAGATGAGACGTTAAACTGAGGCCCCGTCTGCTCTCTCAGGTGGACCCAAAAGATCCCATGGCCACTATTTCGAAGAAGAGCAGGGGAGTTCTCCCCAGTGTCCTGGCCAATATTTATCACTCAAGCAGCATTACTAAAAGGATAGTTTATCCGGTCATCGGCTCATTGCTGTTTGTGGGAGCTTGCTGTGCGCAAATTGTCCACCGTGTTTCCCACATTACAACAGCGACTACACTTCAAAAGTACTTCATTGGCTGTAAAGCGCTTTGAGACGTCCGGTGGTCGTGAAAGGTTCGATAGAAATGCAAGTCTTTCTTCTTTTCTCTTTCTCTCTCTCTTTCTCTCTCTCTCTCTCTCTCTTTGAACAAAGGTCTCAACACTCACTCCTGGGGGGGACACCACTGTCTGCATCCCTCCAGTCTGGGAAACATCTGTCAACCATTACTCTCTGCTTTCTGTCCTTTTTACCGATGCTGCCACATAATGCTGTAATTTTATCAGCAAGCTTCCTAATGTGGAACCTTATCAAATGCCTTTTGAAAATCCATGTCCACAATCTAGCCCATTGTTGTGCCAATAACTAGACTCTAAAGGAACACTTGGAGTTCAAGTGTGTGAGACCCACTGATACACCAATAGACACAGAACCGTTTAAAATGCTGTCAGTTTTTATGCATTCTCGGAGTTTGGGCATCGCTGGCAAGGCCGGCAGTTATTGTCCATCCCTAGTTGCCCTGAGGTGGTGGTGGGTCATCTCCTTGAACTGCTGCAGTCCGTGTGGTGCAGGTGCTCCCTCAATGCTCTCACGGTTTGATGCTCGGCCACTTCAGAGGGCAGTTAAGAGTCAACCACGTTGTCGTGGGACAGGAGTCACATATAGTTCGGACCGGGTAAGGACGACAGGTTTCCTTCCCCAGTGAACCAGTTGGGCTTTTGCGACAATCCGACAACTTCATGATCATTTTTACTGATACAAGCTTTTTATTTCCGCTTATTAAAAACTGAATTCAAATTCTCAAACTGCCATGGTGGGATTTAAATTCCCACCAACCCAATGTTCTCTCCTCTGCTGAAAGCATTAACTCATGCCTGGGCGTGGTTCTACAGGAATCGGACACCCTCCAGTACTGCACCCAAGCGCCCAATGTCGGCAGGCTGTTTCACCATGGAAAGGGACAAAGAAACTAGGCCTGATCCTGCCCTCCCCCAACATCGAGACACCCGCACTTCCCAGCACAGTTACTGTATCACGATCAGGTATAAGAACCTTGACTGATTCATTTTTTATTCCCACTCCTCACCCCCCACCTTGGGAGTCGGGGCAATTGTAGCACGACACTGGCTGGCTGAGATCAGCTCATCGCACAGCCCAGGGATTGAATCTGAGAACCATTGTGGCTCAGGTCCATGTTAATCACTGCACTTACTAAATGAGGCATCAGGGGGAGCTCTTATATTACTGTGCATGTGATTTCAAAGAAAACAGCAGTGGCCACTAGTGACCATTATGCTCTATTGTAAGATAATAAACTTTCAGAATGGGCATATAATTAGCAAATGAAGTTCAACACAGATAAATGTGAGGTATTATATTTTGGTAGGAAGAATAGGGAGGTCACTTATTACTTGGAGGGTGCGAGTCTAGGTGGGGTGGAGGAACAAAGGGATCTCGGAGTACAAATACACAAATCACAAAGTTGTGACACAGGTTAGCAAGGCCATACAAAAAGCAAACCAAACACTAGGGTTTATTTCTAGAGGGATAGAATTGAAAAGTATCGAACCTTGGTTAGACCACACTTAGAGTACTGCGTACAGTTCTGGTCGCCATATTATAAAAAAGATATAGAGGCACTGGAGAGCGTGCAGAGAAGATTTACAAGGATGATATAGAAATGCGACGGTATACATATCAGGAAAGTATGAACAGGCTGGGTCTCTTTTCTCTTGGAAAAAAGAAGGCTGAGGGATGACCTAATAAAGGTCTTTAAAATTATGAAAGGTTTTGATAGAGTGGATACAGAGAGAATGTTTCCACTTGTGGGGAAGAGCAAAACTAGAGGCCATCAATATAAGATAGTCACCAAGAAATCCAATAGGGAATTCAGAAGAAACTTCTTTACCAAACGAGTGGTGAGAATGTGGAACTTGCTATCACAGGGAGTGGTTGAAGCGAATAGTATAGATTCATTTCAGGGGAGGCTAGACAAGCATATGAGGGAGAATAAAATAGAGGGTTATGCTGATAGATTTAGATGAGGAAAGTCGGGAGGAGGCTCGTGTGGAGCATAAACGCCGCCATGGACTGGTTGGGCCGAATGGCCTGTTTCTGTGCCGTATATCCTATGTAATCCTATGCAATTTATTGTAAACGCCTTGAGGAAGGAATGACCAATCAGTTAATAGCCCTTGTTTCGGCACAGCTCCGACCACTAGGGTGCAAGATCCTCGGCATCGCGACTGATCAACATGGAATGATTCCACAATCCCTGTCCGACATCCTTTCAAAGTGGAAGCCGGAGGATGCGAAGAATCCAGTCTCTGATATTCCAAGAGTTCTGTACACGATTCCAAATGGCGGAAACCCAACTGGAGCCTCCATGACTGCGGACCGGAAGAGGGAGGTGTATGAGGTAAGGCACAACAAAGAATATTGATGGACGGTAAGGTTGCCAAACTCTGCTTGGACATAGTCCTGGAGGTTTCATCGCATGACCTCCTACCGCCCCGCACAGAGAAACGGCCTCTTATTCCATCTCCCAATATTTTTATAAATGAATGAGCAAAAGTGTTTAATGCAAATGGGGGGATAACAGAGCCTTTCTTTAACGCCCCGGTGATTTCTCTCCCGGATTGCTCGTCTGAGATCAGGTAAGGCACAACCAGAATATTGATAGATGGTAAATCCAGGAGATTAATCTTAAATCTCCTGGAGACTCCAGGATAATCCTGGAGAGAGTTGGCAACACTAATAGATGTTGGCTCTACTTCACATGATGGTGCTATTTGAACGCAGGCTTGTGTTTCAAAGTCCACCAGCGTATTGATTCATGGTCCTCATTTTCAAAACCCACCCACAGCCTGGCTCCAGCTCTCTTCCCCGTTGCCCACAACCAGCCCGAACCCTCGGCTTCTCTGACTCTCCCAAGTTCTTGCCGGCCTCCTGCCCTCGCTATTCCTCCACTGAAGACCAGTTGTAAGATACCCTGGTCGTGTATACGTAAGGTTAGGATTTGGTTTAATCTCATATATGATTGAGGTTTTTGCTTTCTTTTTACTTATAAATGTCTCGTGGATTTGTGCTGCAGTTAGAAATAATGAAATGGTTAAAGTTGTTCATTCCCAGGATGCTTTCGGGTTTAATGCGTCAGGGTACAGTTTGGCTAACTCTGCTGTTTAGTTCTGCTGAAAGTGCAGGATGTGTGATTCCTGTCTGTTTGACTAACCTTTGTCAATACATTGGGAAACGAGATGGGCCCAAGGTAGCGATAGGAAGCGGGACAATGGGCCAAGATGATAAAACAAATTGGCATCTGGACGCTTTGGTCGGTCCGGCGGAGGGATCGAGGGAGGGGGGTCGGGAATCGGCAGTCGGCAATCGGGGGGTCGGGAATCGGGGGGGTCGGGGGGTTGGCAGTGGGGGATCGGGGATCACAGGGTGGGTGGGGGGAGGGGGGGTCGGCCGGAGCATCGGCTGCGGTGGCCGTGCGAGGGGTGCTGTAAAGTTCCAAGTGGTTGTATTTTTGTGGTTTTTTTATTTTCATTTAGCTGATGTTGCTCAGCAAGTTTTCCATTGATCAAAATCACTTGTATTTGTGGACAGCATTTTGTGACATCTTGTGTGTTCAGTAGCAGAAAGCCTTAAAGCAAAAAGTGAAGGGTTTTAATAGAGTAGATGGGGAGAAACTGGCAGGAGGGTCGGTAACCAGAGGACACAGATTTAAGGTGATTGGCAAAAGAACAGGGGTCGAGATGAGGAGAATTTTTTTATGCAGCAAGTTGTGATGATCTGGAATGCGCTGCCTCGAAGTGTTTGTCCACTAATATCAAGAGTCACTTCTAGAACAATGTCTCAGCAAAAATCAGTTTCAGATTGACATGTGAATGGAATATCCAATAAAGATGCTGTTGTCAGTTATAAGGACATTGGGATCAGTTCCCGAACGGTGAACCTTGCATCAAAGTGTTCCCCGACGAATCCTTCGCCCCTTCAACTCAACTCCTCATCAAAGAACTGTCAGGAATTTCACCGTCCCCTGTCTAGGGAAGCACTGAGTACCTGAATTTGGCTCGTCAACCGGTCCTGATTATACTACCAACCCCTATTAGGATACATATAAACTGTGGAGTGAAAGAGTTCATCTCTTCTTGCTAAGTAATCAAATAAGAAGTCAGACCATGAAACCATGAACTAACGTTTCTTTATTAACTCTTCACGTTAAACAGTAAGAGTATGCAGGCACTGAGGTAGATATTTGATGGAATTCATGTCTGAGGTTATTTGGATTGTTCACTTGGGTAACTTAGCATCAGATGGCTTTACTGATTGATTACAAGTTTACTCATTACAAGTTTATATTTTACTCAAATTACTTGAATTATCTGCCTATCTCCGGCTGATGGAGCTCTTAAACTTCTCTCCACCTCTCTCTCTCTCTCTCTTCCTTTCCTGGTCTCTTCCTTCTTGACTCTTCTGATCTTTTCCCTCCTTCTATTTTCCTTGCAACTTGATTGACTTTATGTCGAAAACATTATCTTTTCCATGTTGGATTAACAAAGCAAATTCAACAACTTGCATTGATCTACAACTTTTTAATGTCGAAGAACATTCTAATGCACTTCAGAGGCAGAATCGGACAAAAATGGATGGCAAGACAAAGAAGGTGATATGAGCAGGGGTGAGAGATGGGCTTTAAGGAGGTCTTAACGGAGGAGGCGGAGAGATTTTAGAAGGAAATTCCAGAACGTGGGGCCTAGATGGCTGAAGGTCTGGTCTCCAATGGTGGGACGGAGGGAGAGAAGTCTGCACAAAAGGCCTGAGTCAGGAACGGTGAGCTTGGGAGAGGCATTGTAGGACTGGAGGAGATTACAGAGATAGGGCGGGTGACGCCATGAAGTGTTTTAAACACCAGAATGAGAATTTTAAATTTGAGACGTTATGAGGCCGGGAGCCAATGTAGATCAGCAAGGACAATAGTGATTGGTGAGCAGGGATAGGATGTGGGCAGCAGACTTTTGGATGAGCTGAAGTTTATGGAGGCTGGGAGCAAAACTAGGAGAGCATTGCAATGGTCGAGTCTGGAGGTGAGAAAGGTACTGGGGAGAGTTTCAGTGGCAGATGGGCTGAGGCAGGGGCAGAGGTGGGCGATGTTACGGAGCTGAAAGTAGACGACCTTTTGGGGGTCGAATAGGACTCCAGGGTTGCGAAGCCTGGTTCAGCCTGAGACAATGGGCAGGAAGGGGGATAACGGTGGTGAGGGTACGGAGTTTGTGGTGGGGACCAAAGCCAAAATTCCTTCGATTTTTCAATTCAGCCGGTCCATAAGTTTGTAGCAGGGATTCCCTTATTTGGTGATAGCTTAGGGTTAGGATTAATGTAATTGCACATGTGAAGCTCTTATCAATAAGTTCTTCGTTTCTGGAGAAACAGGTCAAATTTGCTCATTAGCCACAAGACTATTTGTTGGGCTATAAATACTATAGTAAGGCAATCTAGCTCAGAATCAGACCGTCAGGATTATTTTTGAGGATTCCTTTCACTTTGGCCACAGTCACAACAAGGTTACAGGATAAGATAAAAGAGTAATTACTCTGGGTGTTTCCTCTTGTGGTCATCGAACATTGATCCTTCACCCACCCTCGCTACCCCTCGGGGTTTTGAGTTCCATTGGCCAATGGGAACCAAGATGCTAACTGAGCGATCCGTTTGCTGACAGGGCCATCTTGACGTACCCATGGGTCTTAGCATTAACCCTTTCTGTTTTCCCAGAGTTCTGCAGGAATGCTGGAAACTCCATGTTGAAGACACCTTGATGCCTCTTTTGCCACAATCTCTAGTCTGAAAACTCACTCCTTTGCTGATGGCACTTCCACATCTGAAACTGTCAGTGCTGTAAACTGAAACTGTCGTAAAATAGATGAACGATTTACACCTAGAAATGAAGGCATTAGGAAAAACTTCCCACTGTATAAATTCGATGTGTACTTTTGTTTTTGCAGATTGCCAGAAAATACGATTTACTGATAATTGAAGATGATCCTTATTACTTTCTGCAGTTTGAAAAGGTAAAAGAAAGAAAGACTTGCGTTTCTATAGCGCCTTTCATGACCTCAGGACGTCCCAAGGGGCTTTACAGCCAATGAAGTATTTTTGAAGTGTAGTCACTGTTGTAATGTAAGAAATGCAGCAACCAATTTGCGCACAGCAAGCTCCCACAAACAGCAATGAGATGTTGATTGAGGGATAAATATTGGTCAGGACACCAGGGCAATTCCCCTGCTCTTTGAAATAATGATGCGGAGATGCCGGTGTTGGACTGGGGTGGACAAAATTGAGAGGTCGCACAACACCAGGTTATAGTCCAACAGTTTTATTTGAAATCACAAGCTTTCGGAGCTTACTACTCCTTCGTCGGGTAGTTAGTAAGCTCCGAAAGCTTGTGATTTCAAATAAAACTGTTGGACTATAACCTGGTGTTGTGCCTGTGAGGGCAGATGGGGCCTCGGTTTAACGTTTCAACTAAAAGGTGGCACCTCTGACAGTGCAGCACTCCCTTAGTACTGCACTTGAGTATCCGCCGAGATTTTGTGTTGAAGTCTCTGGAGTGCGACAACCTTCTGACTCAGAGGCGAGAGTGCTACCACTGAGCGTAAATACTGTTCCTGAAATGGTGGATCTTGCAGTTGGTCGCACAGAAGCCAAAAGGTTGAATTTTCTGCTTTTAAATGCTAGTCATTATCGGTACAAATGCTGCGTCTTTGTGTTGGAGAGAGCAAACACAAATACAGTGTCGAGGTTAAGTTACCAGTGAATCATACAACATGAGTTCAAATTCCACCATGGCAGTTCGAGTATTTAAATTTGGTTTTAAAAATCTGGAAAGAAAACTGCTGGTATCAGTACAAGTGGCCATGCATTGGGGAAGGAACTCTGCCGTCCTTACCCGGTCTGGCCCATACGTGACTCCAGTCCCACAACAACGTGGTTGACTCTTAGCTGCCCTCTGAAATGGCCGAGCAAGCCAATCAGTTCAGGGCAACTAGGGATGGGCAATAAATGCCGGCCTTGCTGGAGACACCCACATCCCGAGAATGAATCATAAAAATCAAAGCCAGAAAAGTCTCCCTTTTTGACTCTCGCCGCTCACCGTCATCATCTATATTTGAAGTCGCACAACACCAGGTTAGAGTCCAACAGCTTTATTTGAAATCACAAGCTTTCGGAGCGCTGCTCCTTCGTCAGGTGAAGTGAAGAAATACATATGGGCACAGCATATATAGTCAGAGAACACTGCCAGACGACTACAGTTAATCTTTCTAACTGCCCTTTATCACACCTCGGCAGAGAGACAATCACGGCAATCAAAGGTGTGGATGGTGTCCAACTGACTGACCTGGTTGGATTTGATTGCCGTGATTGTCTCTCTGCCGAGGTATGATAAAGGGCAGTTAGAAAGATTAACTGTAGTCGTCTGGCAGTGTTCTCTGACTATTTATGCTGTGCCCATTTGTATTTCTTCACTTCACCTGACGAAGGAGCAGCGCTCCGAAAGCTTGTGATTTCAAATAAAGCTGTTGAACTATAACCTGGTGTTGTATGACTTTTCTAACTTTTGTCCACCCCAGTCCAACACCGGCATCTCCGCATCATGATCTATATTTGAAACAACTGATGAGCTCATTGGAGATATTTAACCCAACAGCTTGAAGGAGCTAAATTAAGATGCATAGTCACTGAGTCAACACCTCACCAATTGTCATTTGAACTGCATGTTGATGCGTTCTCCCATATACTGTTAGGCTGAGCGGTTCCACATTTTGAAGAGATTCATGAATGCCGTAACAAGGCTGTTAATGTTGATCCTGCAGGAACTCGTTCTAATTTGTTTGGGAGACTAACGGAACTCGCTCTTTAAGCATTTAGACATGAAGGGGTTGCCGCGGTAACAAAAGCATAAGTGCGTCCATATGAAATTCTTTCTGCTATTTTATGAAAGGCAGAAACCCATTTTAAAAGGAGAAATAATCAAAAGCGAAAATATTGGGGATGCTGGAGATCTGGAATAAAGACAGAAAATGCTGGCAAACACTCGGCAGGTCCGGCAGCCTCTGTGGAGAGAGAATCAGAATTAACAACATTTCAGGCCGGTGACCTCTCCCCAAAACAAGGATCATCAACCTGAAACGTTAACGCTCTTTCTCTCACCGTTTAAAAGAAACTAGTGAAATAGCAGGCGGTGGTCTTTCCTGCAGTGTTAATGTGCTGTTAACTAATATTAAACGGTGAGATTTACATCCCAAAGTGGCAGCTTCTTTTAAAGAAAGAAAGACTTGTATTTATATAGCGCCTTTCATGACTCAGGATGTCCCAAAGTGCTTTACAGCCAATTGAAGTGTAGTCACTGTTGTAACGTGGGAAACGCGGCAGCCAATTTGCGCACAGCAAGCTCCCACAAACAGCAATGTGATGATGACCAGATAATCTGTTTGTTAGTGATGTTGATTGAGGAATAAACATTGGCCAGGACACTGGGGAGAACTCCCCTGCTCCTCTTCGAAATAGTGCCATGGGATCTTTTACGTCCACCTGAGAGAGCAGACGGGGCCTCGGTTTAACGTCTCATCCGAAAGATGGCACCTCCCATAGAGCAGCGCTCCCTCAGTGCTCCCCTGGAGTGTCAGCCTAGATTTTTGTGCTCCAGTCTCTAGAGTGGGACTTGAACCCACAATCTTAGACTTGGAGGCGAGAGTGCTACCCACTGAGCCACAGCGGACACGCCATGAACGATCTTCAAATTGTTCTTCTGTATAAACAACTGATTGTGGCTCTCTTGTGTTTTTCATTTGATTTGCAGCCTTGGGCTCCATCTTTCCTTTCTTTGGATGTTGATGGGCGAGTAATGAGGGCAGACTCCTTCTCCAAGATCATGTCTTCAGGGTAAGGATGCTGTCTTGCCTTTTGAGGTTTATTGAAGGGTAGGTAGCTGGGTAGCCTGCTCCGGCACTGCCTTCTGCCCAGTGAAAAGAAGCTCCAGTCTACAGCCAGTTAGATTTTAATGTGGAGATCACGAGCGGGAACATGGGCTCTCTCCTGATTTGAGACGATTCCTCGTTACGTTCACATTGTTCCCAGGCCAGCCAGTGGGAACTCCTTAGCCGTAGCATTCCATGAGGCTGGAGCTGCGCTACACCAGAAAAAGAACTTGCATTTAGATAGCGCCTTTCACAGCCTCGGGAGACATGGCAGCCAATTTGCGCACAGCAAGGTCCCACAAACAGTAATCAGATAATGATCAAATAATATATATTTTTTTTTAAGTGACGTTGGTTGAGGGATCAATATTGGCCAGGAGACCGGGCAAAACTCACCAGCTCTTCTTCGAAATATTGGCCCAGAAATTGATCTCGCTCTGTTCCCGCGTGGGTAAGCCTTCCCCGCGATGTCTCACATCGCTTATGCTTTTTCTGATCCAGCTCGCACGAACTTGATGTTCCAGACAGCTGCTGTGCTGGGCTTGCGTATCCCAGCGGCGTAGTTAATTCGTGCGAGCTGTGGGATCACGTGACTCAGTTAGAGCCAATGGCAGCACACCATCTTCCATTCATAAGTCTCACAGCATAGCTGTGAGACTTATGAATCTTACACCCCCCCAAAATAACAGCTAAACCTCAATTAAATTTAAAAAAAAACCCATCACATTAATAAAATAAGTATAGTTAATTAAATTAACCATTTTAAATAAAAAATTAAATTTTTGAAAAAATTTAAAATCTTTTAAAAAGTTATAAAAATAAACTTACCTGTCTTTAAAGTCTATAAAAAAGATATACCTGTAAAAAAAAAAATTCAAAAAAATACTTAATTCACTACTTACCTTCTTAAAAGCGGGTCTTACTCCTCCTTTTTACATTTCCAAAATCTTCCCTACTTACCTGCGCGTCCAAAGCATGAAGTGCACAGCGTGCGCGCAGCCTGTAGCGCGCACGCGATGCACTCAAGCCACGCCCCCTTTTCGGAAGAGCAATTGCCGGTTTTCAGCGCATGCGCAGGGCATGCAGAAAACCGGCAATTGGAGTGGGAATACGCGAGAGTACGCAGTGCGTACTCTCGCGTCCCGGGATCAATTTTCGGCCCAGTATCTTTTGCGTCCAGCTGAGAGGGCAAACGGGGCCTAGGTTTAACATCTCATCTGAAAGACGCCACCTCCGACAGTGCGGCACTCCCTCAGTGCTGCACTTGGTGTGTCAGCCTAGATTATGTGCTCAAACCCGCAACCTCTGACTCAGTGACTAGAGTGCTATGATTGAGCCACAGCTGACACCTACTGCAGACTGTCTCAGACTGCCAACTTGCAATGTGCAGTGCGGAGCTGCCTGATGGGAGCGAGGCAGCTAAAAGAAGCTCCGGTCTACAGCCAGTTAGATTTTAATGTGGAGAGCACGAGCGGCTCTCTCCTGACTTGAGACGATTCCTCGTTACGTTCAAAGGCCATCCAGTGGACAACCTCAGTACTCTACTGCCGGACCGGGAGCCAATGTAGGTCAGCGAGCACAGGGGCGATGGGTGAATGGGACTTTGCGCAAAGGGAAGAATAGGTCTGCATGACTTGCCAGAAGGGTACATTACCTCCAAAGATGTCTTGTAGGAGATTATTGTGCAAGAGCCTCTACTTCATTGTACTCTACCCATTGTACTTTATCCAATCTTTATTTTCAGGATCTTGATCACCTTAAAGTTGAATGTTCCTTTTCACTAAAATTGAGAATTGGTGTCTTTCACCTTAGAATCTGCTCAAACCAAGGCTAGAAAAGTCAATTGAGTCCTGTTCTACCTGTAATAATCTGTATAGAATTTGATGGGAAATCAAGCTGCATTGATTACTGTGATAATGGACCAACGCTCCAATCTCTTAGGGGCATGAGTTTGAATCTCACCTCTGCCAAGTGATGTTGTGACTCGAATATTAGCTTTCCATTTGTGCTTGGCTCAGTCGATGGCGAAGATTATGGGTTGGGGCCCCTCACTGGGACTTGGTTTGATAATCTGGGCTCACAAGCCAACAACAACAACTTGCATTTCTGCAGCACCTTTAATGTAGTGAAAGGTCCCAAGGCGTTTAACAGGAGCGATTATCAAATAAAATCTGACACCGAGCCACATGAGATATTAGGGCAGGTGACCAAAAGCTTAGTCAAAGAGGTAGGTTTCAAGGAGCGTCTTCAATCCAGTAGAGTACTGAGGGAGTGCTACATCTTCAGAGCTGCTGCTCCTTGTATCAGATGTTAAACTGCCTGTTTTTCAGCATACCTCGGGATCCTGAATGGGCCTTCTTCACCCAACCCCATCTCACAGTTTAAAATGTGCATTTTATTGTTGTCTCTTAACTTGTCATTGTGCGGAGAATCTAAATCTCTGGGAAAGCCATTTCTTTCATCCCTCACAAAGGTGCCTGGATTGGACTGGGTGGCTCAGATTGGGAGTTTAACATACTGGAAGGATCAACACTACGTGCCCTGTCCTCATCCACTGTCTCACAGTTTTCGGCCATTTCAAAGAACAATGGTTTCTGTTGGAACAGCTGTTAGAATACAAGGTCAAACCCGTTTAAATAATCACCCTCAACACCAGTTGGTGAAGTTGGGAGTAAGGGCCTTAGTCAGGGTAGTTTTGGGGAGGAGCTGAACGTGGACTTTGATGTTCGCCATACTTGATGAAGAAATGGAGCCAGGTTCATTGAGCTGCTTCAGCTGAAGAACGCAACCTTCCCCTTCCTTAAAAAACACAAATTTAAAAAATAGGCAGCAAGTATTTGAAGCCTCTGATCTTGTTCTGTGTTTAAATAGGCTGAGGATCGGATTCCTAACTGGGCCCAAGCCTCTCATCGACCGAATCGTTCTACATATCCAAGCGTCCACGATGCACACCAGCACCTTCACACAGGTGAGTAAGTTTGCTTCTGGCTAACATCAAGCTTAAATCAAAGGGGTAAATCTTTAACTATCACCGTCAGCCGGAAGGGAACAGATCGAACACCCGTTATTTATTTTTACATTTCTAACACTTAATTCTCCGATAACGTGGGTTGAAATCGGGCTCGACAGTATTAGTCTCGAACACATTAACACATTTGTGTGAAATTTCTTTTAGCAAAGACATTGACCCATTTTACTTTAAAGGGATTGATAATTTGATAAAATGGTGGAGGGAGGGATTTCATACGGCTGTGTTAATGAGTCCATTGCGAACCACATCTGAATAAGGACAAGAAAAGACCATCGAACCTGTCCCATCCCAGCATGGTGTGACTTTCACACACAACATTTTGCCCCCACTTCCCCCAGCACTCCCACCAGCAGTCAGGGGATCAAGGAACGTAAAACAAAATAGTAAAATATTTTACAGGCACATCAATAAAAAAAGGAAGGTTGGGATGGGAATAGGGCCAATAAGGGATAGACAGGATAATACCACAGGTAACAATAGAGAGATGGCAGAAATATGAAATAATTATTTTGCTTCCGTATTTACCAGGGAGTTAGAACAGGTGGACATGACATTGGAGGATGAGATTAGTAATGATATAAGTGCATTTAAAATAAAAAGTAGGGATATATTAAATAAACTAATCGGACTCAAAGAGGATAAAACCCCCTGCTCCAGATGGTTGCATCCACGCATTTTAATAGAATCTAGGGAAGAGATAGCAGAGGCATTACTACACATATTTAATAACTTGTTAGAAAAAGGTGTAGTGCCAGAGGACTGGCGGATAGCTAACGTAATACCTATATTTAAGAAGGGGGATAGAACATGTCCAGGGAATTATAGACCAGTCAGCTTAACATCGGTGGTAGGAAAAATAATGGAATCCCTACTAAAGGAGAGAATAGAAGAGCATCTAGAAACCAAAAACATAGTGATGAATAGTCAGCATGGATTTCGAAAGGGAAAGTCTTGCTTGACCAACCTCATTGAATTTTTTGAAGAGGTCACAGAGAGAGTAAACAATGGTAATGTAGTAGATGTAATTTATCTAGATTTTCAAAAGGCCTTCAACAAGGTACCCCATAATAGACTGATGAACAAGGTCAGAGAATGCGGAGTCAGGGGACAAGTAGCAGAATGGATTGCTAGCTGGCTTCAAGACAGAAAGCAGAAAGCAGGAGTAAAGGGTAGCTATTCACAGTGGCAGAAGGTGGGTAGCGGTGTTCCACAAGGATCAGTGCTGGGACCACTTTTGTTCACAATTTCCATTAACGATTTAGACTTTGGAATGAAAAACACAATTTCTAAATTTGCAGATGACACCAAATTGTGGGGGATAGTCAATACTGAGGAGGACGGCAACAAATTACAGGAGGACATGAATAAACTTGCAGAATGGGTAAATAATTGGCAAATGAAGTTCAACACAACTGAATGTGAGGTATTAAATTTGGTAGGAAGAATAGGGAGGTCACTTTTTACTTGGAGGGTGCGAGTCTAGGTGGGGTAGAGGAACAAAGGGATCTTGGAGTACAAATACACAAATCACTAAAAGTTGCGACACAGGTTAGCAAGGCCATACAAAAAGCAAACCAAACACTAGGGTTTATTTCTAGAGGGATAGAATTGAAAAGTAGGGAAGTTATGCTAAACCTGTATCGAACCTTGGTTCGACCACACTTAGAGTACTGCGTACAGTTCTGGTCGCCATATTATAAAAAGGATATAGAGGCACTGGAGAGGGTGCAGAGAAGATTTGCAAGGATGATACCAGAAATGTGAGTGTATACATATTAGGAAAGTATGAACAGGCTGGGTCTCTTTTCTCTTGAAAAAAGAAGGCTGAGGGGTGACCTAATAGAGGTCTTTAAAATTATGAAAGGTTTTGATAAAGTGGATACAGAGAGAATGTTTCCACTTGTAGGGAAGAGCAGAATTGGAGGCCATCAATATAAGATAGTCACCAAGAAATCCAATAGGGAATTCAGAAGAAATGTCTTTACCCGAAGAGAGGTGAGAATGTGGAACTCGCTACCACAGGGAGTGGTTGAAGCGAAAAGTATAGGTGCATTTAAGGGGAGGCTAGACAAGCATATGAGGGAGAAGGGAATAGAGGGTTATGCTGATAGATTTTAATGAGGAAAGACGGGAGGAGGCTCGAGTGAAGCATAAACGCCGGCATGGACTGGTTGGGCCGAATGGCCTGTTTCTGTGCCATGTATCCTGTGGAATTCCATGTACTGCACTGGAGTGACAGCCTGGATTTTTGTGTTTAAATCTCTGAAGTGGGACTTGAACCCACAACCTTCTGACTCAGAGATGAAAGTGCTACCCACTGAGCCACGACTATCACTTCAGAGTAACTTAGTTGAAGGACACCTCGGGTATAATGAAGGAATTATATTTCATCTCTAGGTAGTATTTGTCTAACAATTAAGAGCTGAGCATTTGTTTTATTAATCGACTTTAACATCATCACAGCTCTGTGACTCAACCTCTTCTGTAACAAATGAATGGGGAAAGGAAGCAGGATTGAAAACTTTGCAGAGTCTGTGTGTGAAGGCCAAACTCTTAATCGGCTTTCCAAAAAGAAGCAGGTGCCAAGGCTGAATGATTGATTTTCACAATCAGATCAGTGGATCGGTCGTTTAAACGGCACTCGCCCGTTCTATCAGACCTACGCTGTATCGCTTCCATTTAAATCATGTTTGGCCCGACTACCATCCTTAATCAAAAATCTAAGCAGCATGTTCTTGGTCCTGTTCTTGGCCTTGCTCCTGCTCCATCCGGGTGTGACTGGTCTTCACCGGCCTATCGTCACTTATTCAGTCCAATGTCCATCGGTTCTATTTATATCGGGAAACATTAATGGGGGGGTTGCGGAGACGGGCAATTTTTAACCTAAACCCACCCGTCGGGTAACAGACTGGACCGTTTGAAGTCAACAGCAAGTAATATTGGGCGGGATGTAAAACCGGCGTTCCACCCGATCCCATGGGATCCCCACCCGGCCAACGTGTCAACTAAAGTTGCACAGAGAAGTCAAACCTTGTGTTCAACTCTTGGTATTGTTGCTTACATAAGTCTGACAACGTGCGTACAGTTAATATATGTTCCATTATAGCTCATGGTTGTGCAGCTACTTCAACAATGGGGACAGAATGGCTTCCTGGAGCATGTTGACAGGTAAAGATTACAACGTAACATCTGCCTTTTCTCTCTCTCTAAGTAATGGGATATGACCAGTGAATTAGTCGGGAGTTTATATTTCATTCTCCTTTCTTCTAGCTTTTAGAGGCTGAGATTGTTCTCCTTAGAGCAGAGAAGGTTAAGGGGAGATTTGATAGAGGCGTTCAAAATCATGAAGGGTTTTGATAGAGTAAATAAGGAGACACTGTTTCCAGTGGTAGAAGGGTCGGTAACCGGAGGACACAGATTCAAGGTAATTGGCAAAAAGAACCAGAGGCGACATGAGGAATAAATAGTTTATGCAGCGAGTTGTTGTGATCTGGAATGCACTGATTGAAAGGGCAATGGAAGCAGATTCAATAGTAACTTTCAAAAGTGAATTGGAGAAATACTTAGATGGGGAGTCGTAGAAGAAGATAAGAGTTACTTTTGAGAGAACTTAAAAGAATAACTTAATTCTCTGTACAACAGATGCCAACATATTACTGGCATCAGTGACTGACCTGAATTGTTCTTTCTCCATTCTGTTTCCGGCAGAGTGGTGGCGTTTTACAGCAAGCAGCGGGACGCCATGCAGTCGTCTGCTGAAAGGTGGCTGAAAGGTAAAGCTTGCAAAGTTAAACTATCATCACTCAAACCACCCTGAACATCAGCATCACATTGCATTGCTACAGCTCCTTCAATGTAGAAAAAGTCCCAATGCGCTTCACAGAGGTGTAATCAAAAACAAAAAAAGTAGATTCAAAGAAGAGAATAAAATTCAGAGTTACATGTGCTGCTGAACAATCGGCATCACCTTAGCTGGGTCCACCTTCTTCCACTTCCAGATCATTTCCCCCTTGCACTTCCACCACCTTAAACATTCAGTCCCTCCACCACCGGCGCACCGTGTCTGCAGTGTGTACCATCTACAAGATGCACTGCAGCAACGCGCCAAGGCTTCTTCAGCAGCACCTCCCAAACCCACGACCTCTTCCACCTAGACGGACAAGGTCAGCAGGCGCATGGGAAGACCACCACCTCCAAGTTCCCCTCCATGTCACACACACACCATCCCGACTTGGACATATATCACCGTTCCTTCATCATCGCTGGGTCAAAATCCTGGCATGCCCTGCCTAACAGTGCTGCGGTGTAGCTTCACCACACGGACTGCAACGGTTTAAGAGGAAGGCCCACCACCACCTTAAGGGAATTTAAGGATGGGCAATAGACGCGACGTCCAGCTCACCCATCAGCCCTGTCCTCGCTGACCTACGTTGGCTCTCGGCCGCTCAATGACTCCAATTTAAAATTCTTACCCTTGTGCTTAGACACGGCATAGCCTTTCCATCTCTGTTACTTCCTCCAGCCCTACCATACCCACTCCCAAACTCTCCAGTCCTCTGGCGCTGGCCTCTTGTGCGTTCACCCTCCTCCCTTCGCCCCACCATTGGCGGCCGTGCCTTCAGCCGCCTCGGCCCCACGCTGTGGAATTCCCTCCCTAATCCACTCTGCCTCTCCACCTCCCGTTCCTCCTTTTAAGACCTACTTAAAACCAAGCTTTTGGTGACCCCTCCAAATACCTCCTTCTTTGGCTCAGTGTCCCATTTTTTTTTTCCTCGTGCCTCTGTGAAGACACTCATCTACATCAAAGTTGCTCTGTAAATACAAGTTGTACTTGTAGTGTGTCTCTCAAGTGTGACTTAACCAAGCTGAGAGGAGCAGCTCCTACAATGCCAACCGTCATTGTGTCCTCCGAAAGATGTTCGGTGTTGCCATGATTATGGAGTTTGGTGCCCGTGCCTTCTAGGGGACAGGTTAAGATTGTCCACACGAAGGACACTTGCAGGCCATGGATGTTCCATTTGGCCTCAAACAGAGGTCCCAGAGGCTGCTTTAGCCCACATGCACTACAGCCATGACTCAGTGGGTAGCACTCTTGCTTCTGAGTCAGAAGGTTGTGGGTTCAAAACCTGCTCCAGAGACTTGAGCGCAAAAATCTGACATTTCAGCGCAGTACTGAGGGAGGTGCTGCATTGTTGGAGGTGCCGCCTTTCAGATGAGATATTAAGCAGAGGCACCATCTTCTTCTCAGGTGGACGTAAAAGATCCCACGGCACTGTTTCGAAGAAGAGCAGTGGGAGTTCCCAGTTCTGGTCACCACACTTTAGCAAGGATGTGAAGGCCCTTGAGAGGGTGCAGAGAAGATTTACCAGAATGGTTCCGGGGATGGGGGATCTTAGCTACAAGGACAGGTTGGAGAAGCTGGATTTGTTTTCATTAGAGCAAAGGAGGTTGAGGGGTGATTTGATAGAGGTGTACAAGATTATGACGGGTTTGGATAAGCTAGACGGGGAAAAGCTGTTCCCACTAGTTGATGGTACAAGGACTAAGGGACACAGAGCTATGGTTTAGGACAAGAGATACAGGGGAGACGTGAGGAAAAACTTTTTTTAGCAACGAGTGGTGAGGACCTGGAACTCGCTGCCAACGGAAGTGGTGGAAGCGGAGACACTCAATGTTTTCAAGGGGAGGCTGGATAGGCACTTGAGGGAAATAAACTTGCAGGGCTACGGGGATAGAGCGGGGGAATGGGACTGACTGGATTGCTCTACAGAGAGCCGGCATGGACTCGATGGGCTGAATAGCCTCCTTCTATGCCGTATGACTCTATGACAATGTCCTGGCCAATATTTATCCCTCACCCAACTTCACTAAAACAGATGATCTGGTCATTTATCTCATTGCTGTTTGTGGGAGCTTGCTGTGCGCAAATTGGCTGCCGTTTTTCCTACATTACAACAGTAACTACACTTCAAATGTACTTCATTGGCTGTAAAGTGCTTTGGGATGTCCTTAGGTCATGAAATGCAAGGTCTCTCTTTACATGGGCCCCAAAGACTAAACTCTTGGGGGGGAAAAATTGAGTAGCGCTGCCTTCGGGGCGCTAACTTTGCCGGAGCGCTACTTTTAGCGCCCCGAAAAAATTAGCACCCCCGCGGCCGAAATTCATCGGTAGCGCCCCAAGAGCGAAGCGGGGTGCTACTGGAAGCCTGGCGCAGCGCGGCCCAGCTGGGCCACCAGGGATCGGCGTGCTGACAAAAGAGCCCGGCACTTGAAGTGCCGGACTTACGGAGTGCAGCCGGTACTCCGCGGGGGGGGGGGGGGGGCTGCTCAGGAGGCCGGGGACGGTACCGGGAGGCACAAAGCAACCAAATTTTTAGGCAATGATTATTAGAAACGCAACGTTTTTAAATGTCTAATCTGCCCTTTGGTGCTGTGGAAATTGACCTTGGCATTCATTTAGCTGCACAAAGGAAACTCGATGACCGATCCCATAAAACAACATCCCTAATGGTTACTGGGCACACCAACACCAACCTTTAACACGATCATTTGACAGGAGGAACCCCACAGCTCTCTGTCAGCTCCCTCATGGTTTGTTTTGTTGAAACTATCAAGCCTGAGATGTACGTGTAGACTTTCATCTGTAAATGCATTCTAGATTCGCCTGCTGCCAACTCCCATTATCCTCCGCTGCTAAAGATTAGAAGGACACCAGTAGACTATTTAAAGAGGAGCGGAACTCAGGACAAGAAATTACTCCGAGTTAAACAACAGCTGGTTTAATTGTAGCTTATTTTCACAATCCGTGTGCTGTCATCAACCCAAGTTACAAAGCTCGCCTGAAGTTTGTCTGACCTTTTCGGAGTATTGCTCAACAGAAGAAAAAGTGCTGAAAATCTAAAATAGAAACAGGTCCATCATCATCTGAACAGGGAAAAGACAGGTTAGCGAGTCGGGCAATGGGTAAACACCCAACAAGACAGTATAATGAATCGGGCAATAGGTAAACATCCAACAAGACAGGTTAGTGAATCGGGCAATGGGTAAACACCCAACAAGACAGGTTAGTGAATTGGGCAATGGGTAAACACCCAACAAGACAGGTTAGTGAATCGGGCAATGGGTAAACACCCAACAAGACAGGTTAGTGAATCGGGCAATGGGTAAACACCCAACAAGACAGGTTAGTGAATCGGGCAATGGGTAAACACCCAACAAGACAGGTTGGAGAATCGGGCAATGGGTAAACACCCAACAAGACAGGTTAGTGAATTGGGCAATGGGTAAACACCCAACAAGACAGGTTGGAGAATCGGGCAATGGGTAAACACCCAACAAGACAGGTTAGTGAATTGGGCAATGGGTAAACACCCAACAAGACAGGTTAGTGAATCGGGCAATGGGTAAACACCCAACAAGACAGGTTAGTGAATTGGGCAATGGGTAAACACCCAACAAGACAGGTTGGAGAATCGGGCAATGGGTAAACACCCAACAAGACAGGTTAGTGAATTGGGCAATGGGTAAACACCCAACAAGACAGGTTAGTGAATCGGGCAATGGGTAAACATAGTATTACGTAGAAGTCACAGCACAGAAACAGGCCATTCGGCCGAACAGGTCCATGCCGGTGTTTATGCTCCACACGGGCCTCCTCCCACCCTGCTCCATCTCACCCTGTCAGCATATCCTTCTATTCCTTTCTCCCTCATGTGTTTATCTAGCTTCCCCTTAAAGCCATAAAGACATAAACCAAAAAAGACTGGTTAGCGTATTGCACAAAGGGGTAAACACCCGAAACATTATCCGAGCCTTTTTTAATGGAGATTTTTAGATGCTGACAGATCTGAAGCATATTTCCGGCATTTCACTTAAACCCCTGTGTTTGAGTGATGTGCAGAATGTCCACTGTTTACTGCCGGTAAAATACAAATTGGTCTATTTTCCAAAATGTTTCCTGCCTTTTTGTAGTGCCTCCTGTATCAGTCAGAATAATTAGCAGATGTCGTCAAATGCTCAGCTTAGGCAAGAGAAGACTGGCCAGAAAACCCATCAACTGACTCTCCCGGAGTCGATGAGCAGCAAGAAGACGACCTTATCCTGAGTCATTCCCACATGCGAGTCCCTCATGAGTTTTCGAATGCAGGGCTCTCTCACTAGTATCACTCCAGTACGACATGGATTGCATCAAGAAAATCAAACTCATTCAACTGCTCTTGGCCTGGAAGCAAATGCTCGTCTCTGGCTGTTTTAATACTATGACCCTGGTTTATGCAGAAGTAGCTAATTTGAAAGAAAGCTCCTGTGCAGGGTCTTAGAGGTCGGTAAGATATTGAATGGGATTGAAAGAGTGAACTTGTATTTATCGTGCATTTCACGACCCCAGGATGTCCACAAAGTGCTTCACAGCCAATGAAGTGCTGTTCGAATGTAGGGAAACACGGCAGTCAATTTGCACACAGCAAGGTCCCACAGACAGCAATGACCAGATCATCTGTCTTGGTGATGTTGGTTATGAGCTCAATATGGGTCATAACACAAAGAAAACTCCCCTGCTCTTATTTTAATAGTGCCATGGGATCTTTTCAATACACTTGAGAAAGCAAATGGGACTTCGGTTTAACGTCTCATCCGAAAGACAGTGGTTAGAATGTGAAACTCACTACCAGTAGGAGTAGTTGAGGCGACTAGCATAGATATAGATGCTTTTAAGGGGAAGCTAGATAAACACATGAGGGAGAAAGGAATAGAAGGACATGTTGATGGGGTTAGTTGAAGAAGGGTGTGAGGAGTCTCGTGTGGAGCATAAACACCGGCACGGACCAGTTGGGCCGAAGGGCCTGTTTCTGTGCAGTAAATGCTCTGTAAATCCAACAGGCATCGCTCCCTCACTGGAGTGTCGGTCGAGATTATGTGCTCGGGTCTCTGGAGTGAGACTTGAACCCACAACCTTCTGACTCGAGAGTGCTACCAACTGAGCCACGGCTGACCCCTGTTGGGCAGGTCATTCAGGAGCACTGCTTCAAGATATGCCATGGGAAGAGCACAAAGTAATGACACGCAAATCTAGGACCGAAGTCAGTAAATTCTTTCTGTAAAGCGATCAACACATGGAATGAACTTCTGGGTCGGTTGTTAGAGTTAAAGGAAAGTTGGATGCAGTGATGGAGGGTTTATATTTTTCTAGAGGGATGAGTTTAGTTGCCTTCCTCAGCTGTATTAACCTGGCGAAGACGTTCTGGAATGCTCCGACCAACAGGCCA
The DNA here is from genome assembly GCA_030390025.1 of Squalus acanthias. Taxonomy (NCBI): domain Eukaryota; kingdom Metazoa; phylum Chordata; class Chondrichthyes; order Squaliformes; family Squalidae; genus Squalus; species Squalus acanthias. The sequence continues at coordinate 253,952,620 of CM059425.1, forward strand.
CAGAGGACTAAAGCAGAGGAGGAGCAACGAGGACTTGGAGGTGCAGGAATATAGGCGGTGGTGTTGCTCACACTGTGGCCAGGTGCTTTACGTTTCAGCTCACCAAAGCCAGAAAATAATTCTTCCACATTTGTAGAGATTTGAGGAAATTAAAAACAGGAAGTGCTGGAAATAGACCGACGGTCAGCCGCCATCTGGAAGAGGAAGGAAGGTCAACTCACTCGGCCAGTCTCTTCATCAGAACCGAATCCTGAGGAAGGCCCACGTCCCGTCCCAACCATTAACCTTCCTTTCTCCTTCACCTCGAGTTAATTAGCGAGTGGAATATTGTTGGCCCAGGTTTAGGGGCCGCATGGGTAAAATCTCCCCCACCCATAGAATAATGGAGCAATAATTCTTGAATATTGCACGACTCCGATTGTCTTTGATACACTGTAGAACTCTTCCACGTCTGCTGATTTTAGTTTTTTATTCAGTGACCAGAAAGCAGAACCAGGAAAATGGACTCCTCGCCATCTTCCTTTCTAACATTCTAGACATGTGTTTTGTTTCTCCTTCCTGTCCGAGCTGAGCTAACAGTTATACGCAAGCCTTATAATACCTGCTTTGGTCAATATTTCACGAACCTTTCTCTTGCTACTTCTTACTTTCCTTCCAGATGTCGCTGATTGGCATGTCCCCACTGCTGGCATGTTCTTCTGGATGAAGCTAAAGGGAATCCCAGACACTTACCAACTAATCATGGAGAAGGCCCTGAAAAAAGAGGTAACAGCTTGACTGATGGAAGCAACTCTTCCGGCAATATCCGTCTATCCGGAGGGGAACTTTTTCTTTTCCTTTTCTTTCTCCTCTTCACCTTCTTTCTCCTCTTCACCCTCTCCTCCTTTCATTTCCCTGCTTCACCCTTTCTCCTCTTCACCTTCTCTCTCTGCTTCACCTTCTCTCTCTGCTTCACCATCTCCTCCTCTTTGCCTTCTCTCTCCTCTTCGCCTTCTCTCTCCTCTTCACCGTCTCTCTCCTCTTCTCCTCCTCTCCCCACTTCACCTTCTCTCTCCTCTTCACCTTTAGAGTCATAGAGTTATACAGAACAGAAAGAGGCCCTTCGGCCCATCGTGTCCGCGCCGGCCATCAAGTCCTGTCTATTCTAATCCCATTTTCCAGCACTTGGTCCGTAGCCTTGTATGCTATGGTGTTTCATGTGCTCATCTAAATGCTTCTTGAATGTTGTGAGGGTTCCTGCCTCTTCCACCCTTTCAGGCAGTGAGTTCCAGATTCCAACCACCCTCTGGGTGAAAAAGTGTTGCCTCAAATCCCCTCAAAACCTCCTGCCCCTTACCTTGAAACTATGCCCCCTGGTTATTGACCCCTCTACTAAGGGGAAAAGTTCCTTTCTATCTACCCTATCTATGCCCCTCATAATTTTGTACACCTCAATCAGGTCCCCCCTCAGCCTTCTCTGCTCTAAGGAAAACAACCCCAGCCTGTCCAGTCTCTCTTCATAGCTGAAGCGCTCCAGCCCAGGTAACATCCTGGTGAATCTCCTCTGCACTCTCTCCAATGCAATCACATCCTTCCTATAGTGTGGCGACCAGAACTGCACACAGTATTCCAGCTGTGGCCTAACTAGCATTTTATACAGCTCCATCATAACCTCCCTGCTCTTATATTCTATGCCTCGGCTAATGAAGTCAAGTATCCCATATGCCTTTTTAACCACCTTATCTACCTGTCCTGCTGCCTTCAGGGATCAATGTACATGCACACCAAGGTTCCTCTGATCCTCTGTCCTTCCTAGGGTCCTACCATTCATTGTGTATTCCCTTGCCTTGTTAGTCCTCCCAAAATGCATCACCTCACACTTTTCAGGGTTAAATTCCATTTGCCACTGTTCTGCCCATCTAACCAACCCATCTACATCGTCCTGTAGCCTGAGGCTTCCCTCCTCGCTATTTACCACGCCACCAATTTTCGTGTCATCTGCGAACTTACTGATCATACCTCCTAAATTCATATCTAAATCATTAATGTACACTACAAACAGCAAAGGACCCAGCACCGATCCCTGCGGTACACCACTGGATACAGGCTTCCAGTCACAAAAACAACCTTCGACCATCACCCTCTGCCTCCTGCCACTAAGCCAATTTTGGATCCAATGTGCCAAATTGCCCTGGATCCCATGGGCTCTTACCTTCTTGACCAGTCTCCCATGTGGGACTTTGTCAAAAGCCTTACTGAAGTCCATGTAGACTATATCAACTGCACTACCCTCATCCACACACCTAGTCAACCCCTTGAAAAATTCAATCAAGTTGGTTAGACATGATCTCCCCCTGACAAAGCCATGCTGACTATCCTTGATTAATCCTTGCCTCTCCAAGTGGAGACTAATTCTGTTCCTCAGAATTGATTCCAATAATTTCCCTACCACTGATGTTAGGCTCACTGGCCTGTAATTCCCTGGTTTATCCCTACTACCCTTCTTGAACAATGGTACTATGTTAGCTGTCCTCCAGTCCTCTGGCACCTCCCCTGTGGCCAGAGAGGTTCTGAAAATTTGTGTCAGAGCCTCTGCAATCTCCTCCCTTGCTTCACACAGCAGCCTGGGATACATCTCATCAGGACCTGGGGATTTATCCACTTTTAAACCCGCTAAAACCGCTAGTACCTCCTCCCTCTCAATACTAATTTGTTCAAGTATATCACAATCCCCCTGCCTGATTTCTATGCCTACATTGTCCTTCTCCATAGTGAACACAGATGCAAAATATTCATTTAAAACCTCACCTACATCTTCGCTCTACACACAGATTGCCACTTTGGTCCCTAATGGGCCCTACTCTTGCCCTTAATATACTTATAAAACACCTTGGGATTTTCCTTTATTTTGCCCGCCAGTGTTATTTCATGCCCCCTCTTCGCTCTCCTAATTTCTTTTTTAAGTACCCCCCCTGCACTTTCTATACTCCTCTAAGGCTTCCACTGTTGTTAGTCCTTTGTATCTGCCAAAAGCCTCCCTTTTTTTTCCTAATCCATTCTTGTATATCCCTTGACATCCAGGGTTCCCTGGGTTTGTTGGTCCCACCCTTGACCTTTACGGGAACATGTTGCTGTTGTACTCTCTCTATTTCCTTTCTGAAAGACTCCCACTGCTCTGATGTGGATTTTCCTACAAGTAGTTGATCCCAGTCCACTTTGGCCAGATCCTGCCTTATATTAAAATCGGCCCTCCCCCAATTTAGATCCTTTATTTCCAGTCCATCTTTGTCCTTTTCCATGACTACCTTAAATCTCACAGAATTATGGTCACTGTCACCAAAATGCTCTCCTACTGATACTTCTACCACTTGCCCGGCTACAGTCCCTAGAATTAGGTCCAGTACCGCCCCCTCTCTTGTAGGACTTTCTACATGCTGGCTCAAAAAGCTCTCCTGGATGCACTTTAAGAATTCCGCACCCTCTAAGCTTTTCACACTCTGACTATCCCAGTTAATATTGGGGAAGTTGAAATCCCCTACTATTATTACCCTATTATTTCTACACTTCTCTGAGATTTGCCTGCATATCTGTTCCTCTATCTCCCCCTGACTGTTTGGGGGCCTATAGTATACTCCCAGCAAAGTGCTTGCCCCCTTTTGATTTTAAGTTCTACCCATATGGCCTCATTAGAGGAAGCTGCTAAGATATCATCCCTCCTTACAGCAGTAATTGACTCCTTGATTAATATTGCGACACCCCCTCCTCTTTTACACCCCCCTCTGTCTCGCCTGAAGATTCTATACCCCGGAATATTGAGCTTCCAGTCCTGCCCCTCCCTCAACCATGTCTCTGTGATAGCAACAATATCATACTCCCAAGTGTTCATCAACACCTTCAATTCATCTGCCTTACTCGCAAGACTCCTTGCATTAAAATAAATACCATCCAGCCTTGCCATACTCCCTTGTGCCACTTCTATCCCCTGTTCACCATCTCCTCCTCTTCGCCTTCTCCCTCCTCTTCGCCTTCTCCCTCCTCTTCGCCTTCTCTCTCCTCTTCGCCTTCTCTCTCCTCTTCGCCTTCTCTCTCCTCTTCGCCTTCTCTCTCCTCTTCGCCTTCTCTCTCCTCTTCGCCTTCTCTCTCCTCTTCGCCTTCTCTCTCCTCTTCGCCTTCTCTCTCCTCTTCGCCTTCTCTTTCCTCTTCGCCTTCTCTTTCCTCTTCGCCTTCTCTTTCCTCTTCGCCTTCTCTTTCCTCTTCGCCTTCTCTTTCCTCTTCGCCGTCTCCTCCTCTTCACCTTCTCTCTCCTCTTCGCCTTCTCTTTCATCTTCACCGTCTCTCTCCTCTTCACCGTCTCTCTCCTCTTCGCCTTCTCTCTCCTCTTCGCCTCCTCTCTCCTCTTCACCCTCTCCTCCTCTTCACCTTCTCTCTCTTCTTCACCGTCTCCTCCTCTTCACCTGCACTCTCCTCTTCACCGTCTCCTCCTCTTCACCACCTCTCTCCTCTTCACCCTCTCCTCCTTTGCTTTCTCCTCTTCACCCCCGGAACCCCAATAGTCAAACACACTGAACTTATTAATTTACCTTTTTAAAAAGTCGTCTTAATGGTTTCTTCCAGATATCTAAATTTCAAAGCAATATTTACTGAATTTCATGCCACGGCTTAACCCAGAAGATTTCCGTTAAAATTCCCTGTCCTGCTCGTCCTACCTTCTGATTTAGTTGCTCTTTCACTAATAGACGGGAGTGCCCTTTTACGTTTGCTCTGCGAAGATGCCTTCTGTTTATTTTATTTTATCCTCCTCTGACCCCCTCCCCCACTTTTTATCTTTGCACAAGTTTTAAAATGTTCTTGCAGTGAAAACAATTATGTTCGGTCGTATTTGGAACGTTAACGATTGGCTCTTGCTAACAGTGCGTATGTCTGCCTCTCCTCAGGTGCTGTTCGTTCCCGGTCAAGCGTTCATGATTGACAGCTCGGCACCTTGCTCGTACGTCCGTGCTGCCTTTTCCCTTTCCACTCCCAAACAAATAGATCAGGTAAATGCCTTCAATATTCACCGATTCAATAAGTACTCACAAGGACGATACCAGAGCTCAGAGCTTATAACTATCAGGAAAGACTGAACAGGCTGGGGCTCTTTTCTCTAGAAAAGAGAAGGCTGAGTTGTGACCTGATAGAGGACTTTAAAATTATGAAGGGGTTCGATAAGGTAGATGTAGAAGATGTTTCCACTTGTGTGGGAATCCCAAACTGAGGGTCATAAATATAAAATAGTCATTAATAAATCCAATAGGGAATTCAGGAGAAACTTCTTTACCCAGAGAGTGGTTAGAATGTGGAACTCACTACCATAAGGACTAGTTGAAGCGAATATCACAGATACATTTAAGGGGAAGCTAGATAAACACATGAGGGAGAAAGGCTATGCTGATTGGGTGAGATGAGGTAGGGTGGGAGGAGGCTCGTGTGGAGCATAAATAGGTTGGACCAGTTGGGCCGACTGGCCTGTTTCTGTGCTGTAAATTCTATGTCATTACACAGTGGAAGGGAGCACTCACCTGGAGACCAGCTCCTGAGCCAAGAGTATAAAACGGCGAAACATGGAGTCCAATCGTTCCTGAAACTATAACCAAAAAACAATTCCAGTAAGTAGAAGAAAACGGCTTAAAACTTTTCACCAAAGCCTCATTAGCTAATCAACAGCCACAACAACTTGTATTTATATAGCACCTTTAACATAGTAAAATGTCCCAAGGTGCTTCACAGGAGCGTTCTCAAACAGAATTTGACAACGAGCCACATCAGGAGATATTAGGACAGGAGAAAGAGGTAGGTTTTAAGAAGCGCCTTAAAGGAGGAGGGAGAGGTAGGGAGGTGGAGAGGTTTAGGGAGGGAATTCCAGAGCTTAGGGCCCAGGCAGCTGAAGGCACAGCTGCCAATGGTGGAGCGATTAAAATCGGGGATGCACAAGAGGCCAGAATTGAAGAAGTGCGGACATCTTGGAGGGCTGGAGGAGGTGGAAAATGAGAGGCCGGACAGGAGAGCATTAGAATAGTCCAGTCTAGCGGTAACAAAGGCATGGATGAGAGTTTCAGCAACAGATGAGCTGATGCAGGGTCTGAGATAGAGGTTAAGTGACGGAATTCCAGAGCTTAGGGCCTAGGCAGCTGAAGGCACGGCTGCCAATGGTGGAGCCATTAGGAGAACTGGGAGGGAAGAAAATGAACCTTGTCCCAATTGGTGCTTCCAATGTAGAGCAGCTGTGGTGCAGTGACCTTCTATCCCCCCCTGCTCCCCATTGCTGAAACCCTCATCCATGCCTGTTACCTCTAGATTTGACTATTGCAATGCTCTGCTGGCCGCCCTCCCATCTTCCACCCTACATAAACCTGAGCTCATCCAAAACTCTGCTACCCTTATCCTAACTCGCACCAAGTCCTGTTCACCCATCACCCCTGTGCTCACTGACCTACATTGGCCCCTGGTCTGGCAACAACTGAATTTTAAAATTCTCAGCCTTGTTTTCAGATCCCTCCATGGCCTCGCCCCCTCCCTATCTCTGTAGCCTCCTCCAGTCCTACAAGTGATCTCTGCACTCCTCCAATTCTGGCCTCTTGAGCATCCCAATTTTAATCGCTCCACCATTGGCAGCCGTGCCTTCAGCTGCCTAGACCCCTGAGCTCTGGAATTCTCTCCCTAAATCTCTCTCTCCTTTTTAAGACGCTCCTTAAAACCTCCCTCTTTGTCCAAGCTTTTGGTCACCTGTCCTATTATGTGGCTCGGTGTCCCATTTTGTTTGATAATCTCTCCTGTGACGCGACGTGGGATGTTTTACTACGTTAAAGGCGCTGTATAAATGCAAGTTGTTGTTGTCATATGATATCGCTCCAAAGTGTCACATACGGCACGACAACAAAAAAAAGTTCCTGTCTGGCGGAATCTAAATTTACTGCAGTTTACCCAAGGTCCCCTTCTGCCTGTCCCAGTGGTTCAGGCAGACTTTAAAAGATCCCGTAGCAACTATCAGAAGAGGAGTAGGGAGTTATCCAACGTTCTTCCCTCGACCAAGGCCACCTGGAACACGTTACCTGTATCATTCATTTTGTTGCTGCTTGTGGGATCTTGCTGTGCTCAAAATGGATGACTTGCTTGCCCGCGTAAGTGATTTTCCTCTTCAAAAAGCAAATAATTGTACGCGAAGTACCTGGAGACATTTCTGAGAGGTATAGTAAGGTGCTATATCAATGCCAGTTCCTTCTGTCTATCTTTCTGAAAAATAATGGAATGAGCGTTCCTCATTTACATTTTTCTGATTCTTTCTAGGGTTTACAAAGACTGGCCGCACTCATCAAAGAGGCTGCATAGAACTGCTTAAAGAAAAGGATATGCACAACAAGACCAGTCACTTCGTAAAATAAATCAAAAATTACCGTACTCTGTATAATCTTTTTTTCTTAAGGTATTTAATTAACTGAGTTTTGTATTCTTGTACAACTGTTTCAAGTTTATCCACAAGTAAGGGATTGGGCTGGGTGCAGTGTCCTGGCGAATTGAATAACTAGGGCGGTAGATAGGGCTTTAAACTAATGATGGGGGAGTGAGAGGATTCAGGAATGCGTAAATTCAAAAGCAGTAAGCAATAGAGACGAAGGTGACATCAGGGAAAAATAGAAAAAAAGTTAAAGCTAAAGGCACTATATCTGAATACGTGAAGCACTCACAAGAAAATAGTTGAATTAATAGCACAGATGGAAATAAATGGGTTTGGTCTAATAGCCATTACAGAGATGTGGTTGCAGAGTGACCAAGGTTGGGACCTAAATATTCAATCATACTTGGGGGAGAAATTCAGTTGGTTAGTACTTCCCGTTAGCACCTGGCTGGGGCGCTAAATAAGTAGCACTGGGGCGAGTCCAGCCCCACACGCCAAATCCAGTCACCCCTTAACGCCGCCACTAACAGTTAGCACCTGGGGCTTTAGCACCAGGCAGATTGTGACGTCAGTGAGCATGCAACGCTCACTGAGCACCCGATCTGCCAAATTGATTATCGGCCCCTCCCTTAGCGCCTCACCCCAGCAATGACGGGAAGAGGAGGCGTGAGGCAGGTGGTTAGCGGCTCCAGGGGCGATATTTAAAGGAATGAGTCGCAGCTGTCATGTTAGTGGTGTTTCACAGCTTTCTTGACCGTTTGCGATTGTGCAGGAGTTTCATTCAGTCATTTAAAGGTTCTTTAGTATCAGGAGTGTTGTGGCTACTAAAAATTTGTTACATTTATTCTGACAAGATTTCAAAGTGCTACACATCGTTACATTAAGGAGGGCTGTACAGGCAGTCGACCTCGCCCTCCAGGTTCTACTGTGGAGGCAGCGAGAAAGATTGTTAGATGTGGCCAGAGGGAGGAGGAGGGCCATCAGGGCTCTCAACAGGAGTCCTTGCCCTCCGAGGGTATTCCGAGAGCACTTCTCCTACTTCCAATTAAGCGAGGAGCATTGCATTAGAAGGCTCTGCTTCAGCAAGGATGTGGTCACCGAACTCTGCCACCTCCTGCAAGCAGACCTCGAGCCTCAGATCAGGTCACCGTCGCCCTCAATTTCTGCGCCAGCGGTTCCTTCCAGTCTGCAACAGGAGAAATAGAAAACATCTCATAGTTCGCCGTCCATCACTGCATCCATGAGGTCACAGAGGCTCTCTACAGTAGGAGAATGGACTACATTTCCTTTCCTGTCACCAGAGAGAAGCAGGATGAGGGTGCATGTGGCTTTGCCAGGATAGCGGGCTTCCCCATGGTGCAGGTCACCATTGACTGCACCCATGTGGTTTTGCAGGCACCACATAACAATCCTGAGGTCTTCCGTAACCGCAAAGGCTGCCACTCACTTAATGTGCAGTTGGTGTGCAACCACAGACAGCAAATCCTCAATGTGAATGCCTGCTATCCTGGCAGCAGCCACGATGCCTTCATCCTGCGCCAGACCAGTGTGCCAGCACTCTTACAGCTGCCACATCAAGCTCGTGGCTGGCTGCTCGGAGACAAGGGCTATCCGCTCTCTACCTGGCTCATGACTCACCTCTGCAAACCCAACTGGTGTGGGGCTTTCGAGCTGTACCATAATTAAAGGGATAAGCATGGGAATCGAATGAACTACAAGGCCTTTGCAGTAGTAAGCTTTTTCTAAGTTGCTGAACTGGCAGTTGAGATAACCTAAGAATGACATGTTGATTTCGCAGTTGTGTTATAAGGATTGATGACTGCAGGCTGTGTCACTTGGAGACAATTGCAAATAGCCGGATGTCGAACCATAAGAGGCCTAGAGGATGTAAGTTCTGCTCTGGCAGGAAAGTAGAACAATGAGTCGGAAGTACAATGTTGGTGAGACCCCCATCTGGCATAAACAAAGGTCATAGTTGCAACAACAGCTAGGGGTGATAACGGACATATACTTTTCCGGTAATAAAGGTGGTACCTTAATGTAACACGGCATAGGCAACCAATCAGTGAATGTGCAGACGGGGCGAAACACAATCAAATTGTTAAGATGGATCGTGCACTAGGCTAATTATGTACCTATATTTTGTATAAGAGACTGCTTAAAACTTTGTATCATCGGAGAGAAGCCTGGCTAGAGAGATAGCAGGTTGTCTCCCCACCGAAGCGAATAAAGACTGCTTGAATCTTCGAACGCAGACCTGGTGTCGAGTGTTTATTTCAAATAATCCACTTCACAACAACTCATTTCCAGCACTCCTATAATGACAGCCATGCTGCCACCAGGAACATCATTGAGCACCATGATGGTCTGCTCAATCAATGGTTCCGCTGCCTTGACCGCTCGGGAGGAGACCTCCAGTACTCGCCGGAGCGGGTGTCCCATTTTGTCGTAGTGTGTTGCATGCTCCACAACTTGGCCATCATGAGGGCCCAGCCCTTGCCGCCAGGGATTGCAGGACCACCTCAGGAGGAGGAAGAGGGAGATGAGGAGGAAGAGGAAGACGAGGAGGAGGCAGCCACTCAATCGGCCTTCTGGAAGGGCAGTCTGTGACTGCCTCAGCAGACTGCGGGTCCATTAAATGAAACCCCAGATCCCCGTATCTCACCACATCCCCATCAATCCATTCCTGTTGCAGGCCATATCACAGCACAAAGCTGAATGAGAATTGAGAGGGAGGAGGTACTAGCGGTTTTAGTGGGCTTAAAAGTGGATAAATCCCCAGGCCCTGACGGTCTACATGGACTTCAATCCCACATGGGAGACTGGTCAAGAAGGTAAGAGCCCATGGGATCCAGGGCAATTTGGCACATTGGATCCAAAATTGGTTTAGTGGCAGGAGGCAGAGGGTGCTGGTCGAAGGTTGTTTTTGTGACTGGAAGCCTGTGTCCAGTGGTGTACCGCAGGGATCAGTGCTGGGTCCTTTGCTGTTTGTAGTGTACATTAACGATTTAGATATGAATGTAGGAGGTATGATCAGTAAGTTCGCAGATGACACGAAAATTGGTGGAGTGGTAAATAGCGAGGAGGGAAGCCTCAGGCTACAGGACGATATAGACAGGATGGTTAGATGGGCAGAACTGTGGCAAATGGAATTTAACCCTGAAAAGTGTGAGGTGATGCATTTTGGGAGGACTAACAAGGCAAGGGAATACACAATGAATGGTAGGACCCTAGGAAGGACAGAGGATCAGAGGGACCTTGGTGTGCATGTACATAGATCCCTGAAGGCAGCAGGACAGGTAGATAAAGTGGTTAAAAAGGCATATGGGATACTTGCCTTCATTAGCCGAGGCATAGAATATAAGAGCAGGGAGGTTATGATGGAGCTTTACAAAATGCTAGTTAGGCCACAGCTGGAATACTGTGTGCAGTTCTGGTCGCCACACTATAGGAGGGATGTGATTGCATTGGAGAGGGTGCAGAGGAGATTCACCAGGATGCTACCTGGGCTGGAGCGCTTCAGCTATGAAGAGAGATTGGACAGGCTGGGGTTGTTTTCCTTAGAGCAGAGAAGGCTGAGGGGGTCCTGATTGAGGTGTACAAAATTATGAGGGGCATAGATAGGGTAGATAGAAAGGAACTTTTCCCCTTAGTAGAGGGGTCAATAACCAGGGGGCATAGTTTCAAGGTAAGGGGCAGGAGATTTAGTGGGGATTTGAGGAAAATCTTTTTCACCCAGAGGGTGGTTGGAATCTGGAACTCACTGCCTGAAAGGGTGGCAGAGGCAAGAACCCTCACAACATTCAAGAAGCATTTAGATGAGCACTTGAAACGCCATAGCATACGAGGCTACGGACCAAGTGCTGGAAAATGGGATTAGAATAGACAGGGCTGGATGGCCGGCATGGACACGATGGGCCAAAGGGCCTCTTTCTCTGCTGTATAACTCTATGACTCTATGCGAGACACCAGAAAATCATCCAAAGCCAATTAATAAATTTATGAATAATCAGTTAACACATATTTGTAACAACAATATTAGCTGTTCACCCTTGTGCAATCCCTTAATGCCCCTCGTTACAGTGCCTTTGCCTACCCTGGTGCTCTTACGAAGTGTTGGCCCAGTGGCTGCAGCACCGCGGGTGGAAGGCTGCTGAGTGTCCGTGCGGGAGACTTCAGATGGCCTTGCAGGACGCCCTCAACCAGCTCTGGACCTGGAAGGTCCGGCTGTGGACTGCACCTCCTCAGCATGGGCGGCAGCAGTCTTGGCTGGCTGGATGACAGGCAGCGACAAGGGCAATGGCGGAGTGCTGGTGGTGGGAGCAGGAATGCTGTCATCCTGAGAGAAGACAGCAGGTTCCTGCTCCACTGACCCACTGCCACTCCCCTGGGGCAACATCTCAGCATCCCTAGCGATCTGTTGGAGCACAGATTGCTGGCCTGCTGCGACGCCGTGAAAGCCCCAGTCGATGGTGATGGACCCAGCCACGATGGCTGCAGTCAGAGCTTGAGTGGAATCAAAAACTGAGACTGCATGCGAGCAGTCTGAGATTCGATGGCACCAAGCATAGACTGCATTACAGCACTAAGATGTCTCATAGCTTCTGCCTGTGCTGCAATGGAAGCTGCGACATCGCCCATCATAAGAACATAAGAAATAGGAGCAGGAGTAGGCCATTCGGCCCATCGAGCCTGCTCCACCATTCAATATGATCATGGCTGATCATATAACTAGGGCTGTAGAGAGGGCTTTAAACTAACTAGTGGGGGGGAGGTTCCTAGAGAGCAAATAATAAAAATGACAACAGAGAAGGTCATAGACTTAGGTAGCAGTGGGGAAATTAAAAACCAGAGTGTGTCAGGAAGGGGCCGAAGGTATGGAGTAAAAGGTAAAGTAATAAAAAGGGCAAAAGCAGGAACTAAGTGTCACAAAACATATTTGAAAGTTCTCTATCTGAATGCACGTAGCATTCGTAACAAAATAGACAAGTTAATGGCACAAATAATTACATATGGGTATGATCTTGTGGCCATTACAGAAACATGGCTGCAGGGTGACAATGCCTGGGAATTAAACATACCAGGTTATTTAATGATCAGGAAGGACAGGCAGGAAGGAAGGGGAGGTGGGGTGCCTATGTTAATAAAGGAAGGAATCACTGTAATACAGAGAAATGATATTGGGTCAAAAGATCAGGATAATGAAACAGTTTGGGTGGACATAAGGAATAATAAGGGGAAAAAAACACTAGTGGGCATAGTCTATAGGCCTTCAAACAGTTGCAACTCTGTTGGACGGAGTATCAATCAGGAAATAGTTGAGGCTTGTAATAAGGGAACATCTATAATTATGGGGGATTTTAACTATCATATTAATTGGACAAATCAAATTGGGCAGGGCTGCCTTGAGTATGAGTTCATTGAGTGTATTAGGGATGGGTTTCTTGAGCAGTATGTAACTGAACCGACCAGGGGGCAAGCAACCTTAGATCTGGCCCTGTGTAACGAGACAGGATTAATTAAAAATGTCCTAGTAAAGGATCCCCTTGGAATGAGTGACCATAACATGGTTGAATTCCATATTCAATTAGAGGGTGAGAAGGTTGGATCTCAAACAAGCGTGCTAAGCTTGAATAAAGGAGACTATGAAGATATGTGAGTGGAATTGAGTAGAGTGGATTGGGAAAATAGATTAAAGGGTAAGACGACACATGATCAGTGGTGTACATTTAAGGAGTTATTTTACAACTTCCAAAAAATATATATTCCACTGAGAAGAAAAGGGTGTAAAAGAAAAGACAGTCATCCGTGGCTAAGTAAAGAAATTAAGGATAGTATTCGACTAAAAACAAGGACATATAAGGTAGCCAAATCTAGTGGGAGGATAGAGGATTGGGAAAACTTTAAAAGACAGCAAAAAATAACAAAAAGATTGATTAAGAAAGGGAAGATAGATTATGAAAGTAAATGAGTAAAAAATATAAAAACAGATAGTAAGAGTTTTTATAGTTATATAAAAAGAAAAAGGGTGGCTAAAGTAAATGTTGGTCCCTTAGAGGATGAGACCGGGAAATTAATGGTGGGAAATATGGAGATGGCAAATACACTGAATGAATATTTTGTATCAGTCTTTACAGTAGAGGACACTAAGAATATCCCAACACTGGACAAACAGGGGGCTATAGGGGGGGAGGAGCTAAACATGATCAAAATCACTAAGGAAGTGGTACTCAGTATAATAATGGGACTCAAGGCAGATAAATCACCTGGACCTGATGGCTTACATCCTAGGGTCTTGAGGGAAGTGGCGGTAGGGATTGTGGATGCATTGGTAATAATTTTCCAAAACTCCCTGGACTCAGCAAAGATCCCGGCAGACTGGAAAACTGCGAATGTAACACCCTTATTTAAGAAGGGCAGTAGACAGAAGGCTGGAAACTATAGACCGGTTAGCCTAACATCTGTGGTAGGTAACATTTTGGAGTCCATTATTAAGGAGACAGTAACAGGACATTTGGATAATCATAATTTAACAGGACAAAGTCAGCATGGTTTTATGAAGGGGAAGTCATGTTTGACAAATTTGCTGGAGTTCTTTGAGGAAGTAACATACAGGGTGGATAAAGGGGAACCAGTGGATGTGGTGTATTTAGACTTCCAAAAGGCATTTGACAAGGTGCCACACAAAAGATTATTACTTAAGATAAAAAATCACTGGATTGGGGGTAATATTCTGGCATGGATCGAGGATTGGCTATCTAACAGAAGGCAGAGAGTTGGGATAAATGGTTCATTCTCAGACTGGCAATCAGTAACTAGTGGTGTTCTGCAGGGGTCAATGCTGGGTCCCCAACTCTTTACAAACTATATTAACGATTTGGAGGAGGGGACCGAGTGTAACATATCAAAGTTTGCAGATGATACTAAGATGGGAGGGAAAGTAGTGAGTGAGGAGGACATAAAAAATCTGCAAGGGGACATAGACAGGCTAAGTAAGTGGGCAGAGATTTGGCAGATGGAATACAATACTGGAAAGTGTGAGGTTATGCACTTTGGCAGGAAAAATAGTAGAGCAAGTTATTATCTTAATGGCAAGAAACTGGAAAGTACTGAAGTACAAAGGGATCTGGGGGTCCTGGTGCACGAAACTCAAAAGATTAGTATGCAGGTGCAGCAAGTAATTAAGAAGGCCAATGGAATGTTGGCTTTCATTGCTAGGGGGATAGAATATAAAAATAGGGAGGTATTGCTTCAGTTGTACAAGGTATTGGTGAGACCGCACCTGGAATACTGCATACAGTTTTGGTGTCCATATTAAGAAAAGACATACTTGCTCTCGAGTCAGTACAAAGAAGGTTCACTCGGTTAATCCCGGGGATGAGGGGATGGACATATGAGGAGAGGTTGGGTAGATTGGGACTCTACTCATTGGAGTTCAGAAGAATGAGAGGCGATCTTATTGAAACATATAAGATTGTGAAGGGGTTGGATCGGGTGGATGCGGGGAGGATGTTCCCGATGATGGGTGAAACTAGAACTAGGGGGCATAGTCTTAGAATAAGGGGTTGCTCTTTCAAAACTGAGATGAGAAGGAACTACTTCACTCAGAGGGTGGTAGGTCCATGGAATATGCTGCCCCAAAAAGCTGTAGAAGCTACATCATTACATAAATTTAAAACAGAAATAGACAGTTTCCTAGAAGTAAAGGGAATTAAGGGTTATGGGGAGCGGGCAGGAATTTGGACATGAGTCTAGGTTCGGATTGGTCATGGCCCTGTTAGTTGCGTAGCGGGCCCAGGGGCCGTGTAGCATGATCCTGCTCTTATTTCGTGTGTCCAATTCTGTTAGGTTCAGGAGATGGTTCTGTGATAGTAGATTGGCGGTTAGGATCAGATCAGCCATGATCTTATTGAATGGCGGAGCAGGCTCGAGGGGCCAATTGGCCTACTCCTGCTCCTATTTCTTATGTTCTTATGTAACTCAACTCCACTTTCCTGATACTATCCCCATATCCATTGATTCCCTTAATATCCAAAAATCTATCGATCTCTGTCTTGAATATTCTCAACGACTGAGCCTCCAACACCCTCTGGGGTAGAGAATTCCAAAGATTCACCACCATCTCAGTGAAGAAATTTGTCCTCATCTCAGTACTAAATGGCCGACCCCTTATTCTGAGACTGTGTCGCCTGGATCTAGACTCCCCAGCCAAGGGAAACATCCTCCCTGCTTCTACCCTGTAAGAATATTGTATGTTTCAATGAGATCACCTCTCAATCTTCTGAACTCTAGAGAATATAGGCCTAGTCTACTCAATCTGTCCTAATAGGACAATCCCCCCATCCCAGGAAACAGCCTGGTGTGCCGTTGTTGCACTCCCTATATGGCAAGTACATCCTTCCTTAGGTAAGGAGACCAAAACTGTACACAATACTCCAGGTGTGGTCTCACCAGAGCCCTATATAATTGCATTAAGACGTCTTTACTCTTATACTATAATCCTCTTGTAATAAAGGCCAATGTACCATTTGCTTTCCTAATTGCTTGCTGTACCTGCATATTAACTTTCAGTGATTTGTGTACAAGGACACCCAGGTCCCTCTGAACACCAACATTTCCCAATCTCTCACCATTAAAAAAATACTCTGCTTTTCTATTTTTCCTCCCAAAGTGGATAACTTCACATTTCTCCACATTATATTCCATGATGGGCCTGTGTGAGGGTAAAAATATGAATTAGAACTGTCATACTAAGAATGTTTTAACTGAACATTAGGCACATGATCATATTTCACTGGCTGCTGACATCAAGTCAACATGAGTGACTGTTGTATGCCATGTGGTTGTGTGATATTTAATTCTGTCACCAGATAGCTGGGAGCTCCCCATCTCTCCATCTCCCACCGCCATCAATGCGGATACTCCGCTGATCTCCAGCGCCTCCTCCTCTGCTGCAGTCAGCGTGTCTCTGACTGGAGCGCCACCTCCGGTTTACTGCCTCTGCCGGCTATTCTATGCTCTCTTCTCCTGCAAGGAGGGAAACAAGAGACCTTTGAGTGAGAGTCATGGAATGAGTGGAACGGATGGATGGGCAACATCTGTAGAGGGTGACTATGAGGGAGAGGCGCGACATTCCATTAAGATGAGGGTGAGCGTCAGTGGTGGATGGTCAGATGGGGATGTGAGGAAGTGCATAGACAGAGAGGGATGGGTGCAACTGCAAGGTAGGTTGGTGTGATGGCTGATGTGCTGGAGTAAGCTTGGGAAGGCAGAGTGAGGGGGTTGGGGGTTACCCACACATCAGGATGTAGTTGAATGTGGCACTTTACTCAAATTTCCTGACCTCATCAGATCATTAAACCTCTTCCTGCACTGTATCCAGGACCTGGCCACCACACTCCTGCTGCTCACTTCTGACGCTATCTCCAGCCATGCCTTCTTGATGTCTGAGGCTGGCCTCTTCCCCCCGTCAGCAGGGAATAGGACCTCCCTGCGGGCCCTGACTCCTTGCAGCAGGAGTTCTAGGGAGGCTCCACTAAATCTAGGGGGGCAGCTTTCGGACGCTGAGACTGCATTTTCTTTTTCTGCAACAAATCCAATGTCTCTACCAGCAAACAAATCTCTCTGCAAGCAAACCACTCGCTCTCCCACCGATGTCGCTCCAACCTCCACCAAGCTTCAACTGTCATCTGTGCGTCGCTGCTTTCAATACCTGAGCTGAATTGGACCCATGCGTGATGTCATCGCGCCCGCTCCCGTTAATTGGTCAGGAAACCCAGAAGTCAGATGTAAATGTTGTGGCTTCGTTAAAAAGCCACTGCAAAAGGCACCGCTTAAACGTCCGGGTTCCCCACGCGGTCCAGGGCTCCCCCGCTGCCACCACGTTGGAAAGGTAAAAATTCCAGCTTATTAATAAAGCCAAGGATCCCGTCTGCCTTTGTAACAGCCTTCTCAACTTGTCCTGCCACCTTCAATGGCTTGTATACGTACACACCTCGGGTCTCTCTATTCCTCCACTATCTTTCAAATTGGACCATTTCGTTTATTTTGCTTCTTCTCAATCTTCCGACTAAACTGAATCACATCACATTTCTGTGCATTAAATTTCATCTGCCACGTGACTGCCCATTTCACCGGTCTATCTATGTCCTCCTGAGGTCTGTTCCTATCCTCTTCACTGTTTACTACATTTCCGAGTTTCGTGTCATCGGCAAACTTTGAAATCATGCCCTGTTTACCCAAGTCCAGCTCATTAATATATCTCAAAAAGAGCATTGGCCTTGTTGTGGAGTATTTTAAACCAACACTCGACACAAGGTTTTCAGATTGATAATCAAGTCGTCTTTATTACACCGGTGGGGAGACAGCCTGCTCTGTCTTTAGCCAGACTTCTCCAAATTGTTACAGCAAACACTACGGGCTCGATTTTTGTCATTGGTGCGGGCTGGGGTCGTGTCATCCGCTTTTCGTGTTAGCCACCCGACTCCAATTGGATGTGGGAGAATTATGTGATTTTCCCCTAATTGGGCAATTGAGTTCCAGCATGTGGGAACCCATGACCCAATTTGTGTTTTCAGTCTGAAAGTCGCCTCTGATGATGTCATCATTGCTGCTGCATTTAAGGTCTGCAAAGACTGGGAAGCTTTTGGCTTTTGCTGTGAGAGGGACCTGGAGGCAAAATGAGCAGCAGGAGACCTAAGTCTGCTCCCAGATTTTTTGTTCTCCACCACCACCACTACTACTACTCCAGACTCCAAACTTCCACACCAATGGTTATGACTGCTAAAAGTTCCCCCAGAATGATGATTGATCAAATCACCTTCTTAATGGTGGACCTGCAGCTGATAGTCAGCAAGCCAAGTGTGCTACCGCCAGGTTTCACCGTCGTGTTTCAGAGGAGGCGTGCATCACGTCGGAAAAGTCTTAAAATCAGAAAGGCCTCTCAAAATGGGATGATAGAGGCAATTAGGTGGTTGTTAAGGGCCTTAAAGGCCTATCCCGCCTCTTGGAGGCGGGACGGAGACGGGATCAGAAACCACGAATTTGGGAAAATTGCTCGGAGGCGGGATGAAGGTGGGGTCTGGCCCGCCCACCATTTTTTGCAATTTTAACACCCCACACGCCTCCATTCCCGCCTCCTCGGGCCTGGCAAAATCGAGCCCTACATTTTTATACATTACAATACATATGTCCAGCTCATGCAAAATTCATTCCTGCCACCTGATTGGACCTTGGCCCGCATGCATCTTCACTGATTGGTTGCCTATGCTGCGTTACATTAAAGTACTGCCTTTATTATCGGAAAAGTATATGTCCGTTATACCACAATCTGTTGTTTCACCTATGACCTTTGTTAGATTCGAATTTGGAGAAACTCTAGACGGAGACGGAATTGAGGACAAGAACAAAATTTATTAAAACAACTAAGAGAGACTTGTGCACAAGGGGAGCCACCCAGCTTCCTCAAGCTTGAGGTGCACTCACAAAGGAAAAACAACGGTTCATTCAAGATATACAGTTCTATAAGGAACGCCCACTTACTACACGTACAAACAACGTCACCACAGTTACTCTTTATTGGTTTCGGTGTTTAGTCACTCAACTGTTGGGCCCATCCCCTGAACTCAGGTGCCCCTCTCCTGCCCATGCTGGACACAGATGTTGGGAGTAACCCTACCTCCACATTCCTGTTGTTATCTCTTCCTCGCTATAAGCATAGTTTATTGTTCGAGAGGACCGGTTTTACCCTTAACTGCCGACCAAGCACAAAGCCACAGTGATTCATGTGTCCAGCGAACTCGTACCATGTTTGATAATTGGTACCCTTATCTCCTGGGAGGACAGGCCGTGCTTGGACAGTGACTCCACTAAGGCGCTGTGAATACACATCCGAAGTTTAATTAGTGAAGAGACGCCTTGCAGCCTGCAAAAGTGCCTGTTCCTTGCATTTTACGATCCCCTTATCACTTTTACTGGTCTTTGATGTTCGATATTCGACCTCGCTTACATCCCTGCTATCTGGTCCCAGCTGCATGTTGTCAGTCTCCGTTTTAATTAAGCCCCATCTTTGAATCTACAGCTATTCCTTACAAGTGCCTTTTTTACGAGAGGGTTAAACCGAGCCAAGTATCCCAGAATTCTTTGGGAACTAGCTGGATCCTTCACCTTTGTTTATGCCAGATGGGGTCTCACCAACATTGTACTTCTGACTCATTGTCCTGCTTTCCTGCCTCTCTAGGCCTCTTTACTTCCAACTCATTGTTTTACTTTCCTGCCAGAACAGAACTTACATCCTCTAGGCCTCTTATGGTTCCACATCCGGCTATTTGCAATTGTCTCCAAATTATACAGTTTGCAGAAACTCGAATAGAACCCTAAAAGGGGTGATTTTTGGATTTTTATACAAATTTGGGATGGTGGGACCTAAATGAAGTGATTTGAGGTCAAAACCTCAGTTTTGGACATTTTTAAGGATCAGGGAAGAAAACCCCTGAGGAAAATAACTTTGGATGTTACTATTGGGAAAAACCTCACAGTCACAGAGACAAGACAGGCTGCGGAAGGGTGTGGCAAGGCAGTGGACAGCTTTTGGGTATTGGGGCCCAGTCAAGCTGTCTGGGAAATGTTTGCACTGCAATCCAACCAGGGAGAAAGAGCCTCACCCAAAACCTCACATACACATCCAAAAATGAATAATCCAAGACCCCTTTTGAAATCCCCAGGCCCAAACAGGATGCTAGAAGCCTGAAAACAATAAAACATCCAGTACACCCATTACCCCATCAAAAACCAATCAGCCAAGTATCTACAGGGACAGATTAACAAGCCCGCCAAAAACCTAAGTCAAAAGGGGCGAGATTTGGCGCGTAGATAAAGGCCCTGCCTAAATGGATGACATCGGAAGCCATCAGGACAAGTAAACATAAATTTAAACCCATCAAACTTAACGAGCCCACCAAAACCTAAGACAAAAGAATGAACAGGCCTCAACTGAAACCTAAATCACTCGTGAAAAATACAATGGGCCCGAACGGTATAATTGAGGGCCTATTCCCCCAGCAAACACAGCAAGTTACTCACCGCTACAGGAGCCACATGACACGAGCAGGAGGAGGAGAGAAGCAGCAAGGCCACGAGGCAGACCCGGGGTGAGATCGGAGGCAGGGACAGAGAAGGCAGGCAAGGGCTAGAGCTGAGACCACTGGGAGCGAGTCGGCATCGCTCAACCCACGGTCCAGCCCCAGGAGGTACTGCCCCGACAGGCCTCCAACGCAGCAAATCGACCACCAGAGCCACCAAGGGCTCCACGAGGTAGATTGCCACTCAAAAGTACCGCGGGGACCAAGGCCCCACGCAACGAGCAACCACCAGGCAACCACGACCTAAACCAGCCAACCAGGGGAAACCCGAAGAAACACCAACCCTACAACTACTGCTGGCTTACCCCTGGGTAAGACTTGCATGCAAAGACTCTAAACCTACAGCTAGAAGCAAAGAAATCGGGTGCTTACCTGATAAATCCACAACCGCGCCTTACCGCATCTGCGGACTCCACCCGATTGAGGAGCCTTCGCAGTTTCCACAGACAGGCACCACGTGGGGACGGCAGTCCCCAAAGGACACAAAGAGAGTACCCCAAAAACGCAATCAACTTACCTGGCTGGATTTCGAACTGTCAAAACCCCTCTTTGGTGAGCATTATCCCTGATCTCCTGAAATCAAAGCTTAGCTAGACAATGGGATTGGGAGGGATAAGGGTTTTTTTTGTATATTGTCTTTTCTCCCTCGCCTGTACCGTGTGTTCCCCAACCTGTTTAAATGTTAAGGGGTAGAAATTAGGTCGCGCCCCATTTGGGGCGCAAATATCGTCTGGACGCAAATATTAGCGCCTGGCGCTAATTATCGGCACTGACTGGAAACTTCACTTTTACCGCCCCGGGAGGTGAGTGGAGCACTAAAGCAGGCGCAAAGGCCGAGGAGTGAGGCGCTAACTCAGAGCGCTGGCGAAGCTCATGTAATGTCAGTCAGCAATGGAACACACACACAATGGCACGGGCCAGTTCTTAAAGGGGATGGTTAATCTTGCTTTCCATCCACATCCTGTTCATTGCAGCCTTGAATCTCGGCCTGGAGAGACTTGCACATCAAATGTGCTAGAAAGAACAATGGAGAGTACCAGGCAAAGAGCTCAGAGTGCAGCTCCCACAGTCTCTGCTAAATTGATACAAGGAATGGCAAATCAAAATGAACCTGCAAAGTGCTGCTCAGTACCCAAAACTCCTTCACACAACGTTGAATCTCTCCAGAAGTCTCTCCCTCTCTCTCTCAGAATGCGTAGTTCAAAAATGCCACCAACAATAAAAGACAGGAAGAGGCCCCCTTTAAATAGCGCCCCCCCCAGCCCCACAGCGATTGATAGCGTTCCAGTCTTCTGGTCGTTGGGTGCGCCAGGCGGTAAGGCAGGGGGCACCACTTAATTTCCGCTCCGGGGTGCCACAAGGGCGTTGCACCATGGAATGACGTCACAATCTGCGCGCGCAGGTGGTCGCAGCGGGAAGTTTTAGCGCCGCCGCACAATGTCAAGTTAAGTTCCCGAGCGGCGCAAACATCGCTGCGCCCGGGCGTTAGCGGCTTTGCGCCCCATTAGCGCCCTCTTAAGGCGCTAACGGGAGGCGCAACCAACTGAATTTTTACCCCCAAGTGTGTTTTAAGTTTGTTACCTTTTTCTTTTAATAAAAGTCAAAACTCTTTCATCAGAACCTGTTGTCTACTGCATCTTTGTTCACAACTCCTAAATAAGTCCAAGGTCTAGAACCAGGGGCGTGGGAGCGATTCGAACCGCTCACTGAGTCAGAGGTGAGGCTGACCCTACCACACCACCCCCTACACAGTCGTTAATCATTCTAACACTACTGCTTAGGTTATCTCAACTGCCAGTTCAGCAATTTAGAAAAAGCTTCCTAGTGCAAAGACCTATTAGATTATTGTCTTTATTACACCATTCAGTGAAACTGCCAGTGATGTCAGTTTAACTCTTTCCCCACTGCAATCCCCCCTTTTGGTACTTGGCCCTTGCCCAAGTTAAACCACATGCATAAGCATCGCTGTGCCTCCTGCCCCTTGCGGTGATCAGGCGCTGGTTCGGGAGGTCCTGTATACCCATGATGTTTAGAGCAAACTTGTGTTTTCCGACTCTTTCCGACTCGCTTTAGCTCTTTGTTTGGTCCGTTTCTTTTTACAAGCGGTGCATGCTGCTGTTCCCCATCCTATAGCCATGACTAACTGTACTATCACTAATATATAAGAAATGATGCGGATCCATGGGTGTATGTTGACATTCATTCCCCAATCCCACAGCTTCTCATACCACGGGACTTCCTGTAGCTCTACCTCTATGTCCCTTTCTAATTCCCCAGATTCCTTTGCAACACTATATATTGTTTCACCATCTTACTTAAATCCTCTTTCATTTCTTGCAGATCCTCTTGCAGGCGGGGTATTGGGGCCCCTACCGGATCTTCATAATTAACCAACTCGTTCTTTAGACTATCTGGTACATTTAGTTTTATCTCCTCCCTTGAATGTACATACACCAATCTGGTGTGTCCAATTGTCACAGGGATCTTTGGCGTAAAGCAGAAGTTAGGCATTGTGATTGCACATACAAGGTTACTATATTGGTACTCAGTCTCTGTGGTGGCTATACAATACTCCCCTTCACCTCTATATCCCGAGCGGGTGTGATGGTGATCAGCATGTGATAATTCCAACACACACCCCTCTGTCTTATTATAGCTGCACTCATCCTTATCTGAGGAAGGATGTTCTTGCCATGGAGGGAGTGCAGCGAAGATTCACCAGGCTGATGCCTGGGATGGCAGGAATGACGTATGAGGAGAGATTGGGTCGATTGGGCTTATACTCGCTGGAGTTTAGAAGAATGAGAGGGGATCTCATTGAAACTTATAAAATTCTAACAGGACTAGACAGACTAGATGTAGGAAGGATGTTCCCGATGGTCGGGGAGTCCAGAACCAGGGGTCACAGTCTAAGGATAAGGGGTAAGCCATTTAGGACAGAGATGAGGAGGAATTTCTTCACCCAGAGAGTGGTGAACCTGTGGAATTCTCTACCACAGAAGGCAGTGGAGTCCAATTCATTAAATATATTAAAGAAGGAGTTAGATATATTACTTAAGGCTAAAGGGATCAAGGGATATGGGGTAAAGGCAGGGACAGGGTACTGAATTTGGATGATCAGCCATGATCGCATTGAATGGCGGAGCAGGCTCAAGGGGCCGAATGGCCTACTCCTGCTCCTATCTTCTATGTTTCTATGTTTCTATGTTAGGGCTTTCTCCTACCGGATGTGGGCATATCGTAAGCGTGCCTTTCCCATGGCATCCGTTTAGGGAGACTCCTCTCATAGTACCATTCTTCCTGATGGCATAGGTATCAATTGGATAGTATTGGAGGTATGTCTCACCCCTCACTATGCCTATGTTTGTTACCTGGTACTGTGGGTATGGAGTCATGTCTAGTCCCACCACTGGTATCAGGAGTACCATGCCTATCATTGCTGTCACTTCTGCTTTACATTTTTGTATCACTGGATATACTCTGTTATAGTCCAACAGTTTTATTTGAAATCACAAGCTTTCAGAGCTTACGTGGCCCCTTCCTCAGGTGAAGGAAGGGGCCACGTAAGCTCCGAAAGCTTGTGATTTCAAATAAAACTGTTGGACTATAACCTGGTGTTGTGCGACTTCTCATTTTTGTCCACCCCAGTCCAACACCGGCATCTCCGCATCATGGATATACTCTGGTCATCCCTTTGAGGGTGCAAGCACTCAGAGGGCCTGGATTCTGGCTCAGGCCATGCAGCTGTGTGCTGTTAATCCAGTCTGGTACCTCACCTCGCTGTATCCGTGCCAGATTGTGTTTTAACTGTCCGTTGATCCATTGGCCATAGGCATGACACAATCCTCTCCCTACCCCGTCTTTTGCCTGTTCCTCATCTCTATGGTTTAGTTGATAATGCTAGCATGGTCCTCTATAACCTTGATTCCCTCGAGTAATTTCCTTATCGTATGTCCTCCTAACTCTGATCCTTGTCGAACCAAACCAGTTTCCTTCTCTAAAATCTGTTATATTACCCCTTGTAGTCGTTCCACGCTACTTTGGACTCCTTGTATATCTAGGGCATTAATGAATGATGTCCCCGTGTTTATTCCCGTGAGTATATCGGTTCCTAAGCTCCTCTTAATCCTTTGGTGGAATGCAGCATGTCCACTGAAATTAGTAGCCCCTGTCGCATCAGCAGCTTGGTTAATTACATTCTTTATCATATATGCATACAATTCTCGAGTTTTAGTAAACCTTTCACAATATCCTGGCCATTGTAACATGCTTAAGTTCATTAGTACTGGTACAATTTCGTGTCTCACGTTACCATACAATTGCTCTCCCTCGGTAAATAATACTAGTCCATTCATAGCTCCAGGTTTCATATCTGGACATTGTAACATCCTCGGTTCACTTGTCTCTTCTTTCTGTGTATTGGGAGCCATGGATGAGACTCCGAATGTGATTGTTCCATTAAAACATGGTGCTTCCTCATCATGTACTTGTCATGTAATGTGGGATGTCCCTTTGTTTATTTTGTGATGCATACGATTCCCAGCAGTCATCCCACCTTCATGGTGAAGTTTCCCTGCAAATTAAGCAGAAGCCTGGTCATCATCAGAGGTTAGTTTATCTCCGGTGTTTATTCCATTGTTCCTGTGGGATTTAAGATCAGATGGGTTATTGCTTTATCGTTTTAATTGGGTCCAATGTTTCCATCTCCCTTTTCCCTCATATTTTCCACATGCGCACATATCAATGGCCATGATAACCTCAAATGGTCCGGTCCATCTAGGTGAGAATCCCGATCTCTCTGGCAATATTTTAATAAATACCTGCTCGCCCACCTTGGGTAGGGGCTCCGAGGCCCCCTGCTTTTGTGTATTTTTATCTCTGATGTCTTGTTGTTCTTTAACTTCTTGTTTGAGCTCCTTCAATTGATTATCCAATGTTTGTACGTACTTCCTAATTTTATCTTTTAAGGGTCCTAGTCCCTCGTTACCAGATGCTACTCCTTCCGGCAGACACATTGCTCGTCCAGTCATGAGTTCATATGGTGTCAGTCCGGTCACTCTGTTCGGGGTGGCTCTCAGCCTCATCAGGATACATGGAAGGACATCCACCCATCCCTGTCTGGTTTCGGCTATGGCCTTACTTAAGGCTGTTTTCAGGGTTCTGTTCATTCTCTCTACCATGCCTGAGCTTTGCGGATGATAGGGGATATGGAACTTCTGTCTTACTCCTAGTAGCTTACAAGCTTCTTTCATTACCTTTCCCATAAAGTGGGTACCTTGATCTGAATCTATTTGCAACGGGACCACCCATCTCAGTATCACGTCGTATGCAAATATTCGGGCCACAGTCTGAGCACTACAGTCTCTGGTAGGGAATGCTTCCACCCACCTTGTAAACTGGTCTATGATCACTAAACAGTATTTCTTCCCTCTACTCTTAGGTAGGGGTCCAGTAAAGTCTATCTGGAGGTTTTCCCAGGCTGGTGCGCCATTCTAACCTTTATGGGCCTACCCGGGTTGTGCTGTCCACAGATGATGCAGCGTCTGCAGTATCTTGCCACATCTTGTCCCATTCCACTCCACCACCAATCTATACTTAGCCTACCTATCATGCCATTCCGCCCCCCATGGTCTGGCTCATGGTATATTTTCAACAAATTCTCCTGAATACAGCGAGGGCCTACCACCCTGTGATCCTTTTTCCATATTCCATCTCTACCTTTGGATGCGCCTCTCTTTGTCCACTGCTCCTGCTCCTCCGTTTCGGTTTCCTCTTGGATTCTCTTAATGTTCACGTCCTCTGCTGTTATTCTACCTGCTGCTATTGGTGTAGGCATCTCTGTGTCCGCTGCTGCTCTTGCTGCCTGATCAGCTAGCCTATTTCCTTTTTGTTGCTCGCTCACTATCTTGCGGTGTGCCTTTATTTTAATCACTGCTACCTCTTCTGCTCCTTTTACCGCTTCTATTAGGTCTCTCACTACCTCCTCATGCTGTATTTGTCCTCCTCCGGAAGTTACATATCCTCTCCTATTCCATGCTATCATATAATCATGTACTACCCCAAATGCATATCTACTGTCTGTATATATATTTACTCGTTTTCCTTTTGCCAATTTCAATGCTTCCATGAGAGCCACTAGTTCTGCTACCTGCGCTGAGGTTCCTCCTTCAAGCCCTCCCTTTGCGACTGTTTCTCCATTCTCGGATACTACTGCCCAACCAGTGTGTGACTCCCCATTTATATATCGGTGAGATCTGTCGACATAAAAGGTGTTTTCGGGATTTTCAAGGGGCGATTCTGATGCGGTTCCTCTGACCTCTTCTTCGATTACTAACTGACACTCGTGTGCCTCACCCTCTGATAGCATTCCCTCTGCAGGGTTGACTCTATGTTCCCTTATAATCTGGACTGATCTGTCCTTGGGTATCAATACTGCTTCCCAAGCCGCCCTCCTTCTGTCTGATACAGCCTTCATTTTGCCTGTGTTTTGCATGTCCACACAAATTTACAACAACCAGAATTTCACCGTGGCCACAATAAAAGTCTGGTTTTAATAGGTTAATTAACCTCAATAACTCCAATTCAATCCAGATCAATTTTTTTTTTAAACTAACCAGTATCACTTGAAAAAGAAAGAAACCATAGCTTCATTTTCTTCCAGGCACATTGGCAACTGTGACTTCAAGGCTGAAGCTTATCTTTTGTAAAACAATTAACAAACTTAAAACAACACACGCTTGTCCATCATTCAAGACAATACTACAAAAGGTTAAACAGCTTTTAGCTCTCTGTACAAAAGAGTGGGTGGAGCTAAAACAAACACAACAGACATTTCCTTTCAAAGACAGAAAACTTCCACACTTTTAACACACACTTTCACACAAACTGAGATTCCAGCATTCCTTTTAAGATTCCTTTCACTCAGCAAATCCTGGATTTTACTTGTTTTGGACAGAAACTGATAGCATCTGTGTCGATAAAACTTTAATTTTTTCCTTATTCCCTTTCTTAAATTACTGTTACTCGGGTACAATTTTGGCACCCGTTTTTGGTCCAAATTCGAGTACGTTTACTCAACTCAGAATATGCGCGAGCCACTAAAATGATGGCCTTTTCTTCCTTTAATTTTGTTTCTTTAGCCCACCATTCTCTTTGTTTGGCCGGTGGGTCGTTCGGTTGCCAATCGTTTTTAACCATTTTGTCAATTAATCTTTTATTTTTGTCCGCTAAATAGCATGTCAGAGACCCCACCGGTCCCCACTCGAGCTTTTCACTTCCCATGGTTAATTGTTGTCAGCGGTACGTCCCTTACTTTACTCTCGCAGAGTGAGACGGTACTTGCAACCGCAGTTGTCAGAGGTACCTCTCTTACTCTCGCAGAGTGAGACGGTACTTGCAACTGCAGTTGTCAGAGGTACCTCCCTTACTTTACTCTCACAGAGTGAGACGGTACTTGCAACTGCAGTTGTCAGAGGTACCTCCCTTGCTTACTCTCGCAGAGTGAGACGGTACTTGCAACTGCAGTTGTCAGAGGTACCTCCCTTACTTTACTCTCACAGAGTGAGACGGTACTTGCAACTGCAGTTGTCAGAGGTACCTCCCTTGCTTACTCTCGCAGAGTGAGACGGTACTTGCAACTGCAGTTGTCAGAGGTACCTCCCTTACTTTACTCTCACAGAGTGAGACGGTACTTGCAACTGCAGTTGTCAGAGGTACCTCCCTTGCTTACTCTCACAGAGTGAGACGGTACTTGCAACCGCAGTTGTCAGAGGTACCTCTCTTACTTACTCTCACAGAGTGAGACGGTACTTGCAACCGCAGTTGTCAGAGGTACCTCTCTTGCTTTACTCTCACAGAGTGAGACGGTACTTGCAACCGCAGTTGTCAGAGGTACCTCCCTTACTTTACTCTCACAGAGTGAGACGGTACTTGCAACCGCAGTTGTCAGAGGTACCTCTTTTGCTTTACTCTCGCAGAGTGAGATCATACTTGCAACAATTTTGTTCGGGTAATTTGTTGTCAGAGGTATGCTTAGCACTACTTGCATCTGGAGTTGTCAGAGGTATGCTTAAACTTTCTGCACTACTTGCAACTCGAGTTGTCAGAGGTATGCTTTAGACTTTTACTCCAAAGTTAACGCACTACTTGCAACTCATACCACGCCCATATTTCCGCGCGTTTCACCTGAACCCCAAGACCGCTTGACTTATCGATTCAAACCTTTTAGTTCTTTGATTCCAAAGGGGGCGGTGAACACGAGACGATGTTGCCTTGCCCTAACTGTACGTGGTATTTAAAAGTACTCATGTTTTTGGCTCAGCTTCACTCGCCGTGCCTCCCGTCCATGTGGATCCTGTTCGTGACGCCAATTGTTGTGGAGTATTTTAAACCAACACTCGACACAAGGTTTTAGGTCGATAATCAAGTCGTCTTTATTACACCAGTGGGGAGACAGCCTACCTTGTCTTAGCCAGAATTCTCCAAATTGTTACAGCAAACACTACATTTTTATACATTACAATACATATGTCCAGCTCATGCAAAATTCATTCCTGCCACCTGATTGGACCTTGGCCTGCATGCATCTTCACTGATTGGTTGCATATGCCACGTTACATTAAAGTACCGCCTTTATTAACGGAAAAGTATATGTCCATTATCCCACAAGCTGTTGTTGCACTTATGACCTTTGTTTATGCCAAATGGGGTCTCACCAACATTGTACTTCTGACTCATTGTCCTGCTTTCCTGCCTCTCTAGGCCTCTTTACTTCCAACTCATTGTTTTACTTTCCTGCCAGAACAGAACTTACATCCTCTAGGCCTCTTATGGTTCCACATCCAGCTATTTGCAGTTGTCTCCAAATTATACAGTTTGCAGCCGTTAATCATTCTAACACTACTGCTTAGGTTATCTCAACTGCCAGTTCAGCAATTTAGAAAAAGCTTCCTACTGCAAAGACCTATTAGATTATTGTCTTTATTACACCATTCAGTGAAACTGCCAGCGATGTCAGCTTAACTCTTTCCCCACTGCAGCCCCAACAGCGATCCCAGCAGGGCCACCACTGCACACTTCTCTCCAGTCTGAAAAACAACCGCTCACCACTACTCTTTGCCTTCTGTCCCTTAACTAATTTTGTATCCACTCTGTTACAGCCCCATTACTTCCATGGGTTTCAATTTTGCTAACAAGTCTATTATGTGGTATTTTATCAGATGCCTTTTGAAAGTCCATGTACACAACATCAACCACGCTATGCTCATCAACCCTTTCCATTACTCCATCAAAGAACTGAATCAAGTTAGTCAAACATGATTTACCTTTAACAAATCCGTGCTGACATTCATTTATTAACTTGCTGGTATAGCAATTACTCATTCCACTCGTTTAACAGAGGTTGCTCGCCCTGTTATTCTAAACAGGTTAATGCCCCTGTTTAAGTAGCAGAAAGAGAAATTTGATACGAGCGTCTTAAGCATTCGCACGATAACGTCACCAACTGTGATTTGCATCCTCGTGTATTGTGACGCTTTAAGTGTGCTTCATCAAGATTTCCGCTGGTCGGTACATTCAGTGAAATCACAATCGTGTGCTAAAAGCATGTGCTTACAATTCCGCTACAAATAAAGTCTCCATAAACACAGGTCTAATGTTACTGTACATAGCGGCCAAAGCAAGTCTTCGCCCAGGAAAGCGAATTGCGATCTCTCTCTGATCATCAGTCTCTTAAGTAGGACTAGCCTGAATAAAGAGACACGTAAATGCAGAGATCTGGAGCAGCAAGTAATTCTCGCACTAACCGCAGTGAATTTGGTCCCCTCCCCTCCCCTCCTCGCCCCCCAAATACTCGGTGTTAATTAAACAATGTCGGTTCAATGTTTTTATGTAGCCAAATAGTGAACAAAAATACTTGTTTAACTATTGATTTTCTACTGCTTGAGTTCATTCATTGAACAATCTAACTTACAGAAACAGTTTTGTACATAAAGAAAGACTTCCATTTCTATAGCGCCTTTCACGACCACCAGATGTCCCAAAGCGTTTTACAGTCAACGAAGTACTTTTTGAAGTGTAATGTGGGAAACGCGGCAACCAATTTGTGCACAGCAAGCTCCCACAAACAGTAATGTGATAATGACCAGACAATTAATTGTTTTATTGATGTTGATTGAGGGATAAATATTGGCCAGGACACCAGGGAGAACTCCCCTGCTCTCCTTCACAATAGTGCCATGGGATCTTTTATGGGACGGGGCCTCGGTTTAACGTTTCATCCGAAAGACGTCACTTCCGGCAGTGCAGCACTCCCTCAGTACTGCACTGGAGTGTCAGCCTAGATTTTTTTTGCTCAAATCTCTGGAGTGGGACTTGAACCCACAACTGTCTGAGTCAGAGGTGAGGGTGCTACTCAGAGGCACAGCTGACACTGTGCAATAATGTGCTTCTCCACTAGATGTCCAACTACCACAGCAACTTGCACTTGTATACTGCCTTCAACACAGCAAAATGTCCCAAGGATCTTTACAAATCGAGAGTATTAGGCACCAAGCAGGGAGAAGGATTAAGGAAGACAACTCAAGACTAGTCAAACAGGTAGATTTTCAGGAGACTTTTGAAAGTGAGCGAGAGATGGGACAAGGGACACGTTCTCGAGGTCTGAGAGAGGTTTTGACACGTGAGTCTTGAGGAACAGTCGTCGTACCTTACCACGTTCCACACACCTTTTGGACGATACCACAGGAAGAGTGTACCATTCGGGGATCAGTTCAGCGCTGGAGGTTTTCCAATGAAAGATGCATGAGCTGGTGGAAGGACTACAAGGTGTAAGCATCCTGAGAAATCCCCATTTCAGATTCCCACTAACTAACATGGACGAAATGAAATAAGCATTATTAGTTGTAGCTATAAGTTTGTATCATGTAACTGTTAGTCAATGCACGCCGATTCTTCAACAATCATGCTTTTAAATTAGTGTAATATGCCTTGGTTAGACCGGTTAGATATTAAAATGGTAGAAAGAGGCGTTGGGCTTGCTTAACCAAATATTAACAATGCCGACTCCAACAAGCCTTGTTAGCAAAGCAACAGTAAGTCTGTGAGAAAAGCTGAGAGAACTAATGGAATTCCAGAGGCTGAGATAAGAGGCAGGAACTGAAAAATTGTTATGAATTACATGTTAGTTGATTTTTTTGACTACTTGTTTTGATATCTTATAACCATTAATATTTCCTACATTACAACAGTGACTACACTTCGACAAGTACTTCATTGGCTGTAAAGCGCTTTGGGACGTCCGGTGGTCGTGAGAGGTGTTATAGAAATGCAAGTCTTTCTTTTCTTTTTAATTTCTTATAATCATCAGTAATAGATCTATAATCGCCTGTAAGGACAAAATGTAGAAGTTTGTAATCATCAACTGCATGCAATGATAGCCTGAATTATGTATAACATGGAACCCTTTTCTTCTGCTTTAAAGTCCGTGAGTGAGCTGTAAGCAGACAACCTGGGGTGAGGAAGAGATTGCCATGGTCGAATAGACAGCAGTTAGCCTGGGAACCAAGGTTAGACGCAGTTACCAGTGTGCTGGAATGTTATAACATCTGCAGTGAATTAAAAACAAAGGCCAACAGCAAGGGCCGTATCTCAACCCGTGGAGACATGTTCCTTTAGTACGGCCATAACTACCCCAGATATGAGTCTTGATGGTCAAAAACAGTTGGTGTAAGAGTGTCCTCAGACCAAAAACCAGCGTAAGCCAGGGTGCTACCAACGTGGCATCTTTATGATTGGATTTTGGGTTTGGGTGTCAGCCGGTGATTGGTTCAGGAGGACTCAACAACAATAACATGTATTTATATAGCGCCTTTAACGTAGTAAAATGTCCCAAGGCGCTTCACAGGAGTATTGTAAGACAAAAAATTTGACAGCGAGCCACATAAGGGGAAATTAGAGCAGATGACCAAAAGCTTGGTCAAAGAGGTAGGTTTTAAGGAGCGTCTTAAAGGAGGAAAGAGAGGTAGAGAGGCGGAGAGGTTTAGGGAGGGAATTCCAGAGCTTAGAGCCTTGGCAGCTGAAGGCACGACCGCCAATGGTGGAGCAATTAAAATCAGGGATGCTCAAGAGGCCAGAATTGGAGGAGCGCAGATATCTCGGGGGGTTGTGGGGCTGGAGGAGATTACAGAGATAGGGAGGGGCGAGGCCATGGCATGGAGGGATTTGAAAACAAGGATGAGAATTTTGAAATCGTGGCGTTGCTTAACCGTGCGCCAATGTAGGTCAGCGAGCATAGGTGTGATGGGTGAACTGGACTTGGTGCGAGTTAGTACATGGGCAGTCGAGTTTTGAATAACCTCAAGTTTACGAAGGGTAGAACGTGGGAGGCCAATCAAGAGTGCGTTGGAATAGTCAAGTCTAGAGGTAACAAAAAAAACTTAAGGGAGCGAAGGTGAGGGCCATACCAGGTGGAACGGCCAGGGTGAGAGAGAGTAATTGTTTTAGTAGGGACTAGGGCATCAAAAGTCACGGTGAGGTTGTGGTTGAGCAGATCAGTAGCTGCAGAAATGTTGTGGTGAATGGAGGGCCAAAGGCCAAAGTTGGGATTTCATAAGTGCAGTTGTAAGAGAGTTGGGAGAGAGTTTTTTCCAGGGGTAGACACAGAAGGAAGTAGGATTGGAGGATGGTGAGGAAAGGGGGTTGTGGGTGGAGTGCAATACGAGAAAGTGGTCAGAGAATCAGAACACTGGTAGTAGCAGGAAATAGGTTGGAGACAATAGTAGGTAGACTCGAGTCAAAGTTCAACGTAGGCAAGGTGGAGCCGGCAGGGAGCATCAACGAACCGCTGTGGAAATTCGGAGACAGGTGCAGCAGGCGAGTGAAGTCCAGAAGCTATTTGAAAGGTAGAGAATTGGAGGATTACCATAGGAATGAGAATCGGTCGTGGTGCAGAAAGATGATGGCAAAATTGACGCAAGTTGGAGGTCACAATAGATCAAAGCCGCGGCCACAAAAAACCACAAGCCAGCGAGCAGCAAAGCTGTAAACAAAGCAGCAAACCAGCAGAATGAGTCACCAGAAGAGCCTTCCCTTTAATTCTTCCTGCAGCCTTCAATCGGTGGGTATGCGGAGAGTCTCGCACCTCCGCGGTAGAGATGACAGATGGCCGTTGCATTCTCTAATGCAGCAACCATCTAATTTCTACAAAAGAAAGGTGTTCGATGAGGTCTTGAATTCAAGAACTCATCAAACTGCAGAGAATGTCAGCGTTTGACAGCTTCACGGAGCAGAAATTTTTGACAGATGAAACGTCATACGTTGACGTTCTCTGCAACCGGCTTTCCCTGAATTGACCTGCTAAGCCCACTGGGCGGGCTTAACAAGGTCAATTAATAAAAAATAATGTGGGTTGACCAGAAGTTGATGGAAGCGGGACTGAAACCGGACAAGTGGGAGTCCCGCCTCCAAAAGCTCCCCATTGGTAAAATCCAATAGTCACAGCAGCTGAATCCAGGTGAGTGGGAAATTTCAGCAGAGTTCCCGCAGTTGATAAGAGCTCAGTGAGAACAATGCCAAGCATTAACCTGTGTGTGTGTGTGTGTGAGTGTGTGTGTGTGTGGTCCCGTGAAGAAGCAGACTCGTGGAGCTACTGCAGCTCCTGTAAGTTTACTTGTTTTAAATACTTAATAAACCGATGAAACTCTTTCAATCAACACACGGTTCCGCCTATGATTGCAAGAGATATTGACACAAATCTAATTTACGTTTGAAATTCCTCGATCTTTCGCGCTGGTTTGGCTGATTCTGAGCAAACTGCGCCGACAAAACAGCGCAAGCTAGCGGAAATTCCAGGCCCAGTATTTCTAAAAAAAATAATACTCTAAAAGCCTTTTTTTCCCACCGCCACCAACAGAAGTCCATTGGCTCCACCGGAATCTGTGCCCGACGATAGCAGAAGCAAAAAAAAATTGAGCACAACCCTTGCACCCAACCAACATCGCGCGACTGGGTTGCACTTCAGCCAGCGGCCTGCTTGGGGCGCAGTTGAGCCGTTGAGTGAGCGGAGACCCGGGCAGAGCAGCGAGCGGTCGGGGCAGTGGGGCTACGGCACAGCTGGATGGTCAGAGATAGAGAGGGAGGGAGTCGGAGCATTGCAGCGACAGAGTGAGTTCAATGCCTCTTGGCAACGGGGTAACTTGTCACGGTGTAAACCTCAGCTCGGTGACAGCTTGCCGGGGCCTCTCGCGTGTGGCCTGGCACGGTTTGTGTGTGATTGATGGTGGGAAATATGGAGATGGCAAATACACTGAATGAATATTTTGTATCAGTCTTTACAGTAGAGGACATTAAGAATATCCCAACACTGGACAAACAGGGGGCTATGGGGGGAGGAGCTAAACACGATCAAAATCACTAAGGAAGTGGTACTCGGTAAAATAATGGGACTCAAGGCGGATAAATCACCTGGACCTGATGGCTTACATCCTAGGGTCTTGAGGGAAGTGACGGTAGGGATTGTGGATGCATTGGTAATAATTTTCCAAAACTCCCTGGACTCAGCAAAGATCTCGGCAGACTGGAAAACTGCTAATGTAACACTCTTATTTAAAAAGGGCAGTAGACAGAAGGCTGGAAACTATAGACCGGTTAGCCTAACATCTGTGGTCGGTAAAATTTTGGAGTCCATTATTAAGGAGACAGTAACGGGACATTTGGATAATCATAATTTAATAGAACAAAGTCAGCATGGTTTTATGAAGGGGAAGTCATGTTTGACAAATTTGCTGGAGTTCTTTGAGGAAGTAACATACAGGGTGGATAAAGGGGAACCAGTGGATGTGGTGTATTTAGACTTCCAAAAGGCATTTGACAAGGTGCCACACAAAAGATTATTGCTTAAGATAAAAAATCACCGGGTTGGGGGTAATATTCTGGCATGGATAGAGGATTGGCTATCTAACAGAAGGCAGAGAGTTGGGATAAATGGTTCATTCTCAGACTGGCAATCAGTAACTAGTGGTGTTCCGCAGGGGTCAGTGCTGGGTCCCCAACTCTTTACAATCTATATTAACGATTTGGAGGAGGGGACCGAGTGTAACATATCAAAATTTGCAGATGATACTAAGATGGGAGGGAAAGTAGTGAGTGAGGAGGACATAAAAAATCTGCAAGGGGACATAGACAGGCTAAGTAGGTGGGCAGAGATTTGGCAGATGGAATACATTGGGCCGAAAATTGATCCCGCGACGCGAGAGTACGCACTGCATACTCTCGCGTATTCCCACTCCAATAGCCGGTTTTCTGCATGCGCTGAAAACCGGCAATTGCTCTTCTGAAAAGGGGGCGGGGCCTGGGTGCATCGCGTGCGCGCTACAGGCTGCGCGCACGCTGTGCACTTCATGCTGTGGACGCGCAGGTAAGTAGGGAAGATTTTGGAAATGTAAAAAGGAGTAAGACCCGCTTTTAAGAAGGTAAGTAGTGAATTAAGTATTTTTTTGAATTTTTTTTTACAGGTATATCTTTTTTATAGACTTTAAAGACAGGT
Source organism: Squalus acanthias (assembly GCA_030390025.1). Classification (NCBI taxonomy): domain Eukaryota; kingdom Metazoa; phylum Chordata; class Chondrichthyes; order Squaliformes; family Squalidae; genus Squalus; species Squalus acanthias. The sequence goes on from CM059425.1 coordinate 253,988,711, forward strand.
AAGTTTATTTTTATAACTTTTTAAAAGATTTTAAATTTTTTCAAAAATTTAATTTTTTATTTAAAATGGTTAATTTAATTAACTATACTTATTTTATTAATGTGATGGTTTTTTTTTTAATTTAATTGAGGTTTAGCTGTTATTTTGGGGGGGTGTAAGATTCATAAGTCTCAGAATGGAAGATGGTGTGCTGCCATTGGCTCTAACTGAGTCACGTGATCCCACAGCTCGCACGAATTCACTACGCCGCTGGGATACGCAAGCCCAGCACAGCTGATGTCTGGAACATCAAGTTCGTGCAAGCTGGATCAGAAAAAGCATAAGCGAGGTGAGACATCGCGGGGAAGGCTTACCCCCGCGGGAACAGAGCGAGATCAATTTCTGGGCCAATACTGGAAAGTGTGAGGTTATGCACTTTGGCAGGAAAAATAGTAGAGCAAGTTATTATCTTAATGGCAAGAAACTGGAAAGTACTGAAGTACAAAGGGATTTGGGGGTCCTGGTGCACGAAACTCAAAAGGTTAGTATGCAGGTGCAGCAAGTGATTAAGAAGGCCAATGGAATGTTGGCTTTCATTGCTAGGGGGATAGAATATAAAAATAGGGAGGTATTGCTTCAGTTGTACAAGGTATTGGTGAGACCGCACCTGGAATACTGCATACAGTTTTGGTGTCCATACTTAAGAAAAGACATACTTGCTCTCGAGTCAGTACAAAGAAGGTTCACTCGGTTAATCCCGGGGATGAGGGGATGGACATATGAGGAGAGGTTGGGTAGATTGGGACTCTACTCATTGAAGTTCAGAAGAATGAGAGGCGATCTTATTGAAACATATAAGATTGTGAAGGGGTTGGATCGGGTGGATGCGGGGAGGATGTTCCCGATGATGGGTGAAACTAGAACTAGGGGGCATAGTCTTAGAATAAGGGGCTGCTCTTTCAAAACTGAGATGAGAAGGAACTACTTCACTCAGAGGGTGGTAGGTCCATGGAATATGCTGCCCCAAAAAGCTGTAGAAGCTACATCATTACATAAATTTTAAACAGAAATAGACAGTTTCCTAGAAGTAAAGGGAATTAAGGGTTACGGGGAGCGGGCAGGAATTTGGACATGAGTCTAGGTTTGGATTGGTCATGGCCCTGTGGGTAGCGTAGCGGGCCCAGGGGCCGTGTAGCCTGATCCTGCTCCTATTTCGTGTGTCCAATTCTGTTAGGTTCAGGAGATGGTTCTGTGATAGTAGATTGGCGGTTAGGATCAGATCAGCCATGATCTTATTGAATGGCGGAGCAGGCTCGAGGGGCCAATTGGCCTACTCCTGCTCCTATTTCTTATGTTCTTATGACAGCTGGATTGAACAGTCACCAGCAACTAGAACTGGGAGCAAATTTACCAGCACTAGCGAGAACGCCAGCGGGCTGATTCTGGTCGAGTCTGGGGAATATTCACCCTCCTGCCCAATCAGGCACCTCTTTAATGGGGGTGGGATCCAATCGAGCTTTAATTTAAACGGCACTTCCATTGAACTGTGAATTGACACACGCCTGTGAAGGGCAAGAGACCAGAGTTATACTGTGGGTTGCAGCTCGCCCTCTGGCCAGGAGAGATCTATTCAGACAGCTATAATTATTATCAATAAATTAATTTTGCAGGTAAGTTCATCTGCTTTCTGAGAGCATTTTGTTTTTAACTGACTCCATACTAAGTGTGCGGGAGGTTCAAAGATCTGCTGTTGTGAGTTATTTGATGGTCCTGATTTTGCGGTGGTAATGACAGCGAACTGTCAGCGTTCACCGTCATTACCCCTCTGAAACTGACCGCAACTTGAGGATTTAGCGTACGCGCATCTAAACACGGAAATCCTGAAGTTGCGGTCAGTCATTCCCTGCTCCGCCACAGGCTGCGCTGTGGAACTCCCCATAGCCGGCAATCAGTGAAATCAGTTGAACCGACGGAAACGTAAGCTTATCCGATCGAATTGCTCTGTTAGACACCCCATAAAACGTTGTGAAATTGAATTCAATAAATCAGGTAATTTGTAGGCTGGCACCAGGAAATGGCCAAGAAAGCTGCTGAATTGTTAACAACCCAACTGGTTTGCTATTATCCTTCAGGATGCCCATAACTGAAAGAAAAAAAGACTTGCATTTCTATCGCGCCTTTCACGACCACCGGACTTCTCAAAGCGCTTTACAGCCAATGAAGTACTTTTTGAAGTGGAGTCACTGTTGTAATGTGGGAAACGTGGCAGCCAATTTGCGCACAGCAAGCGCCCACAAACAGCAATGTGATAATGACCAGATAATCTGTTTTCTACTGATTTTTGTTGGCTGAGGGATAAATATTGGCCAGGACATCAGGGATAAATCCCCTGCTCTTCTTCAAAATAGTGCCATGGGATCTTTTGCGTCCACCTGAGAGGGCAAACGGGGCCTCGGTTTAACGTCTCATCCGAAAGACGGCACCTTCGCCAGTCCAGCACTCCCTCAGCACTGCACTGGAGTGTCAGCCTAGTTTGATGTGCTCAAATCCCTGGAGTGGGACTTGAACCCATAACCTTTGGACTCAGAGGCGAGTGTGCTACCCACTGAGCCACAACTGGTCCAATTATACATGAGTCCAGCCTTGCCAGCATTGCCCATATCCTGAGAACAAGTTTTTAAAGTTGAGACCAGAACTGAGAGGTTGTCACCATCAGGAAAGACTGAACAGGCTGGAGCTCTTTTCTCGAGCAAAGAGAAGGCTGAGCGGTGACCTGATCTGAGGTCATGATGCGGAGATCTGAGGTGACACGTCTTTACAATTATGGAGTGGATCGATAGAGTGGATGTAGAGAAGATGTTTCCACTCATGGGGGAATCCAAAACTAGGGGTCGTAAATATAAGAGCCAGGGTTTACAGTCTCAGAATAAGGGGTCGGCCATTCAGGACTGAGCTGAGGAGAAATTTCTTCACTCAGAGGGTGGTGAATCTTTGGAATTCACTACCCCAGAGGGCTGTGGAGGCTCAGTCACTGAGTATATTCAAGACAGAGATTGATAGACTTTTGAATATTAAGGGAATCAAGAGATATGGGGATAGTGCAGGAAAGTGGAGTTGAGGTAGAAGATCAGCCATGATCTTATTGAATGGCGGAGTAGGCCTGAAGTGCCAAATGGCCGACTCCTGCTCGTATTTCTTATGTTCTTATTAAGATAGTCACCAATAAATCCAGTAAGGAATTCATGAGAAACTTCTTTACACAGAGAGTGGTTAGATTGTGTAACTCGCTACCACCAAAAATAGTTGAGGGGAATAGCATAGATGCATTTCAGAGGGAAGCTCGATAAACATGAGGGAGAGGGGAATAGGAGATTATTCTGATGAATCTGGGTGGATGGAGGCTCATGTAGAGCATAAACACCAGCATAGATCAGTCGGGCCGAATGGCCTGTTTCTGTGCTGTAAATTCTATGAACTATGTTTAAAAAAAAGGATGGCGGTGTGGTGTGAGGGGGGCTTCAGTTTAACATCTCATCTGAAAGATTGCTCCTCCTACAGTGCAGCACTCCTTCGGCTCTACACTGAAGCATTAACCTAGATTATATGCTCAAGTCCGAGACTGGGGCTTGAGCCCACAGCCTTGTGATTGAGAAATAAGAGTGTTACAAACTGAGCCAAACTCACATTTTTATTCGAAACATTGTGGGAACTTGGAGAAAGTATGGCAAAAAAAATTCAGTAAAGGCAGTAATATAAAACGTTCATTAAACTGCCTTGTTACTTTGTTCATCTATATTAAAAATGTGTAATTCTTTATTGCAGGCATCATGAATTACTTCAGATTTATCAATGCAGTAAGTGCAGCTCGGAGACCATCACCAATTAGCGCGCTGGGTAAGTAGAAGAACAAATCTGTCACTGCTGGTCTTGTATTACTGAAAACAGATCCAGAGAGAGTTATTCACGCGCCCTGCCCGCAATGTAGTCTCTGCAAAATCAGTTAGGAGATCTAGTGAAGAGGCTGGAGCTTTGTACAAAACTTTGACACATTAGGAACAAAGGAACAGCAGTAGGCCATTCAGCCCCTCGAGCCTGTTCCAACATTCAATGAGATCATGGCTGATCCACGACCTAACTCCATATACCCGCCTTTACCCCATATCCCTTAATAGCTTTGGTTAACAAAAATCTATCAATCTCAGATTTTAAATTAACAATTGATCTAGCATCAATTGCCGTTTGTGTAAGAGAGTTGCAAACTTCTTGTTTGCATGTAGAAGTGTTTCCTAACTTCACTCCTGAGAGGCCTGGCTATAAACTTTAGACTCTGCCCCCTAGTTCTAGACTCCCCAACCAGCGGAAATCGTTTCTCTCTATCTACTCTATCAGTTCCCCTTAATATCTTGAAAACTTCGATCAAATCTCCCCTTAAACTTCTAAATTCCAGGGAATACACCCATAGTTTGTGTAATCTCTCCTTGTAATTAAACCTTGGAGTCCGGGTATCATTCTGGTAAACCTAAGCTGCACTCCCTCCAAGGCCAGTAGATCCTTCCTAAGGTGTGGTGCCCAGAACTGCTCACAGTGCTCCAGATGTGGGCTAACCAGGGCTTTGTATAGCTGAAGCGTAACTTCTGTGCCCTTGTATTCTAGCCCATAGAGGCCAGCATTCCATTAGCCTTTTTGATTATTTTCTGGACCTGTTCATGACATTTTTATGATCTATGTAGCTGCACCTCCAAGTCTCTATGGACCGCCAGTACTTTTAGATTTTCGCCATTTAGAAAGTGCCCTGTTCTGTCCTTTTTAGGTCCACACATTTGAATCTCACATTTGCTACATTGAAATCCATTTGCCACAGTTTTGCCCATTCGCTTAATCTATCAATATTTCTTTGAATTTTATGCTTCTATCTACACTGCTTACAATGCAGCCTATCTTTAAATCTTACAATGTCGGCAAATTTGGATCTGTAGCTTTCCATCCCGTCATCTAAGTCAATAATAAATACGGTGAATAGTTGAGGCGCCAACACAGATCATAAGAACATAAGAATTAGAAGCAGGAGTAGGCCGATCATGGCTGATCATGGCTGATCTTCGACCTCAACTCCACTTTCCTGCCCGATCCCCATATTCCTTGATTCCCCCAGAGTCCAAAAATGTATCTATCTCCGTCTTGAATATGCTCAATGACTCAGCATCCACAACCCTTTGGGGCAGAGAATTCTAAAGATTCACTACCCTCTGAGTGAAGAAATTCCTCCTCATCTCAGTCTTAAATGGCCGACCCCTTAACCTGAGACTATGACCCCTAGTTCTAGACTCTCCAGCCAGGGGAAACAACCTCTCAGTATCTACCCTGTCAATGCCCCGCAGAATCTTATATGTTTCAATGAGATCACCTCTCATTCTTCTAAACTCCAGAGAGTATAGGCCCATTCTACACAATCTCTCATCATAGGACAACCCTCTCATCCCAGGGATCAATCTAGTGAACCTTCATTGCACTGCCTCTAAGGCATGTATGTCCTTTCTCAGATAAGGATACCAAAACTGTGCACAGTACTCCAGGTATGGTCTCACCAAAGCCCTGTATAATTGGTGTAAGACTTCCTTACTCTTTGCTTCAACCCCCTTGCAATAAAGGCCAACATGCCAATTGCCTTCCTAACTGCTTGCTGCACCTGCATGCTAACTTTCTGTGTTTCCTGTACGAGGACACCTAACTCTCTCTCAACACCAACATTTAATAGTTTTTCACTATTTAAAAAGTATTTTGTTTTTCTATTCTTCCTACCAAAGTGAATAACCTTATATTTCCCCACATTATACTCCATCTGCCACCTTAATGCCCATTCACTTAACCTGTCTATATCCCATTGCAGGCTCTTTAGTCCTCCTCACAGCTTACTTTCCCGCCTAGCTTTGTATCACCATCAAACTTGGATACATTGCACTCGGTCCCTTCATCTAAGTAATTAATATAGATTGTAAATAGCTGAGGCCCAAGCACTTATCCTTGCGACACCCCACTAGTTATAGCCTGCCAACCGGAAAATGACCCGTTTATCCCTACTCTCTGTTTTCTGTCCATTAACCAATCCTCTATCCATGCTAATATATTACCCTCAACCCCATGAGCCCTTATCTTGAGTAGCAACATTTTATGTGGCACCTTATCGAATGCCTTTTGGAAATCCAAATATATTACATCCACTGGTTCCCCTTTACCTACCCTGCTAGTTACATCCTCAAAAAAGTCTAATAAATTTGTTAAACATGATTTCCCTTTCATAAAACCATGTTGACTCTGCCTAATCATATTATGATTTTCTAAGTGCCCTGATACCACTTGCTTAATAATGGATGCCAGCATTTTCCCGACGACTGATGTCAGGCTAACTTGCTTTCTCTCGCCCTCCTTTCTTGCATAGCAGGGTTACATTTGCTACCTTCCAATCCGCTGGGATCGTTCCAGAATCTAGGGAATTTTGAAAGATCACAACCAAGGCATCCACTATCTCTGCAGCCGCCTCTTTTTAGAACTCTGGGGTTTTGTCGGCTTTCTCCATAATGATAGCGATAGCGGACATCGGCAGCGCTGCCATCAAGCCGAAAATAGCGGCTGCCACAAGACCCATTGGCAGTGGGCGGAAGTCATTTTATTCCTGAATCGGGCCTGAGCGGCCAGCGGGAAGATTGCGAATTTCTAGGCCATAGATTTCATGGCACAGAAGGAGGCCATTCAGCACATCGTGCCTCTGCCGGCTCTTTGAAAAGCTATCCAATTTTTTTTTTTAGTTCCTGGGATGTGGGCGGCAGTGGCGGCAAGCCCATCCCTAATTGCCCTTGAGAAGGTGGTGGTGAACCGCCTTCTTGAACCGTTGCAGTCTTTGTAGCAGTTTGCTATAACTGAGAGGCTTGCCAGGCCATTTCAGAGGGCAGGTTAATAGTCACCCACATTGCTGTGGATCTGGATATAGGCCAGACCTTATTTACACTGTCAACACCCTTCATAATTTTGAACACCTCTATCAAATCACCCCTTAACATTCTCTGCTCTGAGCAGAACAACCCAAGCTTCTCCAGCCTCTCCGCACGACTGAAGTCCTCCATCCCTCGTACCATTCTAGGAAATCTCCTCTGCACCCTCTCCAAGGCCTTGACATCTTGCCTAAGGTGTGGTGCCCAGAACTGGACACAGTGTTCCAGCTGAGGCCTAACCAGTGTTTTATAAAGGTTCAGCATAACTTCCTTGCTTTTGTGTTCTATTCCCCTACTAATCAAGCCAAGGAGTAAAGTTGCTTTTATAGCAGCCTTCTCAGCTTGTCCTGCCACCTTCAACAATTTGTGAACATAAATCCCAAGGACTCCCTGTTCCTGCACCCCGTTAAAATGGTACCATTTAGTTTATAGTGCCTCTCCTCGTGAATCATTTCACACTTCTCTGCATTAAATTTCATCTGCCATGTGTCTGCCCATTTCACCAGTCTGTCTCTGTCCACCTGAAGTCTGTTACCATCCTCCTCACTGTTTATTACATTTCCGAATTTCGGCTCAGATCTTTTTCTCGCTCTCTCATTCTCTTTCTATTTCTCTCCCTTTCTCTTTCTCTCATTCTCTTTCTGTCTTTCTCTTTTTCTCTCTCTCTTTGTCTCTCTCGCTTTCTCGCTCTTGCTTTCTCTCTCTTGCTTGCTCTTTTTCTCTCTCTCTCATCTCCTGTTTTGACATCCTCCCCACCCTACTCCCATTCCCCCAAAATGCACACTTAAGACGTTGTTGTTCCAGCGAGGGTTGCCAATACAAATGCGAGTTGTTGTTTTCAATAATGACAATGGTGACCTGGAATATTTGTGCTTGTTTTCAGCGGAGCTGCAACTGAAGGCCCCACCGACCATGATCTCTTTGGCCATTGGAATGCCAAACCCCAGTATGTTCCCCTTTGAGTCCGCCAGCTTCACCCTGAAGGATGGGCAGAGCATCACCTTCGATACCGATACGATGAATAGGGCGCTGCAGTACTCTGCTTCAGCAGGGTAAGTGGAGACTACACTTATCACCAACGGCAACTGAACTGCTCACCCTCGGATATGCCCAGAAGCGTAGAATTTGAATTCAGTTTACAAAAAAGCTGGAGTCAGGTAAAAGTGACCATGAAGCTGTCGGATTGTCTTAAAAAACCTACTGGTTCACTGAAGTCCCTTTAGGGAAGGAATCCTGCTGTCGTTACCCAGTCTGGGCCTATATGTGACTCCAGTCCCACAACCAACGCGATTGACTCTTAACTGCCCTCTGAAGTGTTCTATGTTGAATCGTCACCTTCTCGGGGCAACTAGGGATGGGGCAATAAATGCTGGCCTTGCCTGTGACGCCCACATCGCGAGATAAAAACATTTTTAAAAGATTGGGGTTTTATAATAATTTTTCTTTATGGCAGTGTTCGGGCTGACTGTGAAAATTAACAGGATTATTCACAGTGTCTCACACCACAACAGATCACTTCCTCTGCTTAATCAGACCTTTGGACTCCTCCAATTCTGGCCTCTTGTGCAACCCTGATTTTCATCACTCCACCATTGATGGCCGTGCCTTCAGCTGTCTAGCCCCTAAGCTCTGAAGCGTTACCGAGCCACATAAGGAGATATTAGGACAGGTGAACAAAAACTTGGTCTAAGGGGTAGGTTTTAAGGAGTGTTTTAAAGGAGGAGAGAGCGACAGATAGTAACATAGAAAAATAGGAGCAGGAGTAGGCCATTCAGCCCTTCGAGCCTGTTCCGCCATTCAATATGATCATGGCTGATCCTCTATCTCAATACCATATTCCTGCTCTCACCCCATAACCCTTGATGCCTTTTGTGTCTAGAAATCTATCTATCGCCTTCTTAAATATATTCAGTGACTTTGCCTCCACAGCCTTCTGTGGTAGAGAATTCCACAGGTTCACCACCCTCTGAGTGAAGAAATTTCTCCTCATCTCAGTCCTAAATGTCCTACCCCGCATCCTGAGACTGTGACCCCTCGTTCTAGACCCCACAGCCAGGGGAAACATCCTCCCTGCATCCAGTCTGTCTAGCCCTGTCAGAATTTTATACGTTTCAATGAGATCCCCTCTCATTCTTCTAAACTCTAGTGAATCCAGGCCTAGTCGACCCAATCAATCCTCATACGACAGTCCTGCCATCCCAGGAATCAGTCTGGTGAACCTTCGCTGCACTCCCTCTATGGCAAGTATATTGGCCCAGAAATTCGCGTCTCCGGCTTGCCGCGGGGGTAAGGATCGCGCGTGTTCTTACCTACCGCGCCTGCCGTTGTGTTTTGGGCCCACGAGAACTTCGGGTCCTGGGCCTCTCCCAACTGCCAGCGCGCAGTGCTTGTGTGTTCCAGCGGCACAGTTACTGCGATGCGTCCCCTGGGATCACATGGGCCATGGAGAGCCAATGGCAGCAGACCATCTTTCATTCATAGATTTGACAGGAGACCTGTCAAATCTGTGAATTGAAATCGGCCCCAAAAGAACAGCTAAACTTAAAATAAATTTTTTTTAAAAACCATCACATTTATAAAAATAACTATAGTTAAATAAATTAACCACTTTAAAGAAAAATTTAAATTTTTGAAAAAATTAAAATACTTTTTAAAAGTGATAAAAATAAACTTACCTTTCTTTAAAGTATCTAAAAAAGATAAACCTGTTGAAATTTTTTTTAAATTATACTTATTTAACTACTTACCTTGTTGAAAACGGGTCTTGCGCCTCCTTTTCAATAGCGTAGTTTCTTCAATACTTACCCTCGCGTAGAAACCTGAAAAAAAATCTAAGTGTGCTGCATGCGCGCAGCCTCTACCACGCACACGGTTCACCTAGGAACCGCCCCCTTCACCAGACCGGAAGTTCCGGTTTCCCGCGCATGCGCAGTGCATGAAGGAAACCGGCACTTCGGGACGTCTTACGGGTGAGTACGGACTGTGTACTCACCCGGGAAGGGCCGAATTTTTGGCCCATCCTTTCTTCGGTAAGGAGACCAAAACTGCACACAGTACTCCAGGTCTGGTCTCACCAAGGCCCTGTACAACTGTAGTAAGACATCTTTGCTCCTGTACTCAAATCCTCTTGCAAAGAAGGTCAACATAGCATTTGCCTTCCTAACTGCTTGCTGCACCTGCATGTTTGCTTTCAGTGACTGGTGTACAAGGACACCCAGGTCCCTTTGTACATCAGCATTTCCCAATCTAGCACCATTTAAATAATACTCTACCTTTCTGTTTTTCCTACCGAAGTGGATAACTTCACATTTATCCACTTTATACTACATCTGCCATGTATTTGCCCACTCACTCAACTTGTCTAAATCGCCTTGAGGCCTCTTTGCATCCTCCTCACAACTCACAATCTCACCTAGTTTTGTGTTGTCAGCAAGCTTGGAAATATTACATTTGGTTCCCTCATCCAAATCATTGATATATATTGTGAATAGCTGGGGCTCAAGCACTGATCCCTGCGGTGCCCCACTAGTCACCGCCTGTCACCCCGAAGAAGACCCATTTATTCCTACTCTCTGTTTCCTGTCTGTTAACCAATTTTCAATCCATGCCAGTATATTACCCCCAATCCCATGTGCTTTAATTTTGCACACTAACCTCTTATGTGGGACTTTATCAAAGGCCTTCTGAAAATCCAAATACACCACATCCACTGGTTCTCCCTTATCTATTCTACCAGTTACATCCTCAAAAAACTCCAGTAGGTTTGTCAAACACGATTTCCCTTTCAAAAATCCATGTTGTCTTTGTCTAATCCCATTGATATTTTCTAAGTGTCAAGTTATCACATCCTTTATAATATACTCTAGCATTTTCCCTACCACTGATGTTAGGTTAACCAGTCTGTAGTTCCCTATTTTCTCTCTCCCTCCTTTTTTAAATAGTGGGGTTACATTTGCCACCCTCCAATCTGCAGGAACTGTTCCATAATCTATAGAATTTTGGAAGATGACAACCAATGCATCCACTATTTCCATGGCTACTTCTTTTAGTACTCTGGGATGCAGATTATCTGGCCCTGGGGATTTATCAGCTTTCAGAGAGAGATAGAGAGGTAAAGAGGCGGAGAGGTTTAGGGAGGGAATTCCAGAGCTTGGGGCCTAGACAGCTGAAGGCACGGCCTCCAATGGTGGAGTGATGAAAATCGGGGATTCACAAGAGACCAAAATTGCTGGAGTGCAGTGATCTTGGAGGGTTGTGGGACTGGAGGAGGTTACACAGTTAGGGAGGGGCGAGGCCATAGAGGGATTTGAACACAAGGATTAGAATTTTAAAATCTATATTGCTAGACTGAGAGTCAATGGAGGTAAAGCGAGCACAGAGGTGACGGGTGCGAGTTAGTTTACGGGCAGCAGAGATTTGGATGAGCTCAAGTTTACGGAGGGTGGAAGAACTGAAAGGATTGCGCTGTATGTTATTTAGGGATTGAAAGTCTGATTTAATGAACAAATGGAGAAAGTCCACTTTTTCTCGTCATTAATGAATCACAACTGAAATAGTTGGAACAAGCAGCTTTGAAACGTGCGAGAATGCAATTTTGTTGGACGGTCGTCAATTACAGGGAAAAATAGACCACGACCATATTTTTAAATGAGAGGACGAATTCTACCGTTTGCTTTATTCACCCAGTCTTCTGAACCAGTTATCCTGAAATCATTCAGAAAGCCCACAGCCAGACTTCTAAAGTGTTAAACAGTGTCACTCTTGTGTTTTACAGAATTCCAGAATTAATCTCTTGGATGAAGGATCTCCAAAAAAGTCTTCATAATCCTCCAACTGTTAACTACAGTCCTGAACAAGGACAGATGGATCTATGTGTCACCAACGGCAGTCAGGAGGGACTCAGTAAGGTGAGGCGAGGTGGATTCAATCAATAGTGTCAGCCGTGGCTCAGTGGCCAGCACTCTCACCTCTGAGTCAGAAGGTTCTGGGTTCACAGTCCCACTCCAGAGACTTGAGCACAAAAATCGTAGGCTGACACTCCAGTGCATTACTGAGGGAGTGCTGCACTGTCAGAGGTGCTGTCTTTCGGATGAGTCGTTAAACCGAGGCCCCGTCTGCTCTCTCAGGTGGCTGTAAAAAGATCCCATGTGTAAGACCCCGAGACTTATTGAAATACTACAAGGTCAAACAAGATCCGATCAAACGGTACTTTATTGAATTCGATCAATAATATTTGCAATAACTATGCACTTAACTATGGATTATTTTGCAATATCTATGTACTTCCATGCAATATCTATGCCCTTACACGCAATATCTGTGCCCTTACACGCATTTGGCCAATACATACAATCGCCCTCTGTTGATCAATCCGAGTTGGTTGTAGGTCAATGGGTCTGATTCACCTGGCAGGATCCTATCTTTCTCTTTGTTAACAGTTCTCTCTCCTCAGGTACTGTCCCCCTCTCCCTCAAATCTGCCATCATCACCCCTCTCCTCAAAACACCAACCCTTGACCCCTCCGTCCTTGCAAACTACCGTCCCATCTCCAACCTCCCTTTACTCTCCAAAGTCCTTGAACGTGTTGTCGCCTCCCAAATCCATGCCCATCTTTCCCGCAATTCCATGTTTGAATCCCTCCAATCATGTTTCCGCCCTTGCCACAGTTCCGAAACAGCTGTCATCAAAGTCACAAATGACATGTTTTGTGACTGTGACAAAGGTAAACTATCCCTCCTCATCCTTCTTGACTTGTCTGCTGCCTTTGACATGGTTGACCACTCCATCCTTCTCCAACGCCTCTCCACCATCGTCCAGCTGGGTGGGACTGCACTCGCCTGGTACCATTCTTATCTATCTAATCGTAACCAGAGAATCATCTGCAACGGCTTCTCTTCCCAGTCCCGCATTGTTACCTCTGGTGTCCCCCAAGGATCTATCATTGGCCCCCTCCTATTTCTCATCTACATGTTGCCCCTTGGCGACACCATCCAAAAATACATCGTCAGTTTACACATGTACGCTGAAGACACCCAGCTCTACCTGACTACCTCTTCTCTCGACCCCTCCACGATGTCTAAATTGTCAGACTGACTGTCCGACATACAGTTCTGGATGAGCAGAAATTTTCTCCACTAAATATTGGGAAGACCATTGTTTTCGGTCCCCGCCACAAACGCCGTTCCCTAGCCACTGACTCTATCCCTCTTCCTAAAATCTGTTTGAGGCTGAACCACACTATTTGCAACCTTGGTGTCATATTTGACCCTGAAATGAGCTTCCGACCATTTATCCACCTACTTCCACCTCCGTAACGTCGCCCGTCTCCGCCCTTGCCTCAGCTCATCCACTGCTGAAACCCTCATCCATGCCTTTGTTACCTCTAGACTTGACTATTCCAACGCACTCCTGGCTGGCCTCTCACATTCCACCCTATGTAAACTTGAGGTCATCCAATACTCTGCTGCCCATGTCCTAACTCGCACCAAGTCCCGTTCACCCATCACCCCTGTGCTCGCTGACCTACATTGGCTCCTGGTTAAGCAGCGCCTCAATTTCAAAATTCTCATCCTTGTTTTCAAATCCCTCCATGGCCTCGCCCCTCCCTATCTCTGCAATCTCCTCCAGCCCCACAACCCCCCAAGATATCTGCGTTCCTCTAACTCTACCCTCTTGAGCATCCCTGATTATAATCGCTCAACCTTTGGTAGCCGTGCCTTCAGCCGCCTGGGCCCTAAGCTCTGGAATTCCCTACCTAAACCAGTCCAACTCGCTACCTCTCTTTCCTCCTTTAAGACGCTCCTTAAAACCTACCTCTTTGACCAAGCTTTTGGTCACCTGCCCTAATTTATCCTTATGTGGATCGGTGTCAATTTTTTTGTCTTAAAATACTCCTGTGCAGCACTTTGGGACATTTTACTACGTTAAAGGCGCTATATAAATACAAGTAGTTGTTGTTGTTGGCTGCACTCCCATCTTCCTCTTGGCTGCAGTCCCTGGGTTCCTCTTGGCTGTGTTTCCCGTCTGTGTCCGGAGTTCAGAATTCATTACTTTTTATAGAGTGTCTGTATGCATGATCACTCACTGATCTGCTCAGAGATGATTTGGTTTGCAAAACCTTAGGTCACCTCACATTGTGTTTTGGTTCCTTGTTAACTGCCTTGTTTGCTGTGTCTACAAAGTTCAATTCGGCCAGACTGTTTGCATAGCTTCAGGGTTTTCGCCAGCCTCGTAGTCTTATGTTTTAAAAAAAAATTGGGCCTGAATTTCCAATCGGAGGCTTCCTGCGGGAAAAATCTACGCACTTACCTGCTGGCTCCGTAGGTCCCGAGACTTCCGATCCTGGGCCTGTCCACTACGGAATGCGCAGAGGCCCAGGTATACCAGGGGCACAGGTGGTTCGCAAGCGCCCCTGGGATCACGTGGGCCATGGGGAACCAATCAAAGAAGGGAATCCCCCTTCACACTTTTGACAGGTCTGTACGCACAGATCTGTCAAAAGTATGAATGGGGATCACTTAAAACTCAGTTAAACATTAAATAATTTTTCGGGTTTGCACCACTCAAGCAAACCTAAATCTGTCAAATTCAACATTACAGGCACCACCTCATGGTATACATCATGATACAGCACCTTACGCGTTGGAATCAACACCAATCCATTTGCTGGTCCTGGCACGTGAACAGGACAGCTTACATCTTCTCTAGTGTGGTTTACTGTAGGTTGCTTTTCTTTCAACTTTAATTCTATGCCCCTAACCCCACTTCTGCTTAGGCCATAACACTCTTGTTCCTGTTTAGGACTTTCACAGACATACACCCCCTCATCCCTTTCCCAAAAGTTTTTCCAACAATACCGCTTATCTTTACCTCTAGTTTCATTCTTAATTCCTTCTCGAGCATAATCTACTCAATGTGAGAAGTCGCACAACACCAGGTTATAGTCCAACAGTTTTATTTGAAATCACAAGTTTTCGGAGCGCTGCTCCTTCGTCAGGTGACGAAGGAGCAGCGCTCCGAAAGCTTGTGATTTAAAATAAAACTATTGGACTATAACCTGGTGTTGTGCGACTTCTCACATGTGTCCACCCCAGTCCAACACCGGCATCTCCACATCATAATCTACTCAGGTTAATCTTATTGACCCACCCGTGTAATCTCCCTTATTCAGGCGAGGGGACGAATCATCGAAGTAGATTAGATCGGAAGAGAAGACCTCGTCAGTATTTGGGGCACATGTCAAACAGAATTCAAGACCTTCCCTGACCTCTACCACGTCGACTTCCATGGTACTGTTGTTACCACATGGATTTAATGTAACCCCTTTCTTCAGAAGTCCAAACAACGGAACTACTGTGGCAGCATAGTTTTCAATGAACTCTCTACAGTATCCTGTCAGTCCCAAAAAAGACCTTACCCCTGTTACATCTGTGGGAATAGGTAGCTCTTGAACTGCCTTTCTCTGAGCCTCATCTATTGCCCTTTCTCTGGGTCTGATAGTCAACACTAAAAACTGAACCTCCTCCCTTCCAATTTGGGCCTTCTTTGGGTTTACCCCTGATCCGGATTCTGCCAGCAATGCCAACAGTTCATGTAACAGTTCCTGGTGACTCTCCTCATTATCTGAGGATAGCAGCAGGTCATCTACATATTGAACGAGACTATCTGGCTGACTGAAATCCTTCAGGATATTCGCCATGCTCTGGTGAAAGACGGAGGGGCTATTGTGAAACTCCTGGGGCAAGCAGGTCCATGTGTACTGCTGCCCTTTAAAAGTGAAAGCAAACTTATACTGGTCTTGTCTCCTTACCGGTATCGACTAGAACCCATTTGAAATATCTAACACGGTAAACACTTCCGCTGAGGAGGGGGATACACCCAATTAAATCGGCTACAGCTGCCACGGTGGGAGCGCCGGCCGGAATGTTTTTGTTCAGGACTCTATAATCGATGGTCATCCTCCATGATCCATCCGGTTTCTTGACTGGCCAAACCGGTGAATTCACCTGGGTGGCTCATGACCTCAGCACCCCCTGTTCGACCAGAGAGGCTACTGCCTTTTCTAGGTCCTTCTCGGCCTCTTTCGGGAAGCTGTACTGCTTCTGGGGTTTCAGCATGGGCTCCCCGTCTACTTGGCCTTCTCTGCTGTTAACCCTCCCACAATCATATTTGTGGGTAGCAAACGCTTTCTTATTCGTCTGCACTAACGGTTGATACCTCTCGGGCATACTCTTTACTAGCTGGTCCAGGTCATAGGGATCTCGAGGCTGCATCATACATGCATATTCACCTCCCTTCCTGCCTTTCGTGATCACCATCACCTTTCGGACCGCTGCTTCCCACATACAATCATTTTTCATGTCCACTATGACATTATGGGCCAACATCCAGTCCGACCCAAGGACACCTAAAGCTGGTTGATCCCACCTCATTAAAATACACGTCCACTTAGCCTGTAAGGGGCCTATTTTTTAAAATTAAGGGTCTCGATACCGCCCTAGCCTGTTCATTTCCCGTGTAACCCGTCAAAGTGAATGGGGTGCCATTTGACAGAGGGGAGGTGGTGGGATTGTCCGAGTGGATTACAGTGCTCGAGGCGCCGGTATCCAGTAGGTAGTCTCCCTTTCTACCCTCCACTACAATATCTGCACATGGTCTGCCCCACTCATCGTATCTGAGTGGACACAGATACTCGGGCTGGGCCCGGCCCCTGCACTGCCACTGGGACAAGTTATCCTGACTTTCGCCGGTAACTACGTTTACCAATCCTTTATTGGCAGCTTGTTGCAAAACTTTGACCAAGACCTGCATGACCTTCTGCTCTGTCTCACTTTCCTGATTCTCCTGTGGGGCCGCTATGGGTTTGGGACCAAAGCCTGAGGAGTTCTTTTTAGGTTTCTTGCAATCTCTAGCAAAATGCCCCCTTCCTCCACAGCTAGAACAGGCCCTGTCTGATCCTGGCCTAAATCTACCTCCTTCTTGCTGCCATTTCTGCTTATTCTGCCCACCTGTTTGAGAGGGGTAGCCCCTAGTCTCACACACCTTCCCTTTTTGTTTAGGCTTTTCCGACCCGTCCCCTTCAGACGGCTGCACCTCCCCCGGCCTCACAGGCTAGGGTTAACTTTCGCAGGACCACAGCTTCCATGTTGCACTCGTTATCCGGATCGAACCAAGATTCTGCCTTAGCTCGGACACGGGGTAAACTCTTGGCAATCACTGCGCGCAGCCAGTGATTCAAGGGGCCTCGCTGTAATTTGGCTCGCCGCAATAGTTGTCCACCCGCCCTTTCATACGTGGGCCACAACCTGTCAGCAAAGGCCTCCGGTGGTCCTCCGGGTTTCTGTTTAGTTTTCTCCACTTGCATAAATGGGCTCCCACTGTTACAACCCAACGCCTGCAAGACTCGGTCCCTCACACCTTGTAAGGTGCCGTTACCGAGTTTGGTGGCGGGAGGGAGGCTACCATAGACTTCCGGGGTTAGTGTGAACAGTATCAGCTTTTTGTGTTCTGCATCGTCGCACCCGTTGAGGTGCGCCTGCTGTGATATCGCCGCAAACGTAGCCTGCGGGTCTCCCCCAGTGGCCAGTTTTTTTTAATATCCGATACCATTTCCTTTAGCTGACTGTTGGTGTAGGGACTTAGGTAGTCACTCTGTAGGGCCCCCTGCTGCTGACCATCCGCGGGCAGATTAAACCTCTGTTGGCATAGGAGATACATAGAGGGCGCTGTGACCGGAGGCCCTGGAGCCTCCAGTAACTGTGGACAATCCGCGTGCTGCGGGCCATCTCCCGAGTCTTTTCCTAATCCCGTTTCTACCTCGTCGTCCTCACCTTTCTCGTTACATTTTAATCTCGGACTTATTAAACACACCAATTTCCCCAATTGTTGTTTTAATTTATTCATGTCTTTCCGGCATTGGGTATGATCTCCTTCCTCATACTTCTGTTGCTGTAGCACTTTAAATGCTGCTTTAATATCCCGAGCTCTCTGCACGGCTTCCTCTGCCCTCCTCTCTTTTCTACCACTTTCACACTCCCGTGTATCACACCAACGGGTGCACTACGTCACTTGACACTGTAAGTATTTTGTGGTACTTGCAGATTTCAACCTCTCTGCTTCTCTCTTCTCTCTTTCCTCCTGCACTTCTTTCAGCAACCGATTCACTACGGCTTCTCGGTCGCTGGCTTTTCTACAAAGTTCCTCTTTTTCCTTTCCAAGTTGTTCAATTGTCTACCTCTGTAGGCTCACTTGAGCACATAAATCTAGACTGACACTCCAGTGCAGTGCTGAGGGAGTGCTGCACTGTCAGAGGTGCCGTCTTTCGGATGAGACGTTAAACCGAGGCCCCGTCTGCTCTCTCGGGTGGACATAAAAGATCCCATGGCACTATTTCGAAGAAGAGCAGGGGAGTTATCCCCACTGTCCTGGCCAACATTCATCCCTCAACCAACATAACAAAAACAGATTATCTGGTCATCATCACAGTGCTGTTTGTGGGAGCTTGCTGTGCACAAATTGGCTGCCGCATTTTCCACATTACAACAGTGACTACATTCCAAAAAGTACTTCATTGGCTGTGAAGCGCTTTGAGACGTCCGGTGATCGTGAAAGGCGCTATATAAATGCATGTCTTTCTTTCTTTTCTCACCTGCTTCTGGTATGTCATTAACCAGACTGCCTTCCCCATTCTCCACTGGTTCCGTACTACCAGCTATAACTTTCACCCAAGGGTCTGAAACACGCAATTTTTTTTGTAACGTATCCAATTACTAAACTCTCCACAGTTTTCCCCTTCTTGTCCGACATTGCAAAATCACTGCTCAGGGTCGCCAGAAAACCTGTAAGACTTCACTTTTGTGTTCAGACCCCGAGACCTATTGAAATACTACAAGGTCAAACAAGATCCGATCAAACGGTACTTTATTGAATTCGATCAATAATATTTGCAATAACTATGCACTTAACTATGGATTATTTTGCAATATCTATATACTTACACGCAATATCTGTGCCCTTACACGCATTTGGCCAATACATACAATCACCCTCAGTTGATCAATCCGAGTTCGTTGTAGGTCAATGGGTCTGATTCACTCAGCAGGATCCTGTCTTTCTCTTGGCTGCAGTCCCCGGGTTCCTCTTGGCTGTGTTTCCCGTCTGTGTCCGGAGTTCAGAATTCATTACTTTTTATCGGGTCTCTGTGTGCATGATCACTCACTGATCTGCTCAGAGATGATTTGGTTAGCAAACCCTTAGGTCACCTCACATTGTGTTCTGGTTCCTTGATCTCAGAGATGATTTGGTTAGCAAACCCTTAGGTCACCTCACATTGTGCTCTGGTTCCTTGATTAACTGCCTTGTTTGCTGTGTCCACAAAGTTCAATTAGGCCAGACTGTTTGCATAGCTTCAGGGCTTTCGTCATCCTCATAGTCTTCTGATTAAAAAAAAAATTATTTCATGCAATCCTGCCACGTCTCCTTACGCATGGCACTATTTCGAAGAAGATCAGGGGAGTTATCCGCTGCATTCACTTCAATGGGGTGCAAAATTGGACGGGGTGTAAATCCAGCATTCCGCGGGCAGGTTGGGAAAGATATTCTGGTACATTTTAGTTTTCTTAATCCGTAGCATTAGACTGCTGCTGTTGTCCTGCGAGGTTGTGGAGTGATCCCGTACTCGGGAAGGTTCATGTTCTCAAATCCTCCTGCCTGTGGGCTAAACAGTGACATTTTTTCTCTTCCCCTTTTTCCAGGTGTTCGAGATGCTCCTTAGTCCTGGGGATTCCATTCTTCTAGAGACTCCGGCATTTCCTGGGACACTGGCCTCAGTAAGAAGTATTTTAAAGCTTGCTGGGAATACTCAGCAGGTCAGGCAGCATCTGTGGGGAGAGAAACAGAGTTAATGGCCGTGATTTTGTTGACCGAGGCGGGTCCGGGGCAGCCGGGATCGGTAGCTTTCATACCACTTTTGCAGCTGTCACCTATTGACATCAATGGGGAGACATAGAGAACCCGACCTACTTACCTGACGTGATCTCCGAACGACGGGAACCCCGTTAAAAATGTGGGAAAATAGAAATAGGCTGGCAAAATAGTAGTTAACAAGCGTTTAACAAGCATTCTACTATCTTAAATGTCTCCCCCGCCGCTTGGTGTCGGGTCTGTTCTGAAATCGCAGACCCGACACTTTGGAAACTTACCTGGAGGCGGGTTCGGAGCGGGTTCCCAACCCGCTGTCAATCATTTTGATTTTGACAGTGGACCCGCCTCCAAACCCGCACTCTGAGCGCCGGCAAAATCGCGGCCAACGTTTCAGGTCGATGACCCTTCGTCAGAACTGGGAAAAGTTAGAGATGTAACAGATTTTTAAGCGAGTTCAGGGGCAGGGAAAGGGGGGAGGGAAGGTCTGTGATAGGGTGGAAGGCAGGAGAGATTAAAAGGCAAAAGGGATGATGGTGCAAGGCAAAAGGAGATGGTAATGGGACAAGTTAAGAAACAAAAGATGAGTCTAGATAAGGTGTAAATGGCAATGGCAGAATCATCAACAGCTGCCATGTGGAAAAAAAAATAGGGACAGAGTTTATGGTCTGAAATTCTTCAACTCAATGTTGAGTTCAGAAAGCTGTAAAGTGCCTAATCGAAAGATGAGGTGCTGTTCCTCGAGCTTACATTGAGCTTCGTTGGAACAGTGAAAGAGGCCGAGGACGGAGAGGTCAGAGTGGGAGTGGAGCGGAGAATTAAAGTGACAGGCGACCGGAAGCTCGGGGTCAGGCTTACGTACTGAACGGAGGTGTTCCGCAAAGCCGTCACCCAATCTGTGTTTTGTCTCCCAGTGTAGAGGAGACCGCATCATGAGCTGCGAATACATTATACTGAATTGCAAAAAGTACAAGTAAATCGCTGTTTCATCTGGAAGAAGTGTTTGGGGCCCTGGACAGTGGGAAGGGAGGAGGTAAAAGGGCAGGTGTTGCATCTCCTGCTCTTGCACGGGAAGGTGCCATGGGAAGGGGAGAGGGTGTTAGGGGTGATTGAGGAATGGACCAGGGTTTCTCTCTTTTTCGCTTTCGTTTTCTCTCTCTTTCTCTCTCTCTCTTTTTCTCTCTCCTTTCTCTCTCTCTCTTTCCCGCTCTTTTTCTCTTTTTTTCTCTCTCTCTTTCTCCATCTCTTTTTCTCTCTCTTTCTCCATCTCTTTTTCTCTCTCGTTTTCTCTCACTTTTTCTCTCTCTCTTTATCTCTCTCTTTTTCTCTCTCCTTTCTCTTTCTTTCTTTCTCTCTTTTTGTCTCTCTCTTTTTCTCTCTCTTTTTCTCCCTCTTTTTCTCTCCTTCTTTCCCTCTCTTTTGCTCTCTTTCTCTCTTTTTACTTTCTCTCTTTTCCTTTTTTGCTCTCTTTTGCTTTTTTCTTTTTTCTCTCTTTTTTGCTCTCTCTCTCTTTCTCTCTCTCTTTTTCTCTCTCTTTGAACAATGGTCTCAACACTCACTCCTGGGGGGGACACCACTGTCTGCATCCCTCCAGTTTGGGAAACATCTGTCAAACATTACTCTCTGCTTTCTGTCCTTTATACCGATGCTGCCACATAATGCTGTAATTTTATCAACAAGCTTCCTAATGTGGAACCTTATCAAATGCCTTTTGAAAATCCATGTCCACAATCTAGCCCATTGTTGTGCCAATAACTAGACTCTAAAGGAACACTTGTAGTTCAAGTGTGTGAGACCCACTGACACAACAATAGACACAGAACCATTTAAAATGCTGTCAGTTTTTATGCATTCTCGGGGTTTGGGCATCGCTGGCAAGGCCGGCAGTTATTGTCCATCCCTAGTTGCCCTGAGGTGGTGGTGGGTCATCTCCTTGAACTGCTGCAGTCCGTGTGGTGCAGGTGCTCCCTCAATGCTCTCACGGTTTGATGCTCGGTCACTTCAGAGGGCAGTTAAGGGTCAACCACGTTGTCGTGGGACAGGAGTCACATATAGTTCGGACCGGGTAAAGACAGCAGGTTTCCTTCCCCAGTGAACCAGTTGGGCTTTTGCGACAATCCGACAACTTCATGATCATTTTTACTGATACAAGCTTTTTATTTCCGCTTATTAAATACTGAATTCAGATTCTCAAACTGCCATGGTGGGATTTAAATTCCCACCAACCCAATGTTCTCTCCTCTGCTGAAAGCATTAACTCATGCCTGGGCGTGGTTCTACAGGAATCGGACACCCTCCAGTACTGCACCCAAGCGCCCAATGTCGGCAGGCTGTTTCACCATGGAAAGGGACAAAGAAACTAGGCCTGATCCTGCCCTCCCCCAACATCGAGACACCCGCACTTCCCAGCACAGTTACTGTATCACACAGGTGCAAGAACCTTGACTGATTCATTTTTTATTCCCGCTCCTCACCCCCCACCTTGGGAGTCGGGGCAATTGTAGTACCACACTGGCTGGCTGAGATCAGCTAACCGCACAGCCCAGGGATAGAATCTGAGAACCATTGTGGCTCAGGTCCATGTTAATCACTGCACTTACTAAATGAGGCATCAGGGGGAGCTCTTATATTACTGTGAAAGTGATTTCAAAGAAACCTTCGTCCAACAGCAGTGGCCACTAATGACCGTTATGCTCGATAGTAAGATAATAAACTTACA
The DNA here is from genome assembly GCA_030390025.1 of Squalus acanthias. Taxonomy (NCBI): domain Eukaryota; kingdom Metazoa; phylum Chordata; class Chondrichthyes; order Squaliformes; family Squalidae; genus Squalus; species Squalus acanthias. The sequence continues at coordinate 254,011,313 of CM059425.1, forward strand.
GAATGGGCATATAATTGGCAAATGAAGTTCAACACAGATAAATGTGAGGTATTACATTTTGGTAGGAAGAATAGGGAGGTCACTTATTACTTGGAGGGTGCGAATCTAGATGGGGTAGAGGAATAAAGGGATCTCGGAGTACAAATAGACAAATCACTAAAAGTTGGGACACAGGTTAGCAAGGCCATAAAAAAAGCAGAAAAAGCACTAGGGTTTATTTCTAGAGGGATAGAATTGAAAAGTAGGGAATTTATGTTAAACTTGTATCGAACCTTGGTTAGACCACACTTAAGAGTATTGCGTACAGTTCTGGTCGCCATATTATAAAAAGGATATAGAGGCACTGGAGAGGGTGCAGAGAAGATTTACAAGGATGATACCGGAAATGCGAGGGTATACATATCAGGAAAGGATGAACAGGCTGGGTCTCTTTCCCCTTGAAAAAGGAAGGCTGAGGGGTGACCTAATAGAGGTCTTTAAAATTATGAAAGGTTTTGATAGAGTGGATACAGAGAGAATGTTTCCACTTGTGGTGAAGAGCATAACTAGAGGCCATCAATATAAGATAGTCACCAAGAAATCCAATAGGGAATTCAGAAGAAACTTCTTTACCAAAAGAGTGGTGAGAATGTGGAACTCGCTACCACAGGGAGTGGTTGAAGCAAATAGTATAGATTCATTTAAGGGGAGGCTAGACAAGCATATAAGGGAGAAGGAAATAGACGGTTAAGCTGATAGATTTAGATGAGGAAAGACGGGAGGAGGCTCGTGTGGAGCATAAACGCCGCCATGGACTTGTTGGGCCGAATGGCCTGTTTCAGTGCCGTATATCCTGTGTAATCCTATGCAATTGTATTGTAAACGCCTTGAGGAAGGAATGACCAATCAGTTAATAGCCCTTGTTTTGGCACAGGTCCAACCTCTAGGGTGCAAGATCCTCGGCATCGCGACTGATCAACATGGAATGATTCCACAATCCCTGTCAGACATCCTTTCAAAGTGGAAGCCGGAGGATGCGAAGAATCCAGTCTCTGATATTCCAAGAGTTCTGTACACGATTCCAAATGGCGGAAACCCAACTGGAGCCTCCATGACTGCGGACCGGAAGAGGGAGGTGTATGAGGTAAGTCACAACAAAGAATATTGATGGACGGTAAGGTTGCCAAACTCTGCTTGGACATAGTCCTGGAGGTTTCATCACATGACCTCCAACCGCCCCGCACAGAGAAACGGCCTCTTATTCCATCTCCCAATATTTTTATAATGAATGAGCGAAAGTGTTTAATGCAAATGGGGGGATAACAGACAGTACCCTGTTTTTGCTTTCTCCCCATATCCCTTGAACCCTTTAGCCTTAAGAAATATATCCAACTCCTTCTTGAATCTATTTAAAGAATTGGCCTCTACTGCCTTCTGTGGCAGAGAATTCCACAGGTTCACCACTCTCTGGGTGAAGAAATTCCTCCTCATTTCTGTCCTAAATGACTTAACCCTTATCCTTAGACTGTGACTCCTGGTTCTGGACTCCCCGACCATCGGGAACATCCTTCCTGCATCTAGTTTGTCCTGTCCTGTCAAAATTTTATAAGTTTCAATGAGATCCCCTCTCATTCTTCTAAACTCCAGCGAGTATAAACCCAATCGACCCAATCTCTCTTCATACGTCATTCCTGCCATCCCAGGTATCAGCCTTGTGAATCTTCGCTGAACTCCTTCCATGGCAAGAACATCCTTCCTCAGATAAGGCGACCAAAACTGCACACAATACTCAAGGTGTGGTCTCACCAAGGCCCTGTACAACTGCAGCAAGACATCCTTGTTCCTGTACTCAAACCCTCTCGCTATGAAGGCCAACATACCATTTGCCTTCTTAACCGCCTGCTGCACCTGCATGCTTACCTTCAGCGACTGGTGCACAAGGACACCCAGGTCTCATTGCACTTCCCCTTCTCCCAATCTATTGCCATTCAGATAATAATCTGCCTTTCTGTTTTTGACACCAAAGTGGATAACCTCACATTTATCCACGTTATATTGCATCTGCCACGCTTTTGCCCAATCACCCAACCTGTCCAAATCATCCTGGAGTTTCTCGGCATCCTCCTCGCAGCACACACGCCCACCCAGTTTTCTGTCGTCTGAAAACTTGGAGATATTACATCTAGTTCCCTTGTCTAGATCATTAATATATATTGTGAATAGCTGGGGTCCAAGGACCGATCCTGCGGTACCCCACTAGTCACTGCCTGCCACTCGGAAAAAGACCCGTTTATTGCAACTCTTTGCTTTCTGTCTGCCAGCCAGTTCTCTATCCAAGTCAATACCTTGCCCCCAATCCCATGTGCCTTAACTTTGCACGCTAATCTCTTATGCGGGACCTTATCAAAAGCCTTTTGGAAGTCCAAATACACCACATCCACTGGTTCTCCCTTATCTATTTTACCAGTTACATCCTCAAAAAATTCCAGTAGATTAGTCAAGCACGATTTACCTTTTGTAAATCCATGTTGACTTTGTCCGATCCTGTCACTGTTTTCCAAGGGCTCTGCTATTACATCTTTTATAATGGACTCTAGCATTTTCCCCATTACCGATGTCAGGCTTACCGGTCTGTAATTCCCCGTTTTCTCTCTACCACCCTTTTTGAATAGTGGGGTAACATTAGCTACCCTCCAATCCATGGGTACTGTTCCAGATTCCATCGAATGTTGGAAGATGATCAGCAATGCATCTACTATTCCTAGGGCCACTTCCTTAAGTACCCTAGGATGTAGATTATCAGGCCCTGGGGATTTATCAGCCTTCAATCCCATCAATTTCCCTAACACCATTTCCCTACAAATACTGATTTCTTTCAGTTCCTCCCTTTCATCAGACCCTATGTTCCCCAACATCTCTGGGAGGTTATTTGTGTCCTCCTTTGTGAAGACAGAACCAAAATATGTATTTAATTGGTCTGACATTTCTTTGTTCCCCATTATAAGTTCCCGTGATTCTGACTTCAAGGGACCTATGTTTGATTTCACTATGATCAGCCATGATCACATTGAATGGCGGAGCAGTCTAGAGGGGCCGAATGGCCTACTCCTGCTCCTGTCTTCTATGATTCTATGATTCTATGATTAACACCCCAGTGATTTCTCTCCCGGATTGCTTGTATGAGATCAGGTAAGGCACAACCAGAATATTGATAGATGGTAAATCCAGGAGATTAATCTTAAACCTCCTGGAGACTCCAGGACAATCCTGGAGAGAGTTGGCAACACTAATAGATGTTGGCTCTACTTCACATGATGGTGCTATTTCAACGCATGCTTGTGTTTCAAAGTCCGCCAGTGTATTGATGCATGGTCCTCATTTTCAAAACCCACCCACAGCCTGGCTCCAGCTCTCTTCCCCGTAGCCCACAACCAGCCCGAACCCTCGGCTTCTCTGACTCTCCCAAGTTCTTGCCGGCCTCCTGCCCTCGCTATTCCTCCACTGAAGACCAGTTGTAAGATACCCTGGTTGTGTATACGTAAGGTTAGGATTTGGTTTAATCTCATATATGATTGAGGTTTTTGCTTTCTTTTTACTTATAAATGTCTTGTGGATTTGTGCTGCAGTTAGAAATAATGAAATGGTTAAAGTTGTTCATTCCCAGGATGTTTTCGGGTTTAATGCGTCAGGGTACAGTTTGGCTAACTCTGCTGTTTAGTTCTGCTGAAACTGCAGGATTTGTGATTCACGTCTCATAGAGTCATAGGGGTAAAAATTCAGTTGGTTGCGCCTCCCGTTAGCGCCTTAAGAGGGAGCTAATGGGGCGCAAAGCCGCTAACGCCCGAGTGCAGCGATGTTTGCGCCGCTCCGGAACTTAACTAGACATTGTGCGGCGGCGCTAAACTTTACCGCTGCGACCACCTGCGCGCGCAGATTGTGACGTCATTCCATGGTGCAACGCCCTTGTGTCGCCCCGGAGCGGAAATTGAGTGGCGCCCCCTGCCTTACCGCCTGGCGCATCCAACGACCGGAAGACTGGAACGCTATCAATCGCTGTGGGGCTGGGGGGGGGCGCTATTTAAAGGGGGCCTCTTCCTGTCTTTTTCTGTGGTTAACATTTTTGCACCACTCGTTCTGAGAGAGAGAGAGAGATTCGGAGAGAGAGAAAGAGCGACTTCTGCATTGAGTCAACGCTTTGTGAGGTAGTTTTGCCTACTGATCCTAACAGTTGCCCCCCCCCCCGCTTTAAGAACTGGCCGGCGCCAGTGTGTCTGTGTTCCCTCGCTAACTGGCAGCAGCTGCGCTGCGCTCGCGCGCTGAGTTAGCGCCTCACTGCACGGCCTTTGCGCCTTAAGACAGGTGTGCAGCACCTGATTTAGCGCTCCACTCACCTCCCGGGGCGGTAAAAGTGAAGTTTCCAGTCAGTGGCGATAATTAGCGCCAGGCGCTAATATTTGCGTCCAGACAATATTTGCGCCCCAAACGGGGCGCGACCTAATTTTTCCCCCATAGAGTTATACAGCACAGAAAGAGGCCCTTCGGCCCATCGTGTCCGCGCCGGCCATCAAGCCCTGTCTATTCAAATCCCATTTTCCAGCACTTGGTCCGTAGCCTTGTATGCTATGGCGTTTCAAGTGCTCATCTAAATGCTTCTTGAATGTTGTGAGGGTTCCTGCCTCTACCACCCTTTCAGGCAGTGAGTTCCAGATTCCAACCACCCTCTGGGTGAAAAAGTTTTTCCTCAAATCCCCTCTAAACCTCCTGCCCCTTACCTTGAAATAATACCCCCTGGTTATTGACCCCTCTACTAAGGGGAAAAGTTCCTTTCTATCTACCCTATCTACGTCCCTCATCATTTTGTACACCTCAATCAGGTCCCCCCTCAGCCTTCTCTGTTCTAAGGAAAACAACCCCAGCCTGTCCAGTTTCTCTTCATAGCTGAAGCGCTCCAGCCCAGGTAACATCCTGGTGAATCTCCTCTGCACCCTCTCCAATGCAATCACATCCTTCCTATAGTGTGGCGAACAGAACTGCACACAGTATTCCAGCTGTGGCCTAACTAGCGTTTTGTGCAGCTCCATCATAACCTCCCTGCTCTTATATTCTATGCTTCGGCTAATGAAGGCAAGTATCCCATATGCCTTTTTAACCACGTTATCTACCTGTCCTGCTGCCTTCAGGGATCTATGTACATGCACACCAAGGTCCCTCTGATCCTTTGTCCTTCCTAAGGTCATACCATTCATGGTGTATTCCCTTGCCTTGTTAGTCCTCCCAAAATGCATCACCTCACACTTTTCAGGGTTAAATTCCATTTGCCACTGTTCTGCCCATCTAACCCATCTGCCCGTCTATATTGTTCTGCAACCTGAGGCTTCCCTCCTCGCTATTTACCACTCCACCAATTATCGTGTCATCTGCGAACTTACTGATCATACCTCCTACATTCATATCTGAATCATTAATGTACACTACAAACAGCAAAGGACCCAGTACCGATCCCTGCGGTACACCACTGGACACAGGCTTCCAGTCACAAAACAACCTTCGACCATCACCCTCTGCCTCCTGCCACTAAGCCAATTTTGGATCCAATGTGCCAAATTGCCCTGGATCCCATAGGCTCTTACCTTCTTGACCAGTCTCCCTTGCGGGACTTTGTCAAAAGCCTTACTGAAGTCCATGTAGACTACATCAACTGCACTATCCTCATCCACACACCAAGTCACCCCCTCGAAAAATTCAATCAAATTGGTTAGACATGATCTCCCCCTGACAAAGCCATGCTGACTATCCTTGATTAATCCTTGCCTCTCCAAATGGAGACTAATTCTGTCCCTCAGAATTTTTTCCAATAATTTCCCTACCACTGATGTTAGGCTCACTGGCCTGTAATTCCCTGGTTTATCCCTACTACCCTTCTTGAATAATGGTACTACGTTAGCTGTTCTCCAGTCCTCTGGCACCTCCCCTGTGGCCAGACAGGTTCTGAAAATTTGTGTCAGAGCCCCTGCAATCTCCTCCCTTGCCTCACACAGCAGCTTGGGATACATCTCGTCTGGGCCTGGGGAGTTATCCACTTTTAAGCCCGCTAAAATTGCTAGTACCTCCTCCCTCTCAATATTAATTTGTTCAAATATATCACAATCCCCCTGCCTGATTTCTATGCCTACATTGTCCTTCTCCATAGTGAACACAGATGCAAAATATTCATTTAAAACCTCACCCACAGCTTCCGGCTCGACACACAGATTGCCACTTTGGTCCCTAATGGGCCCTACTCTTTCCCTGGTTATCCTCTTGCCCTTAATATACTTATTAAATACCTTGGGATTTTCCTTTTTTTTGCCCGCCAGTGTTTTTTCATGCCCCCTCTTCGCTCTCCTAATTTCTTTTTTAAGTGCCCCCCTGCACTTTCTATACTCTCCTAAGGCTTCCACTGTTTTTAGTCCTTTGTATCTGCCAAAAGCCTCCCTTTTTTTTCTAATCCATTCTTGTATATCCCTTGACATCCAAGGTTCCCTGGGCTTGTTGGTCCCACCCTTGACCTTTACGGGAACATGTTGCTGTTGTACTCTCTCTATTTCCTTTCTGAAAGATTCCCACTGCTCTGATGTGGATTTTCCTGCAAGTAGCTGATCCCAGTCCACTTTGGCCAGATCCTGCCTTATCATATTAAAATCGGCCTTCCCCCAATTTAGAACCTTTATTTCCGGTCCATCTTTGTCCTTTTCCTTGACTACCTTAAATCTCACCGAATTATGGTCACTGTCACCAAAATGCTCTCCTACTGACACTTCTACCACTTGCCCAGCTACATTCCCTAGAATTAGGTCCAGTACCGCCCCCTCTCTTGTAGGACTTTCTACATGCTGGCTCAAAAAGCTCTCCTGGATGCAGTTTAAGAATTCCGCACCCGCTAAGCCTTTCACACTCTGACTATCCCAGTTAATATTGGGGAAGTTGAAATCCCCTACTATTATTACCCTATTATTTCTACACTTCTCTGAGATTTGCCTACATATCTGTTCCTCTATCTCCCCCCTGACTGTTTTGGGGCCTATAGTACACTCCCAGTAAAGTGCTTGCCCCCTTTTTGTTTTTAAGTTCTACCCATATCTTGGGCCCATCTCATTTCTCAATGTATTGACAAAGGTTAGTCAAACAGGATGAGGTCCTGCAACAAGAATTTAGGGAGCTAGGTAGCATATTAAAAAGCAGGACCTCAAAGGTTGTAATCTCTGGATTACTCCCGGTGCCACGTGCTCGTGAGTATAGGAATAGGAGGATTGAGCAGATGAATGCGTGGCTAAAGAGTTGGTGCAGGAGGGAGGGCTTTAGTTTCCTGGATCACTGGGTCTGCTTCAGGGGAAGTACAAGTCGGACGGGTTGCACCTGAACCGGAACGTGACCAACATCCTTGCGGGGAGGTTTGCTAGTGCTGTTTGGGAGTTTAAACGAACTTGGCAGGGGGCTGGGATACGGCATGAAGCGATAGTAGGGGGTGATGCACAGCCAAATATAGAGGAAAAAACAAGTAAGCCTGGAAGGCAGAGCAAATATGTAACGGCACAAGGGCATTGGTGAGACCACATCTGGAGTACTGTGTACAGTATTGGTCTCCTTATTTAAGGAAGGATGTAAATGCATTGGAAGCAGTTCAGAGAAGGTTTACTAGACTAATACCTGGAATGGGCGGACAGGCTATGCTTGTATCCGCTGGAGTTTAGAAGAGTAAGAGGTGACTTGATTGAGACATATAAGATCCTGAGGGGTCTGGACAGGGTGGATGTGGCGAGGATGTTTCCTCTTGTGGGAGAATCTAGAACTAGGGGTCACTGTTTAAAAATAAGGGGTCGCCCATTTAAGACAGAGATGAGGAGAAATTTTTTCTCACAGAGGGTCGTGAGTCTTTGGAACTCTCTTCCTCAGAGGGCGGTGGAAGCAGAGTCTTTGAATATTTTTAAGGCAGACGTAGATAGATTCTTGGTAAGCAAGGGGGTGAAAAGTTATCGGGGGTAGGCGGGAATGTGGAGTAATCGGATCAGCCATGATCTTATTGAATGGCGGAGCAGGCTCGAAGGGCTGAGTGGCCTACTCCTGCTCCTAATTCGTATGTTCGTATGTTCGTATGTTTCCACTGGCAGGAGGGTCAGTGACCAGAGGACACAGATTTAAGGTGATTGGCAAAAGAACTGGGGTCGAGATGAGGAGAATTTTTTTATGCAGCAAGTTGTGATGATCTGGAATGCACTGCCTCGAAGTGTTTGTCCACTAATATCAAGAGTCACTTCTAGAACAATGTCGCAACAAAAATCAGTTTCAGATTGACATGTGAATGGAATATCCAATAAGCAAGATGCTGTTGTCAGTTATAAGGACATTGGGATCAGTTCCCGAGCGGTAAACCTTGATCAAAGTGTTCCCCGACGAATCCTTCGCCCCTTCAACTCAACTCCTCATCAAAGAACTGTCAGGAATTTCACCGTCCCCTGTCTAGGGAAGCACTGAGTACCTGAATTTGGCTCGTCAACCGGTCCTGATTATACTACCAACCACTATTAGGATACATATAAACTGTGGAGTGAAAGAGTTCATCTCTTCTTGCTAAGTAATCAAATAAGAAGTCAGACCATGAAACCATGAACTAACGTTTCTTTATTAACTCTTCACGTTAAACAGTAAGAGTATGCAGGCACTGAGGTAGATATTTGATGGAATTCATGTCTGAGGTTATTTGGATTGTTCACTTGGGTAACTTAGCATCAGATGGCTTTACTGATTACAAGTTTGCTCATTACAAGTTTATATTTTACTCAAATTACTTGAATTATCTGCCGATCTCCGGCTGATGGAGCTCTTAAACTTCTCTCCACCTCTCTCTCTCTCTCTCTCTCTCTTCCTTTCCTGGTCTCTTCCTTCTTGACTCTTCTGCTCTTTTCCCTCCATCTACTATCCTTGCAACTTGATTGACTTCTATGTCGAAAACATTGGGCCAAAAATTCATCCCGCGACGCGAGAGTACGCACTGCGTACTCTCGCGTATTCTCTCTCCAATTGCCGGTTTTCTGCATGCCCTGCGCATGCGCTGAAAACCGGCACTTGGTCTTTTGATAAGGGGGCGGTTCCTCGGTGCATCGCGTGCGCGCTACAGGCTGCGCGCACGCTGTGCACTTCATGCTTTGGATGCGCAGGTAAGTACGGAAGATTTTAGAAATGGAAAAAGGAGGAGTAAGACCCACTTTTAACAAGGTAAGTAGTGAATTAAGTATTTTTTTGAATTTTTTTTAACAGGTATATCTTTTTTAGAGACTTTAAAGACAGGTAAGTTTATTTTTATAACTTTTTAAAAGATTTTAAATTTTTTCAAAAATTAAATTTTTTATTTAAAATGGTTAATTTATTTAACTATACTTATTTTATTAATGTGATGTTTTTTTTTAATTTAATTGAGGTTTAGCTGTTATTTTGGGGGGGTGTAAGATTCATAGATTTCACAGCACGTATGTGAAACTTATGAATGGAAGATGGTGTGCTGCCATTGGCTCTAACTGAGTCACGTGATCCCACAGCTCGCACGAATTCACTACGCGGTGGGATACGCAAGCACTGCCCAGCTGATGTCTGGAACATCAAGTTCGTGCGAGCTGGATCTGAAAAAGCACAAGCGGAGTGAGAGATCGCGGGGAAGCCTTACCCCCGCGGGAACAGAGCGAGATCAATTTCTGGGCCATTATCTTTTCCATGTTGGATTAACAAAGCAAATTCAACAACTTGCATTGATCTACATTTTTTTAATGCAGAAGAACATTCTAATGCACTTCAGAGGCGGAATCGGACAAAAATGGATGGCAAGACAAAGAAGGTGATATTAGCAGGGGTGAGAGATGGGCTTTAAGGAGGTCTTAACGGAGGAAGCGGAGAGGTTTTAGAAGGAAATTCCAGAGCGTGGGGCCTAGATGGCTGAAGGCCTGGTCTCCAATGGTGGGACGGAGGGAGAGAAGTTTTTTGTTTATTATTCGTTCATGGGATCTGGGCGTCGCTGGCAAGGACAGCATTTATTGCCCATCCCTTTCTGATTTCCTGAGTTCTGCAGGAATGCTGGAAACTCCATGTTGAAGACACCTTGATCCCTTTTTAGGCCTTTTTGGCCACAATCTCCAGTCTGAAAACTCACTCCTTTGCTGATGGCACTTCCACATCTGAAACTGTCAGTGCTGTAAACTGAAACTGTCGTAAAATAGAGGAACGATTTACACCTAGAAATGAAGACATTAGGAAAAACTTCCCACTGTATAAATTCGATGTGTACTTTTGTTTTTGCAGATTGCCAGAAAATACGATTTACTGATAATTGAAGATGATCCATATTACTTTCTGCAGTATGAAAAGGTAAAAGAAAGAAAGACTTGCGTTTCTATAGCGCCTTTCATGACCAAGGGGCTTTACAGCCAATGAAGTGCTTTTGAAGTGTAGTCACTGTTGTAATGTAGGAAATACTGTAGCCAATTTGTGCACACAAGCTCCCACAAACAACAGTGAGATGTTGAAATTTGGGATAAATATTGACCAGGACACCAGGGCAATTCCCCTGCTCTTCTTCGAAATAGTGCCATGGGAATTTGGTGAGTGAGGGAATTCGGTGAGGTGGGGGTAAGAGGTTCTGCTTGATACAGAAAAAAAAATAAACAACTCGGGTTAAATTAGGACAGTGGGTTAAGTTACAGTAAAGACCTTAAACATATAACTAATTGTAATAAATTAAACAAGGTTATTACCGAGATTAAAGACTATTAATAGACAATTGAGTATTTCTTGAAAACCTAATTAGTTAAATAAAATACAATTGAGATGGCAGGGCAGGTGATGTGTTGCAGCTGTAGCATGTGGGAGCTGGTGGACCCCAGTGTGATCCACAGCAACCTCATCTGCAGTAAGTGTCTGCAGCTCGAGGAACTTCGGCTCAGAATTGATGAGCTGGAGTCACACCCCTTAGGTTAAATACTTCAGATTTGGTCCATGGTCAGGGACAGGAGGGTGTGACTACGAGTGAGGCAAATGTGGGGATCCAGAAGGTAGCATTGGAGGAGCCTCAGCCCTTGCACTTGTCCAACAGGTACAAGGTTCTTGCAGCCTGTGTGGACGAGAGCAGGGACTGCAGTGAGGATGAGCAAACTGACCACAGCACCATGGTACAGGGGGCCATTCAAGTTGGGGAAGTAAAAAGGAATGTAGTAGTGGTAGGGGACAGTATAGTTAGGGGGATAGATACTGTTCTCCGCAGCCGAGAGTGAGTCTCGAAGGCTGTGTTGCCTGCCCGATGCCAGGGCTAAGGACATCTCCTCGGGGCTGGAGAGGAATTTGGAGTAGGAGAGGAAGGATCCAGTTGTCGTGGTCCACATAGGAACCAACGACAAAGGTAGGACAAAGAATGAGGTTCTGCTGAGGGAGTCTGAGCAGCTAGGGGCTAAATTAAAAAGTAGAACCACAAAGGTAATAATCTCTGGATTACTACCTGAGCCACGAGCAAATTGGCATAGGGTCAATAAGATCAGCGAGTTGAATGCATGGCTCAAGGATTCGTGTGGGAGAAATGGGTTTCGATTCACTGGCACCAGTACTGGGGAAAGAGGGAGCTGTTCCATTGCGACGGGCTTCACTTGAACCGTGCTGGGACCAGTGACCTGGCGAATTGAATAACTAGGGCTGTAGATAGGGCTTTAAACTAAATAGTCGGGGGGGAGGGTTTCAAGTGAGGGGAAACTTAGAAAGTTAAAGAGATAGGACAAGTCAATAGTGCAGGGTAGCGAGAGGGGTAATGATAACCAGAGTGTGACAGGAAGGGACAGAGCGTACAAGCATAAGTGTGCACCAGCAAATAGAGTCAGAGTAGGGAAAAATGGTAAAAAGACAAAATTAAAGGCTCTTTATCTGAATGCATGCAGCATTCGTAACAATATAGATCAATTGACGGCACAAATAGAAATAAATGGGTATGATCTGATAGCCATTACAGAGACGTGGCTGCAAGGTGACCAAGGCTGGAAACTGAATATTCGGGGGTATTTGGCATTTTGGAAGGATAGGCAGAAAGGAAAAGGAGGTGGGGTAGCTCTGTTAATAAAGGATGAGATCAGTACAGTAGTGAGAAATGATCATGGCTCGGAAGATCAAGATGAAGAATCAGTTCGGGTGGAGATAAGAAATAATAAGGGAAACAAGTCACTGGTGGGAGTTGTTTATAGGCTCCCTATCAGTAGCTATACTGTGGGACAGAGTGACGTAATAAAGACTCACTACGCACTTGAACATAAAGCAAGGCTTTAATCAACTTGTAACAAAACATGGAGGTCTAGTTAGCAGTCACTAGCTTCCTGTTTCCAGATTGTCTCTGCCCAAGGTGGGCCCATGCCTGAGTATTTATACTCCCTGGACGGCGCCCCAGCTGGCCGCCCAGTAGTACTTCCTGAGTTGTTACTTGCGATTTATGACACAGAGTATAAATCAAGAAATAATGGAGGCTTGTAAGATAGATACTGCAATAATCGTGGGCGATTTTAATCTTCACATAGATTGGACTAATCAAATTGGCAAAGGTAGCCTTGAGGACAAGTTCATAGAGTATATTCATGACAGTTTCTTAGAACAATACATTGGGGAACCAACCAGGGGACAGGCTATTTTAGATCTGGTAATGTGTAATGAGACAGGATTAATTAATCATCTCATAGTAAAGGATCCTCTAGGGAAGAGTGATCATACCATGGTAGAATTTTACATTCAATTTGAGGGTGAGAAACTTGGGACTGAAACTAATGTCTTAAACTTAAATAAAGGCAATTACAAGGGTATGAAGACAGAGTTGGCTAAAGTGGACTGGGAAAATAGATTAAAAGATAAGATGGTAGATAAGCAGTGACAGAATTTTAAGGAGATATTTCATAACTCTCAAGAAAGATATATTCCAGTGAGAAAGAAAGACTCTATGATAAGGATGAACCATCTGTGGCTTACTAAGGAAGTTCAGGAGGGGATCAAATTGAAAGAAAAGACATACAATGTTGCGAGGATTAGTGGTAGGCCAGAAGATTGGGAAATTTTTAGAAACTTGCAAAGGATGACTAAAAAAATAATAAAGAGGGAGAAAATAGATTATGAGTATAAACTAGCAAGAAATATAAAAACAGACAGTAAGAGCTCCTACAAGTATATAAAAAGGAAGAGAGTAGCTAAAGTAAACATTGGTCCCTTAGAGGCTGAGACTGGGGAATTAATAATGGAAAAGAAGGAAATGGCGGAGACTTTGAACAAATATTTTGCATCTGTCTTCATGGTAGAAGACACTAAAAGCATCCCAATTATAGTGGAAAATCAAGGGGCATAAGGGAGGGGGGAACTTAAAACAATCAATTCCAGCATTTTCCCAATGACAGATGTTAGGCTGTCTTTATCGTTACAAATTCTATGGGCTGGATTTTGATACTGGGGCGGGTTGGGGTCGTGTCATCCACTTTTCGTGTTATCCACCCGACTGCGATTGGATGTGGGAGATTGATGCATTTTTCACCTAATTGGGCAATTGAGTTCCAGCATGTTGGAACCCATGAACCAATTAGTGTTTTCAGTCTGAAAGTCGCCTCTGATGATGTCATCATTGCTGCTGCATTGAAGGTCTGCAAAGACTGCCTGGCCTTTGCTGTGAGAGGACCTGCAGGCAAAATGAGCAGCAGCAGCCCTAAGTCTGCTCCCAGATATTTTTGCACCACCACTCCCAGATATGTCTCCTCCCAATCCATCCATCCATAGCCATCCATCCATCCAGCCTCCTGCCTGTCTGTTAAGGGCCTCAACAGCCTATCCCGCCTCTTAGAGGTGGGACGGAGTCGGGACCAGCAGACACGATTTAATGAAAATTGCGTGGAGGCGGGCTTGTGCCCGCCCACCAGTTTTCACAATTTTAACCACTCACACGCCTCCAAACCCACCTCCACGGGTCAATGAAAATCCAGCCCTATGTCTTTGTGCTGGGAGAGCAAACACAAATACAGTGCAGTGGTTATGTTACTGGGCGAGTGATGTACACAACATGAGCTCAAATCCCACCATGGCAGTTTGAGAATTTGAATTCAGTTTTAAAAATCTGGAATGAAAATTGCTGGTATCAGTAAAAGTGACCATAAATTGTCGTAGAAACTCAACTGGTTCACTAATGCCCTTTTAGGGAAGGAACTCTGCCGTCCTTACCCGGTCTGGCCCATATGTGACTCCAGTCCCACAACAACGTGGTTGACTCTTAATTGCCCTCTGAAATGGCCGAGCAAGCCAATCAGATCAGGGCAACTAGGGATGGGCAATAAATGCCGGCCTTGCTGGAGACACCCACATCCCGAGAATGAATCATAAAAATCAAAGCCAGAAAAGTCTCCCTTTTTGATTCTCGCCGCTCACCGTCATCATCTATATTTGAAACAACTGATGAGCTCATTGGAGATATTTAACCCAACAGCTTGAAGGAGCTAATTTAAGATGCATAGTCACTGAGTCAACACCTCACTAATTGTCATTTGAACTGCATGTTGATGCGTTCTCCCATATACTGTTAGGCTGAGCGGTTCCACATTTTGAAGAGAAAGATTCATGAATGCCGTAACAAGGCTGTTAATGTTGATCCTGCAGGAACTCGTTCTAATTTGTTTGGGAGACTAACGGAACTCGCTCTTTAAGCATTTAGACATGAAGGGGTTGCCGCGGTAACGAAAGCATAAGTGCGTTCATATGAAATTCTTTCTGCTATTTTATGAAAGGCAGAAACCCATTTTAAAAGGAGAAATAATCAAAACCGAATTGTGGATGCTTTGGTAATAATTTTCCAAAACTCCCTGAACTCAGCAAAGGTCCCGGCAGATTGGAAAACTGCTAATGTAACACCCTTATTTAAAAAGGGTTGTAGGCAGAAGGCTGGAAATTATAGACCAGTTAGCCTAACATCTGTGGTGGGTAAAATTTTGGAGTCTATTATTAAGGAGACAGTAACGGAACATTTAGATAAACATAATTTAATAGGACAAAGTCAGCATGGCTTTATGAAGGGGAAGTCATGTCTGACAAATTTGCTCGAGTTCTTTGAGGACATAACGTACAGGGTGGATAAAGGAGAACCAGTGGATGTAATGTATTTAGACTTCCAGAAGGCATTCGACAAGGTGCCACATAAAAGATTATTACTCAAGATAAAAAATCACTGGATTGGGGGTAATATTCTGGCATGGGTGGAGGATTGGTTATCTAACAGGAAGCAGAGAGGTGGGATAAATGGTTCATTCTCGGACTGGCAACCAGTAGCCAGTGGTGTTCCGCAGGGGTCGGTGCTGGGTCCCCAACTCTTTACAATCTATATTAACGATTTGGAGGAGGGGACCGAGTGTAACATATCAAAATTTGCAGATGATACAAAGATGGGAGGGAAAGTAGAGAGTGAGGAGGACATGAAAAACCTACAAGGGGATATAGACAGGCTGGGTGAGTGGGCAGAGATTTGGCAGATGCAATACAATATTGGAAAATGTGAGGTTATGCACTTTGGCAGGAAAAATCAGAGAGCAAGTTATTATCTTAATGGCGAGAAACTGGAAAGTACTGCAGTACAAAGGGATCTGGGGGTCTTGGTGCAAGAAAATCAAAAAGTTAGTATGCAGGTGCAGCAGGTGATCAAGAAAGCCAATGGAATGTTGGCTTTTATTGCTAGGGGGATAGAATATAAAAACAGGGAGGTATTGCTGCAGTTGTATAGGGTATTGGTGAGACCGCACCTGGAGTACTGCATACAGTTTTGGTGTCCATACTTAAGAAAAGACATACTTGCTCTCGAGGCAGTACAAAGAAGGTTCACTCGGTTAATTCCGGGGATGAGGGGGTGGACATACGAGGAGAGGTTGAGTAGATTGGGGCTCTACTCATTGGAGTTCAGAAGAATGAGAGGCGATCTTATTGAAACATATAAGATTGTGAAGGGGCTTGATCGGGTGGACGCGGTGAGGATGTTCCCAATGATGGGTGAAACTAGAACTAGGGGACATAATCTTAGAATAAGGGGCTGCTCTTTCAAAACTGAGATGAGGAGAAACTTTTTCACTCAGAGGGTAGTGGGTCTGTGGAATTTGCTACCCCAGGGAGCTGTGGAAGCTACTTCATTAAATAAATTTAAAACAGAAATAGACCGTTTCCTAGAAGTAAAGGGAATTAGGGGTTACGGGGAGCGGGCTGGAAATTGGACATGAGTTTGAGTTTTGATCGGTCAAGGCCCTGTGGGTGGAGGAGCGGGCCCAGGGGCCGAGTGGCCTGGTCCTGCTCCTACTTCTTGTGTTCTTTAGAGTTGAGGTTGGATCAGATCAGCCATGATCTCATTGAATGGCGGAGCAGGCTCGAGGGGCCGATTGGTCTACTCCTGCTCCTATTTCTTATGTTCTTATGAAAATATTGGGGATGCTGGAGATCTGGAATAAAGACAGAAAATGCTGGCAACACTCGGCAGGTCCGGCAGCCTCTGTGGAGAGAGAATCAGAATTAACAACATTTCAGGCCGGTGACCTCTCCCCAAAACAAGGATCACCGACCCGAAATGTTAAAGCTCTTTCTCTCACCGTTTAAAAGAAACTAGTGAAATAGCAGGCGGAGGTCTTTCCTGCAGTGTTAATGTGCTGTTTACTAATATTAAACGGTGAGATTTACATCCCAAAGTGGTAGCTTCTTTTAAAGAAAGAAAGACTTGTATTTATATAGCGCCTTTCATGAATCAGGATGTCCTAAAGTGCTTTACAGCCAATTGAAGTGCAGTCACTGTTGTAATGTAGGAAACGCAGCAGCCAATTTGCGCACAGCAAGCTCCCACAAACAGCAATGTGATGATGACCAGATAATCTGTTTGTTAGTGATGTTGATTGAGGAATAAACATTGGCCAGGACACTGGGGAGAACTCCCCTGCTCCTCTTCGAAATAGTGCCATGGGATCTTTTACGTCCACCTGAGAGAGTAGACGGGGCCTCGGTTTAATGTCTCATCCCATAAAGCAGTGCTCCCTCAGTGCTCCCCTGGAGTGTCAGCCTAGATTTTTGTGCTCCAGTCTCTAGAGTGGGACTTGAACCCACAATCTTAGACTCGGAGGTGAGAGTGCTACCCACTGACCCACAGCGGACACGCCATGAAAGATCTTCAAATTGTTCTTCTGTATAAACAACTGATTGTGGCTCTCTTGTGTTTTTCATTTGATTTGCAGCCTTGGGCTCCATCTTTCCTTTCTTTGGATGTTGATGGGCGAGTAATGAGGGCAGACTCCTTCTCCAAGATCATGTCTTCAGGGTAAGGATGCTGTCTTGCCTTTGAGGTTTATTGAAGGGTAGGTAGCTGGGCAGCCTGCTCCGGCACTGCCTTCTGCCCAGAGAAAAGAAGCTCCAGTCTACAGCCAGTTAGATTTTAATGTGGAGATCACGAGCGGGAACATGGGCTCGCTTCTGATTTGAGACGATTCCTCGTTACGTTCACATTGTTCCCAGGCCGGCCCGATGCGAGACTCCCAAAACAAGCGCTCTACTCGGAGCTCCGACATGGTAAGAGAGCCCCAGGTGGGCAGAGGAAACGCTTCAAGGACACCCTCAAAGCCTCCTTGAAAAAGTGCAACATCCCTACCGACACCTGGGAATCCCTGGCCCAAGACCGCACAAAGTGGAGGAGAAGCATCCGGGAAGGCGCCGAACACCTCGAGCCTCTTCGCCGGGATCAAGCGGAAGCCAAGCGCAAACAGCGGAAGGAGCGCACGTCAACCCAAGCACCCCACTCACCCGGCCCTTCAACCACCGTCTGCCCCACCTGTGACAGAGACTGTAGGTCCCGCATTGGACTCATCAGTCACCTGAGAACTCATTTTTAGTGTGGAAGCAAGTCATCCTCGGTTCCAAGGGACTGTCCAAGAGAAGAGTATGGAGAACCGAAATCTCTGGGAGAGCCATTACTTTCATCCCTAAAAAAGGTGCCTGGATTGCACTGGGTGGCTCAGATTGGGAGTTTAACATAGTGGAAGGATCAACACTACGTGCCCTGTCCTCATCCACTGTGTCACAGTTTTCGGCTATTTCAAAGAACAATGGTTTCTGTTGGAACAGCTGTTAGAATACGAGGTCAAACCCATTTAAATAATCACCCTCAACACCAGTTGGTGAAGTTGGGAGTAAGGGCCTTAGTCAGGGTAGTTTTGGGGAGGAGCTGAACGTGGACTTTGATGTTTGCCATACTTGATGAAGAAATGGAGCCACGTTCATTGAGCTGCTTGAGCTGAAGAACGCAACCTTCCCTTCCTTAAAAACACAAATTTAAAAAATAGGCAGCAAGTATTTGAAGCCTCTGATCTTGTTCTGTGTTTAAATAGGCTGAGGATCGGATTCCTAACTGGGCCCAAGCCTCTCATCGACCGAATCGTTCTACATATCCAAGCGTCCACAATGCACACCAGCACCTTCACACAGGTGAGCAAGTTTACTTCTGGCTAACATCAAGCTAAAATCAAAGGGGTAAATCTTTAACTATCACTATCGGCCGGAAGGGAACAGATCGAACACCCGTTATTTATTTTTACATTTCTAACAATTAATTCTCAGAAAACGTGGGTTGAAATCGGGCTCGACAGTATTAGTCTCGAACACATTAACACATTTGTGTGAAATTTCGTTTAACAAAGACATTGACCCATTTTACTTTAAAGGGATTGATAATTTGATAAAATGGTGGAGGGAGGGATTTCATACGGCTGTGTTAATGAGTCCATTGCAAACCACATCTGAATAAGTACAAGAAAAGACCATCGATCCTGTCCCATCCCAGCATGGTGTGACATTCACACACAACATTTTGCCCCCCTTCCCCCAGCACTCCCACCAGCAGTCAGGGGGTCTCCTGGGAGAGGTCAAAAACCAGAGAAAGAGACATGAGAGAAAGAACTTGCATTTAGATAGCATCTCACACGACCTCAGGACGTCCCAAAGCCCAAGTTTAGAAAATGGGACTTTCTTTCATTGATGTCTTGTCAGTGTAAAAGTGATTGGTTGCCTGTGAAACACTTTGAGGTGGATGTCAGGTGCCTAATAAAAGCATATCCGTATCTCCATATCTCTCTGTACATCTCTCAACTCGCTTGCTTTCAATCTCTCTCTCTCTCGTTCACGTACTCTATTGAAACTCTCCCTTTTTGAATCCAGTTGTGCTCAGCACCTGAAATGAACGGTTCAGAGAGAAAAAAAATTCTCTAATCACCACCCGTAGCAACAACATCAATCCGTCTGTGAAGATTTCCTCTGCCATTTCTAAAAGAAAGACGACTTCCATTTCTATAGCGCCTTTCATGACCTCAGGACATCCCAAAGAGCTTTACAGCCAATGAAGTACTTTTGAAGTGTAGTCACTGTAGGAAATGCGACAGCCAATTTGTTCACAGCAAGCTCCCACAAACAGCACCGTGATAATGACCAGATAATCTGTTTAAGTGATGTTGATTGAGGGATAAATATTGGCCAGGACACCGGGGATAACTCCCCTGCTCTTCTTCGAAATAATGCCATGGGATCTTTTCCGTCCACCTGAGAGAGCAGACGGGGCCTCGATTTAACGTCTCATCCGAAAGACGGCATCTCCAACAGTGCAGCACTCCCTCAGTAATTGAGGGTAAGGAAAAAAGCATAAATTAAGTACATAGACAGCAGGGGAGTGCATGATAATGGAGAATAGGAAGAGATTAGAAGAGAATTCAAAAAAACAATTAGGAAGGCAAAGAGGAACGATGAAATTAAAATATCAAGGAACATAAAACAAAATAGTAAAATATTTTACAGGCACATCAATAAAAAAAGGAAGGTTGGGATGGGAATAGGGCCATTAAGGGATAGACAGGATAATACCACAGGTAACAATAGAGAGATGGCAGAAATATTAAATAATTATTTTGCTTCAGTATTTACCAGGGACTTAGAACAGGTGGACATGACATTGGAGGATGAAATAAATACATTTAAAATAAAAAGAGGGGATATATTAAATAAACTAATCAAACTCAGAGGATAATACCCCTCGTCCGGATGGATTGTATCCACACATTTTAAAAGAATCTAGGGAAGATATAGCAGAGGCATTACTACTCATATTTAATAATTCATTAGAAAAAGGTGTAGTGCCAGAGGACCGGCAGATAGCTAACATAATACCTTTATTTAAGAAGGGGGATAGACCAGTCAGCTTAACATCGGTGGTAGGAAAAATAATGGACTCCCTACTAAAGGAGAAAATAGAAGAACATTTCGAAACCAAAAACATGGTAATGAATAATCAGCATGGATTTCAAAAGGGAAAGTCTTGCTTGACCAACCTCATTGAATGTTTTGAAGAGGTCACAGAGAGAGTAAACAATGGTAATGCAGTAGATGTAATTTATCTAGATTTTCAAAAGGCCTTTGATAAGGTACCCCATAATAAACTGATGAACAAGGTCAGAGAATGCAGAGTCAGGGGACAAGTAGCAGAATGGATTGCTGGCTGGCTACAAGACAGAAAGCAGAAAGCAGGAGTAAAGGGTAGCTATTCACAGTGGCAGAAGGTGGGTAGTGGTGTTCCACAAGGATCAGTGCTGGGACCACTTTTGTTAACAATTTCCATTAACGATTTAGACTTTGGAATAAAAAACACAATTTCTAAATTTACGAATGACACCAAATTGTGGGGGACAGTCAATACTGAGGAGGACTGCAACAAATTACAGGAGGACATGAATAAACTTGCAGAATGGGTAAATAATTGGCAAATGAAGTTCAACACAACTGAATGTGAGGTATTACATTTTGGTAGGAAGAATAGGGAGGTCACTTATTACTTGGAGGGTGCGAGTCTAGGTGGGGTAGAGGAA
Source organism: Squalus acanthias (assembly GCA_030390025.1). Classification (NCBI taxonomy): domain Eukaryota; kingdom Metazoa; phylum Chordata; class Chondrichthyes; order Squaliformes; family Squalidae; genus Squalus; species Squalus acanthias. Next base: position 254,032,231 of record CM059425.1, read on the forward strand.
CAAAGGGATCTCGGAGTACAAATACATTAATCATTAAAAGTTGCGACACAGGTTAGCAAGGCCATACAAAAAGCAAACCAAGCACTAAGGTTTATTTCTAGAGGGATAGAATTGAAAAGTAGGGAAGTTATGCTAAACCTGTACCGAACCTTGGTTAGACCACACTTAGAGTACTGCGTACAGTTCTGGTCGCCATATTATAAAAAGGATATAGAGGCACTGTAGATCGTGCAGAGAAGATTTACAAGGATGATACCAGAAATGCGAGGGTATACATATCAGGAAAAGATCAACAGGCTGGGTCTCTTTTCTCTTGAAAAGAGAAGTCTGAGGGGTGACCTAATAGAAGTCTTTAAAATTATGAAAGGTTTTGATCAAGTGGATACAGAGAGAGTGTTTCCACTTGTGGGGAAGAGCATAACTAGAGGCCATCAATATAAGATAGTCACCAAGAAATCCAATAGGGAATTCAGAAGAAATGTCTTTACCCGAAGAGAGGTGAGAATGTGGAACTCGCTACCACAGGGAGTGGTTGAAGCGAATAGTATAGATGCATTTAAGGGGAGGCTAGACAAGCATATGAGGGAGAAGGGAATAGAGGGTTATGCTGATAGATTTTAATGAGGAAAGACGGGAGGAGGCTCGAGTGAAGCATAAATGCCGGCATGGACTGGTTGGGCCGAATGGCCTGTTTCTGTGCCATGTATCCTATGGAATTCCATGTACTGCACTGGAGTGACAGCCTGGATTTTTGTGTTTAAATCTCTGGAGTGGGACTTGAACCCACAACCTTCTGACTCAGAGATGAAAGTGCTACCCACTGAGCCAAGACTATCACTTCAGAGTAACTTAGTTGAAGGACACCTCGGGTATAATGAGGGAATTATATTTCATCTCTAGGTAGTATTTGTAAAACAATTAAGAGCTGAGCATTTGTTTTATGAATCGACTTTAACATCATCACAGCTCTGTGACTCGACCTCTTCTGTAACAAATGAATGGGGAAAGGAAGCAGGATTGAAAACTTTCCAGAGTCTGTGCGTGAAGGCCAAACTCTTAATCGGCTTTCCAAAAAGAAGCAGGTGCCAAGGCTGAATGATTGATTTTCACAATCAGATCAGTGGATCGGTCGTGTAAACGGCGCTCGCCCGTTCTATCAGACCTACGCTGTATCGCTTCCATTTAAATCATGTTTGGCCCGACTACCATCCTGAATCAAAAATCTAAGCAGCATGTTCTTGGTCCTGTTCTTGGCCTTGCTCCTGCTCCATCAGGGTGTGACTGGTCTTCACCGGCCTATCGTCACTCATTCAGTCGGTCAATGTCCATCGGTTCTATTTATATCGGGAAACATTAATGGGGGGGTTGCGGAGACGGGCAATTTTTAACCTAAACCCACCTGTCGGGTAACAGACTGGACCGTTTGAAGTCAACAGCAAGTAATATTGGGCGGGATGTAAAACCGGCGTTCCACCCGATCCCATGGGATTCCCGCCCTGCCAATGTGTCAACTAAAGTTGCACAGAGAAGTCAAACCTTGTGTTCAACTCTTGGTATTGTTGCTTACTTAAGTCTGACAACGTGCGTACAGTTAATTTCTGTTCCATTATAGCTCATGGTTGTGCAGCTACTTCAACAATGGGGACCGAATGGCTTCCTGGAGCATGTTGACAGGTAAAGATTACAACGTAACATCTGCCTTTTCTCTCTCTCTCTCTAAGTAATGGGATATGACCAGTGAATTAGTCGGGAGTTTATATTTCATTCTCCTTTCTTCTAGCTTTTAGAGGCTGAGATTGTTCTCCTTAAGGGGAGATTTGATAGAGGTGTTCAAAATCATGAAGGGTTTTGACAGAGTAAATAAGGAGACACTGTTTCCAGTGGTGGAAGGGTCGGTAACCAGAGGACACAGATTCAAGATAATTGGCAAAAGAAGCAGAGGGTGAGATGAGAAAATAAATTACGCAATGAGTTGTTATGATCTGGAATGCACTGCCTGAAAACGATGACAACTCAATCCTACTTGTGCTTCGTGGGTCTCCACTTGGTGGGGGTCCCTAAATGGAGTGGCACCCACAACTAGTGGGGCTCCCTGCATGTACCCCAGTCCCCTCCGATCAGAGAATCCCAGAAGGGGTAGACAGCAAGTTCACTTAAAAAAATGTGTCTTTCTGTCTGTCTGTCTGTGTGTCTGTCGATCTCTATCTATGCTTGCATTTATATAGCGCCTTTCACGACCTCAGGACATCCCAAAGCACATTACAGCCAATGAAGTACTTTTGAAGTGGAGTCAATGTTGTAATGTAGAAAATGATCATTGGAAGTGAGGCCTTCTCGCTGCTGAAGGCATGTGGGCTCGGTTTTGGCCATGTTAGGCAACCGCAAAGTAATTGGGGAGTCCTGACCCCTTGACCTCGCTCTTTCCCCCCCACCGACCACCCCACCCTTATACTGGCTCCAGCATTACTGTTAAGCATTCCTTTTATAGACTATACAGCTTAAGCTTCTCTCGCCTTTCCTCATGCCCTTTGCACCTTGGAGTGAGTCTTGTTGCACTTTCCTGTCCTCTTTCTAATGCGAAGGATATCTTTTGTGCTGTGGTGACTATAAAACACAGAGCCCTAAATAGGGGCTGATCATTGCATTGTAAGATCTCGTATAGACTTATAAGAACCAACTTTCCTCCCGACATCTCCACCTAAAGTGCTCGCTCCCTCCTTTCTCTCTCTCTCTCCCCCTTTCCCTCTCTCTCATTTCTCTCTCTCCCACCTTTCTCTCTCTCTCCCTCCTTTCTCTTCCTCCCCTTTCTCTCTCTCTCCTTTCTCTCTCTCATCCCTCCTTTCTCTTCCTCACTTATCTCGCTCTCTCCCTCCTTTCTCTTCCTCCCCTTTCTCTCCCTCTCCCTCCTTTCTCTCTCTCTCCCCCACCATTCTTTCTCCCTGCCTTCTCTCTCTCTCGCCCTCCTTTCTCTCCCCTCTCTCTCCTTTCTCTCCCAACCCTTTCTCTCTCTACTTTCTCTCTGTCTCTCTCCTTTCTCTCCCACCCCTTTCTCTCTCTCTACTTTCTCTCTCTCTGTCCTTTCTCTCCCTCCCCTTTCTCTCGCTCTCTCCCTCTCCTTTCTCTCTCTCTCTCTCCCTCCTTTCACTCCCTCCCCTTTCTCTGTCCATCTCCCTCTCTCTCTCCTAGCTCGCTCTCCTTTCTCCTACTCTCTGGTTCTCTATCTCACTCTCCTTTCTCCCCTCTCTCCCCTCTCCTTTCTCTACTCTCACTCTCTCCCAATCTCTCTCTCACTCTCTCTCTTGCCCCCCTCTCCACCCCTGCTGTAAGGGTCCCGAGAGGATTGGGTTTACCCTGGTGGGCCAGGGCCCCAGCACAAATTGGTGCTGATTGTCAATCTCGCTCCAGAGACCCCGGAAGGAATGTCTCGTGTGTGATATGTTCAAAGCAATGCTGGCAACAGTTATAATTTTTAAAGGCACTACTTAGATGAGGAGCTCTGTGTGTGTCGTAGAAGAAGATAAGAGTTACTTTTGAGAGAACTTAAAAGAATAACTTCATTCTCTGTACAACAGATGCCAACATATTACTGGCATCAGTGACTGACCTGAATTGTTCTTTCTCCATTCTGTTTCCGGCAGAGTGGTGGCGTTTTACAGCAAGCAGCGGGACGCCATGCAGTCGTCTGCTGAAAGGTGGCTGAAAGGTAAAGCTTGCAAAGTTAAACTATCATCACTCAAACCACCCTGAACATCAGCATCACGTTGCATTGCTACAGCTCCTTCAATGTAGAAAAAGTCCCAAGGCGCTTCACAGAGGTGTAATCAAAAACAAAAATAGAGGATTCAAAGAAGAGAATAAAATTCAGAGTTACATGTGCTGCTGAACAATCGGCATCACCTTAGCTGGGTCCACCTTCTTCCACTTCCAGATCATTTCCCCCTTGCACTTCCACCACCTTAAACATTCACTCCCTCCACCACCGGCGCACCGTGGCTGCAGTGTGTACCATCCACAAGATGCACTGCAGCAACTCGCCAAGGCTTCTTCAGCAGCACCTCCCAAACCCACGACCTCCAACATCTAGAAGGACAAGGTCAGCAGGCGCATTGGAAAACCACCTAGGATAGCACCACAGGTTGTGAAAGGCACGATATAAATACAAGTTATTTCTTTGCATGGGCCCCAAAGGCTAAACTCTTGATTATTAGAAACACAATGTTTTTAAATGTCTAATCTGCCCTTTGGTGCTTTGAAAATTGACCTTGACATTCATAGACTTTAGCTGCACAAAGGAAACTAGATGACCGATCCAATAAAACAACATCCCTAATGGTTACTGGGCACACCAACACCAACCTTTAACACGATCATTTGACAGGAGGAACCCCACAGCTCTCTGTCAGCTCCCTCATGCTTTGTTTTGTTGAAACTATCAAGCCTGAGATGTACGTGTAGACTTTCATCTGTAAATGCATTCTAGATTCGCCTGCTACCAACTCCCATTATCCCCCACTGCTGAAGATTGAAGGACACCAGTAGACTATTTAAAGAGGAGCGGGACACAGGACTAGAAATTACTCCGAGTTAAACAACAGCTGGTTTAATTGTAGCTTATTTTCACAATCCGTGTGCTGTCATATCCCGAGTTACAGAGCTCACCTGATCTGTCCACATCTCTCCACGGATGTTGCCTGGCCTGCTGAGTTTTTCCAGCGTTTTCAGTTGTTATTTCGGATTTCCAGCATCCGCAGTATTTTGCTATCGTATTAGAGCTCACCTGATGTTTGTTTGACTTTCTCGGAGTATTCCTCAACAGAAGAAAATGTGCTGAAAATCTAAAATAGAAACAGGTCCATCATCATCTGAACAGGAAAAGACAGGTTAGCGATTCGGGCAATGGGTAAACACCCAACAAGACAGGTTAGCGATTCGGGCAATGGGTAAACATCCAACAAGAGAGGTTAGTGAATCGGGCAATGGGTAAACATCGATCAAGACAGGTTAGAGAATCGGGCAATGGGTAAACATAGTATTACGTAGAATTCACAGCACAGAAACAGCCCATTTGGCACAACAGCTCCGTGCCGGTGTTTATGCTCCACACGGGCCACCTCCCACCCTGCTCCATCTAACCCTATCGACATGTCCTTCTTTTCCTTTCTTCCTCATGTACGTATCCCGCTTCTCCATAAAGCCATAAAAACAAAAACACCCAAAAAGATTGGTTAGCATATCAGACAAAGGGGTAAACACCCGATACGTTAACCTAGCCTTATTTTTTAATATCTTTTTAGATGCTGACAGACCTGTTGCATATTTCCAGCATTTTACGTAAATCCATGTGTTTGAGCGATGTTCAGCATGTCCACTGTTTACTGCCAGTGCCAATATGAATTGGTCTATTAACCAAAACATTTCCTGACATTTTTTTTGTGTCTCCTGAATAAGTCAGAATAATTGGCAGATGTTGTCACATAGGGAGGGGTATAGACTGTGGTGTTGCTCGCACTGTGGCCAGGTGCTTTACGTTTCAGCTCACCAAAGCCAGAAAATAATTCTTCCACATTTGTAGAGATTTGAGGAAAATTAAAAACAGGAAGTGCTGGAAATAGACCGACGGTCATCCACCATGTGGAAGAAGAAGGAAGGTCAACTCACTTGGCCAGTCTCTTCATCAGAACCGAATCCTGAGGAAGGCCCACGTCCCGTCCCAACCATTAACCTTCCTTTCTCCTTCGCCTCGAGTTAATTAGCGAGTGGAATATTGTTGGCCCAGGTTTAGGGGCCACATGGGTAAAATCTCCCCACCCATAGAATAATGGAGCAATAATTCTTGAATATTGCACGACTCCGATTGCCTTTGATACACTGTAGAACTCTTCCACGTCTGCTGATTTTAAGTTTTTATTCAGTGACCAGAAAGCAGAACCAGGAAAATGGACTCCTCGCCATCTTCCTTTCTAACATTCTAGACATGTCTTTTGTTTCTCCTTCCTGTCCTAGCTGAGCTAACAGTTATACGCACGCCTTATAATACCTGCTTTGGTCAATATTTCACAAACCTTTCTCTTGCTACTTCTTACTTTCCTTCCAGATGTCGCTGATTGGCATGTCCCCAGTGCTGGCATGTTCTTCTGGATGAAGCTAAAGGGAATCCCAGACACTTACCAACTAATTTCGGAGAAGGCCCTGAAAAAAGAGGTAACAGCTTGACTGACGGAAGCAACTCTTCCGGCAATATCTGACTATCCGGAGGGGAACTTTTTCGTTTCCTTTTCTTTCTCCTCTTCACCTTCTCTCTCCTCTTCACCCTCTCCTCCTTTCTTCTCCCTGCTTCACCCTTTCTCCTCTTCACTCTCCCCTCTATTCCCTTCTCCTCTTCACTCTCGTCCTTCTCCTCGCCCTCCCCCCCTCTTCACCCTCGCCTCCTCTTCACCCTACACTCAATTCCTTAAATCTTTTCGGGTCTGAAATAGGTGGCGCGCACCAAGCAGTCTCCACAAGCTGGAGGCCCCGAAGTTTGTTCGCTAATTGGGCCTCAGGACTCATCGTGCGTCCAGAAGCATCTCGCCGCTTTGAAGAGGACTTGTTTAAGAACCAGGCAGATCAAGCAGGAGGAGGAGAACGGGAGAGCCGGCAGAGGCCCACAGTGGTGCTGTGAAGCCGGGAAAAACACTCTTGCTACCTCCCTCCCCCCACCCCCTGCACCCCGCCCCCACCGACACCCCCATCTCCACATGAAGGTAAGTTTCAAAGAAAGAGTAATGACCTTGTTGGTAACGGACAATTGGAACCAAAGAAACAGAGCAGAGCACACCTCAGTGCTGACAGATTTCCAGAAAAGTTCCTTAAACAGGCGTGATGCCCCTCATTGACATATTTAAGGGACCTAATGCTTGTTTTAGGTGACTGTCAGGGACGCCTTAATATTGCCTTACAGTGTCGAAGGCCTTTGTGAGATCATCAAAGACCATGTACAGCGGTTGGTGCTGTTCCCTGCATTTCTCTTGGAATTGACGTGCGGTGAAGATCATGTCCATTGTGCCCCTTAGTGGGCGGAATCCGCATTGCGACTCTGGGAGGAGCTCTTCGGCCACTGGGAGAAGGCGATTGAGGAGGATTCTTGCGATGACTTTCCCTGTGGCAGACAGCAGGGAAACTCCTCTGTAATTACCGCAATCGGACTTGTCACCTTTCTTGAAGGTCATCACAATTACAGCATCCCTGAGATCCCCTGGCATGCTCTCCTCCTTCCAGATAAGCGAAATGAGTTCATGAATTCACGCCAGTAGTGCTTCTCCGCCATGCTTTAGTGCCTCAACGGGGATTCCATCTGCTCCTGAGGCCTTGTTGTTCTTCAGTTGTCGGATGGCCTTTTCAACCTCATGCCGGGCTGGGGTTGTGCTGAGATGGTGGCAGGTAGCATGCTGCGGGATGGAGTTGAGGACACTCGCGTCGAAGACAGAGTCGCGGTTAAGGAGATCTTCGGCGTGCTCCTTCCAGCGGGCACTGACTGCCTCTCTGTCCTTGATGAGTACCTCTCCGTTCTTGGCCCGCAGTGGGGTAGGGCCTTGGGTGCTTGGGGCGAAGATGGTCGTAACTGCGCTAAAGAATCCATGCACGTCGTGGTTGTCGGCTAGCTGCTGGATCTCCTGCGCTTTCTCCACCCACCATCTGTTCTTTAGGTTGCGAGTTTTTTGTTGGACCTCGGCCTTCAGGCGTCTGTAGAGCTGCTTTCTTGCTCTCGAGTTCTGTTGCTGTTGCTTATTAGCTCCTGGATCTCCTGGTCGTTCTCGTCGAACCAGTCTTGGTGTTTCCTGGTCGAGTGACCGAGCATTTCTTCACAGGTGCTGATTATGGAGGCCTTGAGTGCAGACCAGGCGCTGTGGGCACTCTGTGTCTCTGCATTGTCAGGTTGGTTGTGAGGCGCAGGCTGAATAGGGCTTTCTTAACGGGGTCTTTGAGTGCTCCAGCGTTAATTTTCCTGTGGCATTGTTTCTGTTGCCGCCGTTGTTTTGGGGCTACAAAGGCCTTCGACACTGTCAACCGTGAGGGATTATGGAGTGTCCTCCTCAAATTCGGCTGCCCTCAAAAGTTTGTCACCATCCTCCGCCTGCTTCACGACGATATGCAAATGGTGATCCTGACCAACGGATCCACCACAGACCCAGTTCACGTACGAACCAGGGTTAAGCAAGGCTGTGTCATCGCACCAACGCTCTTCTCGATCTTCCTTGCTGCAATGCTCCATCTCACCCTCAGTAAGCTCCCCGCTGGAGTGGAGCTAATCTACAAAACAAACGGGAAACTGTTCAACTTCCGTTGCCTCCAGTCCAATACAAGGTCGTCCCATCCTCTGTCGTCGAATTACAGTATGCAGACGACGCTTGCGTCTGCGATCACTCAGAGGTCGAACTCCAAACCATCGTCAACACCTTCACCGAAGCGTACGAGAGCATGGGCCTTACACTAAACATCCGTAAGACAAAGGTCCTCTACCAACCTGCCCCCACCACACAGTACTGCCTCCCGATTATCAAAATCCACGACAAGGCCTTGGACAACATGGACCACTTTCCATACCTCGGGAGCCTACTGTCAACAAGGGCAGATATCGATGACGAAGTCCAACACCACCTTCAGTGTGCCAGTGCAGCCTTCGGTCAGCTGAGGAAGAGAGTGTTTGAAGACCAGGACTTCAAACCCGGCACTAAGCTCATGGTCTACAGAGCAGCAGTGATACCCGTCCTGCTGTATGCCTCAGAAACATGGACCATGTACAGCAGGCACCTCAAAGCACTGGAGATGTACCACCAACACTGCCTCCGCAAGATCCTGCAAATCCATTGGCAGGATAGGCGCACTAACGTCAGTGTTCTCACTCAGGGCAACATCCCCAGCATCGAAGCTTTGACCATGCTCGATCTGCTCCGATGGACGGGTCACATTGTCCGCATGCCCGATTCGAGACTACCAAAACAAGCGCTCTACTCGGAGCTCCAGCACGGCAAGAGAGCCCCAGGTGGGCATAGGAAACGCTTCAAGGACACCCTTAAAGCCAAAGTGTAACATCCCCACTGACACCTGGGAATCCCTGGCCCAAGACCGCACAAAGTGGAGGAGAAGCATCCGGGAAGGCGCCGAACACCTCGAGTCTCTTCGCCAGGAGCAAGCGGAAGCCAAGCGCAAGCAGCGCAGGAGCGCACGTCAACCCAAGCACCCCACCCACCCGCCCCTTCAACCACCGTCTGCCCCACCTGTGACAGAGACTATAGGTCCCGCATTGGACTCATCAGTCACCTGCGAACTCATTTTTAATGTGGAAGCAAGTCATCCTCGGTTCCGAGGGACTGCCTAAGACGAGAAGAATATTGCCTGAACCTAATATGGAATTGGACGTATTTCAGGCTTGCCTTGGGCCTGGGACATAGCCCTGCAAAATTGGACTCTTCTGCCCATGTTTCTCGCCCAAAAAAACACCCACAAAGTGGTCCAATTTCTATCCCCAGCATCTCATGAGTGGGAGCCTGAACCCCAACAGTCCAACATGACCGGAACCCCAGTCGTCCAACACACTCAAGTTATTCATTTACCTTTTTAAAAAGTCTTCTAGAATTTTTAATTTCAATACAATATTTACTGAATTTCATGGCACGGTTTAACCCTGAAGATTTCCGTTAAAATTCCCCGTCCTGCTCGTCCTACCTTCTGATTTAGTTGTTCTTTCACTAATAGACGGGAGTGCCCTTAAACGTTTGCTCTGCGAAGATGCCTTATGTTTATTTTATTTTCTCCTCCTCTGACCCCCTCCCCCACTTTTTATCTTTGCACAAGTTTAAAAATGTTCTTGCAGTGAAAACAATGATGGTCGGTCGTATTTGGAACGTTAACGATTGGCTCTTGCTCACAGTGCGTATGTCTGCCTCTCCTCAGGTGCTGTTCGTTCCCGGTCAAGCGTTCATGATTGACAGCTCGGCACCTTGCTCGTACGTCCGTGCTGCCTTTTCCCTTTCCACTCCCGAACAAATAGATCAGGTAAATGCCTTCAATATTCACCGATTCAATAAGTACTCACAAGGACGATACCAGAGCTCAGAGGTTATAACTATCAGGAAACACCGAACAGGCTGGGGCTCTTTTCTCTAGAAAAGAGAAGGCTGAGTTGTGACCTGATGGAGGACTTTAAAATTATGAAGGGGTTCGATAGGGTAGATGTAGAAGATGTTTCCACTTGTGGGGGAGTCCAAAACTGAGGGTCATAAATATAAGATGGTCACTAATAAATCCAATAGGGAATTCAGGAGAAAATTCTTTACCCAGAGAGTGGTTAGAATGTGGAACTCACTACCATTAGGGCTATTTGAGGCAAACAGCGTAGATGCATTTAAGGGGAAGCTAGATAAACACATGAGGGAGAAAGGTTATGCTGATAGTGTGGGATGAGGTAGGGTGGGAGGAGGCTCATGTGGAGCATAAATAGGTTGGACCAGTTGGGCCGACTGGCCTGTTTCTGTGCTGTAAATTCTATGTCATTACACAGTGGAAGGGAGCACTCACCTGGAGACTAGCTCCTGAGCCAAGAGTATAAAACAGCGAAACATGGAGTCCAATCGTTCCTGAAACTATAACCAAAAAACAATTCCAGTAAGTATAAGAAAACGGCTTAAAACTTTTCACCAAAGCCTCATCAGCTAATCAACAGCCACAACAACTTGTATTTATATAGCGCCTTTAACATAGTAAAATGTCCCAAGGTGCTTCACAGGAGATATTAGGACAGGAGAAAGAGGTAGGTTTTAAGTGGTGTCTTAAAGGAGGAGAGAGAGGTAGAGAGGTGGAGAGGTTTAGGGAGGGAATTCCAGAGCTTAGGGCCCAGGCAGCTGAAGGCACGGCCAACAATGGTGGAGCGAAGAAAATCGGGGATGTGCAAGAGGCCAGAATTAGAGGAGCGCAGAGATCTTGGATTAAGGAAGTTACAGAGATAGGGAGAGATCGGGAGGGATGGCCATGGAGTGATTTGACTATTGCAATACACTCCTGACCGCCCTCCCATCTTCCACCCTCCATAAACTTGAGCTCATCCAAAACTCTGCTGCCCATATCCTAACTCGAACCAAGTCCCGTTCACCCATCACCCCTGTGCTCGCTGATCTACATTGGCCTCTGGTCTGGCAACACCTCAATTTTGTTGTTGTCGTATGATATCGCTCCAAAGTGTCACATACGGCACAACAACAAAAAAAAGATCCTGTCTGGCGGAATCTAAATTTACTGCAGTTTACCCAAGGTCCCCTTCTGCCTGTCCCAGTGGTTCAGGCGGACTTTAAAAGATCCCGTAACAACTATCAGAAGAGGAGTAGGGAGTTATCCAACGTTCTTCCTCGATCAAAGCATCCTGGAACACGTTACCTGTTTTCATTCATTTTGTTGCTGCTTGTGGGATCTTGCTGTGCTCAAAATGGGTGACTTGTTTGCCCGCGTAAATGATTTTCCACTTCCAAAATAATTCACTGTACGCGAAGTACCTGGAGACATTTCTGAGAGATATAGTAAGGTGCTATATCAATGCCAGTTCCTTCTGTACGCTTGTCTATCTTTCTGAAAAATAATGGAATGAGCGTTCCTCATTTACATTTTTCTGATTCTTTCTAGGGTTTACAAAGACTGGCCGCACTCATCAAAGAGGCTGCGTAGAACTGCTTAAAGAAAAGGATATGCACAACAAGACCAGTCACTTAGTAAAATAAATCAAAATAAAGCTGGGGAATTTAAATTCAGTTCATTAAATAAATCTGGAATGAAAATCTAGTAGCAGTAATGGTGACCATTAAACTATTGGAGTGTCGTCAAAACCCATCTGGTTCACTCGTGTCCTTTAGGGAAGGAAATCTGCCGTCCTTACCTGGTCTGACCTACATGTGACTCCAGACTCACAGCAATGTGGTTGACTCTTAACTGCCCTCTGAAATGGCCCATTAAGCCACTCAGTTGTAACAAACCACTACAAGAAACAATAATAAGAATAAAACCGGACGCACCACCCGACATCGACCTCGGCACTGGCTTCGGACATGACAACGGCACAACCAACCCAATCGACCCTGCAAAGTCCTCCTCACTAACATCTGGGGACTTGTGCCAAAATTGGGAGAGCTGTCCCACAGACTAGTCAAGCAACAGCCTGACATAGTCATACTCACAGATTCATACCTTTCAGCCAATGTCCCAAACTCCTCCATCACTATGGGTATGTTCTGTCCCACTGGCAGGACAGACCCACCAGAGGTGGCGGCACAGTGGTATACAGTCGTGAGGGAGTGGCCCTGGGAATCCTCAATATTGACTCCAGACACCATGAAGTCTCATGGCTCCAGGTCAAGCATGGGCAAGGGAACCTGCTGATTACCACCTACCACCCTCCCTCAGCTGATGAATCAGTACATCACCATGTTGAACACCACTTGGAAGAAGCAGGGAGGGTAACAAGGGCACATAATGTACTCTGGGTGGGGGACTTCAATGTCCATCACCAAGGGTGGCTCGGTAGCACCGTTACTGACCGAGCTGGCCGAGTCCTGAAAGACATAGCTGCCAGACTGGGCCTGCAGCTGGTGGTGAGAAAACCAACATGAGAAAACAACCTACTTCACCTCATCCTCACCAATCTCCCTGTTGAAGATGTATCTGTCCATGACAGCATTGGTAGCAGTGACCACCGCACAGTCCTTGTTTAGACGAAATCCCATCTTCACACTGAGGACGCCCTCCATCGTGTTGTGTGGCACTACCACCGTGCTAAATGGGGTAGATTCAGAACAGATCTAGCAGCTCAAATTTGGGCATCCATGAGGCGCTGTGGGCCATCAGCAGCAGCAGAATTGTATTCCACCACAATCTGTAGCCTCATGGCCTGGCATATCCCTCACTCTACCATTACCATCAAGACAGGGGACCAACCCTGATTCAATAAGTAGTGCAAAGAGCATGCCAGGAGCAGCACCAGGCATACCTAAAAATGAGGTGCCAACCTGGGGAAGCTGCAACACAGGACTACATGCATGCTAAACAGCGGAAGCAGCATGCTATAGACAGATCTAAGCGATCCCACAATCAGCGGATCGGATCAAAGCTCTGCAGTCCTGCCACATCCAGTCGTGAATAGTGGTGGACAATTAAACAACTAACGGAGGAGGGGGCTCCATGAATATCCCCATCCTCAATGATGGTGGAGTCCAGCACGTGAGTGCAAAAGACAAGGCTGAAGCGTTTGCAACCATCTTCAGCCAGAAGTGTCGAGTGGATGATTCATCTCGGCATGCTTCTGAGGTCCCCACCACTACAGAAGCCAGTCTTCAGCCAATTCGATTCATGCCACGGGATATCAAGAAACAGCTGAGCGCACTGGATAGAGCAAAGGCTGTGAGTCCCGACAACATCCCGGCTGTCGTGCTGAAGAATTGTGCTCCAGGACTAGCCGCGCCGCTAGCCAAGCTGTTCCAATACAGCTACAACACTGGCATCTACCCAACAAGGTGGAAAACTGCCCAGGTATGTCCTGTCCACAAAAAGCATAACGAATCCAATCTGGCCAATTACTCCCCCATCTGTCCACCCTCAAAGTGATGGAAAGTGTCGTCAACAGTGCTATCAAGCGGCACTTACTCACCAATAACCTGATCACTGATGCTCTGTTTTGGGTTCCACCAGGAACACTCTGCAACAGACCACATTACAGCCTGGGTCCAAACATGGACAAAAGAGCTGAATTTCAGAGGTGTGTTGAGGGTGACTGCCCTTGACATCAAGGCAGCATTTGACCATGTGTAGCATCAAAGAGCCCGAGTAAAATTGAAGTCAATGTGAATCAGGGGAAAAACTCTCCACTGGCTGGAATCATACCTAACACAAAGGAAGATGGTTGTGGATGTTGGAGGTCAAGCATCTCAGTCCCAGAACATCACTGCAGGAGTTCCTCAGGGCAGTGTCCTAGGCCCAAACATCTTCAGTTGCTTCATCAATGACCTTTCCTCCATCATAAGGTCAGAAGTGGGGATGTTTGCTGATGGTTGCACAGTGTTCAGTTCCATTCGCAACTCCTCAGATAATAAAGCAGTCCATGCCCTCATGCAGCAAGACCTGGATCTCATTCAGGCTTGGGTTGATAAATGGCAAGTAGCATTCATGCCACACAAGTGCCAGACAATCACAGAATCCCCAGTGTAGATAGAGGCCATTTCGGCCCATCGAGCCTGCACCAACACATATCCCACCCTATCCCCGTAACCCCATGTATTTAATCCCCCCTAACACTAAGGGTCAATTTATCATAGCCAAATCAACCTAACCCGCACATCTTTGGACTGTGGGAGGGAACCGGAGCACCCGGAGGAAACCCACGCAGACACGGGGAGAATGTGCAAACTCCACACAGACAGTCAACCGAGGCCGGATTTGAATCCGGGTCCCTAGCGATGTGAGGTAACAGTGCTAACCACTATGCCACCGTGTTGCCCCTAATGATTATCTGCAACAAAAGAGGGCCTAACCACTGCCCCTTGACATTCAACAGCATTACCATCGCTGAATCCACCAACATCAACATCCTGAGGAGTCACCATTGACCACAAACTTAACTGGACCAGCCACATAAATACTGTGGCAACAAGAGCAGGTCAGAGGCTGGGTATTTTGTAGTGATTGTCTCACCTCCTGACTCCCCAAATCCTTTCCACCATCTACAAGGCACAAGTCAGGAGTGTGATAAGAACATAAGAAATAGGAGCAGGAGTCGGCCATTTGGCCCCTCGAGCCTGCTCCGCCATTCATTAAGATCATGGCTGATCTTCTACCTCATCTCCACTTTCCTGCACTATCCCCATATCCCTTGATTCCCTTAATATTCAAAAATCTATCGATCTCAGTCTTCAATATACTCAACGACTGAGCCTCCACAGTCCTCTGGGGTAGAGAATTCCAAAGATTCACCACCCTCTGAGTGAAGACATTTCTCCTCAGCTCAGTCCTAAATACTCTGAGACTGCAACCCCTGGTTCTAGACTCCCCAGCCAGGGGAAACATCCTCCCTACATCTCCCCTGTCAAGCCAGTAAGAATTTTGTATGTTTCAATGAGATCATCTCTCATTCTTCTGACCTCCAGAGAATATAGGCCTAGTCTACTCAATCTCTCCTCAATAGGACAATCCCCCCATCCCAGGAACCAGTCTGGTGAACCTTCGTTGCACTCCCTCTATGGCAAGTATATCCTTCCTTAGGGAAGGAGACCAAAACTGTACACAATACTACAGGTGTGGTCTCACCAGGGCCCTATATAACTGCAGTAAGATGTCTTTACTCTTATACTCAAATCCTCTTGTAATAAAGGCCAACATACCATTTGCTTTCCAAATTGCTTGCTGTACCTGCATGTTAACTTTCAGTGATTTGTGTACAAGGATACCGAGGTCCCTCTGAACGCCAACATTACCCAATCTCTCACCATTTAGAAAATACTCTGCTTTTCTATTTTTCCTACCAAAGTGGATAACTTCACATTTCTCCACATTATATTTCATTTGCCATGTTCTTGCCCACTCACTTACCCTGTCTATATCCCCTTGAAGCCTCCTTGCATCCTCCTCACAACTTACATTCCCACCCAGCTTTGTATCATCAGCAAACTTGGAAATCTTACATTTGGTCCCCTCATATCCAAATCATTGATATAGATTGTGAATAACTGAGGCCCAAGCACTGATCCTTGTGGTACCCCACTAGTTACAGCCTGCCAACCCGAAAATGACCCGTTTATTCCTACTCTCTGTTTTCTGTCCGTTAATCAATCCTCAATCCATGCTAGTATATTACCCACAATCCCATGAGCCCTAATTTTGTTTAATAACCTCTTGTGTGGCACTTTATCGAATGCCTTCTGCAAATCCAAATACACCACATCCACTGGTTCCCCCTTATCTATTCCACCAGATACAACCTCAAAAAACTCTAACAGATTTGTCAAGCATGATTTCCCTTTCATAAATCCGTGTTGACTCTGCCCAATCCTATTATTATTTTCCAAGTGCCCTGTTACCAGCTCCTTAATAATAGATTCTAGCATTTTCCCTACTATTGATGTCAGATTAACTGGTCTGTAGTTCCCCGTTTTCTCTCTCCCTCCTTTCTTAAATAGTTGGGTTACATTTGCTACCTTCCAACCCACGGGAACCATTCTAGAATCTATGGAATTTTGGAAAATTACAACCAGTGCATCCACTATCTCTATAGCCACCTCTTTGAAAACCCGAGGATGTAGGCCATCAGGTCCAGGGAATTTATCGGCTTTCAGTTCCATTAATTTCTCCAGTACTATTTTTTTTTACTAATACTAATTTCTTTCAGTTCCTCATTCTCGCTAGACCCACTATTTCCGGAAAGTTTTTTGCGTCTTCTTCAATGAAGACAGACACAAAAGTATTTGTTTAATTTCACTGCCATTTCCTTATTCCCCATTATAACTTCTCCTGTCTCAGCCTGTAAGGGACCCACATTTACTTTCGCTAATCTTTTCCTTTTTACATACCTGTAGAAGCTTTTACAGTCTGTTTTTATGTCTCTCGCTAGTTTACTCTCACATTCTATTTTCCCTTTCTTTATCAATTTCTTAGTCCTCCTTTGCTGAATTCTAAAATCCTCCCAATCCTCAGGCTTACTGCTCTTTTTGGCAACATTATAAGCCTCTTTCTTTGATCTAATATTGGGCCATATTTTGTTATCTCTAATGGGTGTGTATGAGGTGCGCACGCGCCCGTAGGGGCCGCGCAAGTGCCAGGTTTAGGCATGCAAAGCGCATGCGCTGAAACCCGGACCTTGCGATCTGTCAAGAATCTCCTGGACAGGTCATCTGCATCCCCAGAAAAAGGGCCTCCGTGGGTGGAGAGTTGCGCTATTTGCCCAACTTCCGCCCGCTGAAAGGCCGTGGAATTCTTACGCCTGGTAAAAGCAGGAGTAAGGCCCGCTTTTACCAGCATAAGAGTTTAAAAAAATAGAAAAATAAAATGTTATCACTCACTTATACATTAAAAAACCCTGCCCAATAAGGTAAGGTTATATTTAGCCCTGTTAAAACATACTAAAAAAATTCAAAATTTAAATTTTTGCTTAAAATATTTAATTAAATGCTATTTTTTAAGTCATCCCCATTCATACTTATGACAGTTCCATACGTATAGAAACCCCATAAGTATGAATGGAGATTCCCTTCTTTCATTGGTTGGGCCAGCCCACGTGATTCCAGGGTCGCTTGCGAACCACCTGCACCCCTGGGATACGGGGGCCTCTACGCATTTCTGCCAGGAGAGGCCCAGGATCACAAGCCTCCGTATCTCCCGGACCCCCAGGTAAATGTGTAGGTCTTTTGATGATCAGAGGCCTCCAATCACAAATTCGGGCCCACTATCTTTAACTTCTCTTGTTAGCCACGGTTGGACCACTTTTCCTGTGGGGTTTTTGTGCCTTAAAGGAATGTATATTTGATGTAAATTATGCACTAATTCTTTAAATGCTTGCCATTGTTTGTCTACCGTCGTACCTTTTAATGTAGTTTCCCAATCTACCGTAGCCAACTCGCCCCTCATACCTACGTCATTTGCTTTGTTTAGACTTAAGACCTGACGGAATAGGTCTTAGGCTAGAGTGCAGTTTGTCACGGAGTGCAGATCGGAACAGAGTGTTAAACTGTGAGTTTGGTGAGTGAGGGAGTTTGGGAGGGAGGTGTTCCTTTCTTTTTCCATCTTTGTCAGCTTCCAGGGGAGCAGGAGCTAAAAAGCTGCACAAGAGGGGACAGAGAACCAGCGGTGAGTATTTCTACAGTATTTCTACATCCCAGTTATTAAATTAAAAATAAGGACTCAAGTTTAGAGTAAGTAGTGTTTCAAGGGAATTAAGGTCCCTAGTGTATTTAATATTCATTAATTTAAAGGGAATAAATTAAGGGTAGGACATGGCAGGGCAGCTCAGCAGCATGGAGTGATCCTCCTGTGCTATGTTGGAAGTCAGGGACACTTTAGGTGTCCAGGGCGAACACATGTGCAGGAAGTGTCTCCAGCTGCAGCTACTTGAAATCAGCATTTCGGAGCTGGAGCTGCGGCTGGAGTCACTGTGGAGCATCCACAAAGCTGAGATCTTCATGGATAGCACGTTTAAAAAGGTAGTCACACCGCAGGTAAAGAGTGCACAGGCAGACAGGGAATGGGTGACCGCCAGACAGAGTAAAAGAACTAGGAAGGTAGTGCAGCAGTCCCCTGGGTCCATCTCCCTCTCCGACAGATTTTCCATTTTGGATACTGATGAGGGAGATGGTTTCTCAGGGGAATGCAGCAAGAGATCAACTAGAGATCAGGCCATCTTAGACTGGGTATTATGAAATGAGAAAGGATTAATTAGCAATATTGTTGTGCGAGGCCCCTTGGGGAGGAGCGATCATAATATGATAGAATTCTTCATTAAGATGGAGAGTGAAGTAGTTGACTCAGAGACTAGGGTACTGAATTTAAATAAAGGAAACTACGATGGTATGAGGCGCGAGTTGGCTAGGAGGGATTGGGGAGCATTATTTAAAGGGTTGACGGTGGATAGGCAATGGCAAACATTTAAAGATTGCATGGATGAACTACAGAATTTGTTCATCCCTGTTTGGCATAAAAATAAAACAAAAAAGGTGACTCAACCGTGGCTAACAAGGGAAATTAGGGATAGCATAAGATCCAAGGAGAGGATATATAAATTGGCCAGAAAAAGCAACAAACCTGAGGATTGGGAGCAGTTTAGGATTCAGCAAAGGAGGACAAAGGGATTAATTAAGAGGGGGAAAATAGAATATGAGAGTGAGCTTGCAGGGAACATAAAAACTGACTGTAAAAGCTTCTATAGATATGTGAAGAGAAAAAGATTGGTGAAGTCAAGCGTAGGTCCCTTGCAGTCAGAATCAGGGGAATTTATAATGGGGAACAAAGAAATGGCAGACCAATTAAATACATACTTTGGTTCTGTCTTCACAAAGGAGGACACAAATAAACTCCTAGAGATGTCGGGGAATATAGGGTCTAATGAGAGGGAGGAATTGAATGAAATCAGTATTTGTAGGGAAATGGTGTTAGAGAAATTGATGGGATTGAAGGCCGATAAATCCCCAGGGCCTGATAATCTACATCCTAGGGTACTTAAGGAAGTGGCCCTAGAAATAGTAGATGCATTGCTGGTCATCTTTCAAAATTCTATAAACTCTGGAACAGTTTCCATGCATTGGAGCGTAGCTAATGTAACCCCACTATTTAAAAAAGGTGGTACAGAAAAAACGGGGAATTATAGGCTGACATCGGTAGTGGGAAAAATGCTAGAGTCCATTATAAAAGATGTAATAGCAGAGCACTTGGAAAACAGTGACAGGTTAGGACAAAGTCAACATGGATTTACAAAAGGTAAATCATGCCTGACTAATCTACTGGAATTTTTTGAGGATGTAACTGGTAGAATAGATAAGGGAGAACCAGTGGATGTGGTGTATTTGGAATTTCAGAAGGCTTTCGATAAGGTCCCGCATAAGAGATTAGCGTGCAAAGTTAAAGCACATGGGATTGGGGGTAAGGTACTGATTTGGATGGAGAACTGGCTGGCAGACCGGAAGCAAAGAGTTGGAATAAACGGGTCTTTTTCCGAGAGGCAGGCAGTGACTAGTGGGGTACCGCAGGGATCGTGCTAGGACCCCAGCTATTCACAATATATATTAATGATCTAGACAAGGGAACTAGATGTAATATCTCCAAGTTTGCAGACGACACAAAGCTGGGTGGGCGTGTGTGCTGTGAGGAGGATGCAGAGAAACTCCAGTATGATTTGGACAAGTTGGGTGATTGGGCAGATGCATGGCAGATGCAGTATAATGTGGATAAATGCGAGGTTATCCACTTTGGTGGCAAAAACAGGAAGACAGCTTATTATCTGAACGGCAATAGATCGGGAAAAGGGGAAGTGCAATGAGATCTGGGAGTCCTTGTGCACCAGTCGTTGAAGGTAAGCATGCAGGTGCAGCAGGCGGTTAAGAAGGCAAATGATATGTTGGCCTTCATAGCGAGAGGATTCGAGTACACGAGCAAGGATGTCTTGCTGCAGTTGTACAAGGCCTTGGTGAGACCACACCTTGAGTATTGTGTGCAGTTTTGGTCGCCTTATCTGAGGAAGGATGTTCTTGCCATGGAGGGAGTGCAGCGAATATTTACCAGACTGATACCTGGGAAGGCAGGAATGACGTATGAAGAGAGATTGGGTCGATTAGGCTTATATTCGCTAGAGTTTAGAAGAATGAGAGGGGATCTCATTGAAACTTATAAAATTCTAACAGGACTAGACAGACTAGATGCAGGAAGGATGTTCCCAATGGCGGGGGAGCCCAGAACCAGAGGTCACAGTCTAAGGATAAGGGGTAAGCCATTTAGGACAGAGATGAGGAGGAATTTCTTCACCCAGAGAGTGGTGAACCTGTGGAATTCTCTACCACAGAAGGCAGTTGAGGCCAATTCATTAAATATATTCAAGGAGATAGATATATTTCTTAAGGCTAAAGGGATCAAGGGATATGGGGAGAAAGCAGGGACAGGGTACTGAATTTGGATGATCAGCCATGATCTCATTAAATGGCGGAGCAAGCTCGAGGGGCCGAATGGCCTACTTCTGCTCCTATCTTCTATGCTTCTATAAGAGCCAAGTCCGTGGCACTACGAGTGGCTCAGCTGCACAGGAGGGGAGGAAAAAGAATGGGAGAGCTATCGTGATAGGGGATTCTATCGTAAGGGGAACAGATAGACGTTTCTGTGGCCGCAGACGTGACTCCAGGATGGTATGTTGCCTCCCTGGTGCCAGGTCAAGGATGTCACTGAATGGCTGCAGGGCATTCTGAAGGGGGAGGGCCAACAGTCAGAGGTCGTGGTTCACATTGGTACCAACGACATGGGTAGAAAGAGGGATGAGGTCCTGCAACAAGAATTTAGGGAGCTAGGTCGCAGATTAAAAAGCAGGACCTCAAAGGTTGTAATCTCTGGATTACTCCCGGTGCTACGTGCTAGTGAGTATAGGAATAGGAGGATAGAGCAGATGAATGCGTGGCTAAAGAGTTGGTGCAGGAGGGAGGGCTTTAGTTTCCTGGATCACTGGGTCTGCTTCTGGGGAAGGTGGGACCTGTACAAGTCGGACGGGTTGCACCTGAACCGGAATGGGACCAACATTCTTGCGGGGAGATTTGCTAGTACTGTTGGGGGGGGGGTTCAAACTAACTTGGCAGGGGGATGGAATATGGAGTGAAGCTATAGTAGGGGGTGATGCACAGCCAAGTATAGAGGAAAAAACAAGTCAGCCTGAAAAGCAGAGCAAATATGTAATGGCACAAGGGAGTATGGCAAGGCTGGATGGCATTTATTTTAATGCAAGGAATCTTGCGAGTAAGGTAGATGAATTGAAGGTGTTGATGAACACATGGGAGTATGATATTGTTGCTATCACAGAGGCATGGTTGAGGGAGGGGCAGGACTGGCAGCTCAATATTCCGGGCTATAGAATCTTCAGGCGAGACAGAGGGGGGTGTAAAAGAGGAGGGGGTGTCGCAATATTAATCAAGGAGTCAATTACTGCTGTAAGGAGGGATGATATCGTAGCAGGTTCCTCTAATGAGGCCATGTGGATAGATCTTAAAAACAAAAAGGGGGCAAGCACTTTACTGGGAGTGTACTATAGGCCCCCAAACAGTCGGGGAGATAGAGGAACAGATATGTAGGCAAATCTCAGAGAAGTGTAGAAAAAATAGGGTAATAATAGTAGGGGATTTCAACTTCTCCAATATTAACTGGGATAGTCAGAATGTGAAAGGCTTAGAGGGTGCGGAATTCTTAAAGTGCAACCAGGAGAGCTTTATGAGCCAGCATGTAGAAAGTCCTACAAGAGAGGGGGCGGTACTGGACCTAATTCTAGGGAATGTAGCTGGGCAAGTGGTAGAAGTGTTGGGTAGGAGAGCATTTTGGTGATAGTGACCATAATTCGGTGAGATTTAAGGTAGTCATGGAAAAGGACAAAGATGAACTGGAAATAAAGGTTCTAAATTGGGGGAAGGCCGATTTTAATGGGCCGGAAATTCGCGTCTCCATGCGTAAGTACGTGCTGTGTACTCACCCGTAGACCCAACGAAAGTGCCGGTTTCGCGCATGCGCTGGAAACCGGAACTTCCGTTCCCCTGAAGGAAGGGGTTCAGAGGTCGAACGCGTGCGCCAGAGAGGCAGCGCGTAGACCTCGAACTTCAGGTTTTATTTCAGGTTTCTCCATGAGGGTAAGTATGGAGAAGCTGCGCAGGAAAAAAGGAGGCGCTAGGCCTGCTTTTAACAAGGTAAGTGGTGAATTAAGTACAATTTAAACATTTTTTCAACAGGTTTACCTTTTTTACATACTTTAAACAAAGGTAAGTTTATTTTTAGCTCCGTTAAAAAGTGTAATTAATTTTTTCAAAAATTTAAATTTTTGTTTAAAGTAGTTAATTTATGTAATTTATAGTTATTTTAAAAATGTGATTTTTAATTTTTTTATTTGAAGGTTTAGTGAGGTTTTGGGGCCGATCTCTATTCATAGATTTGACAGGTATTCCTGTCAAAATCTATGAATGAAGATTCCCTGCTCCGATTGGCTCTCCATGGCCCACGTGATCCCAGGGGACGCTTCGAACTAACTGCGCCCCTGGGATACGCAAGCACTGCAGGAGGCCCAGGAGCCGAATTCCACGCGGGCCCGAAGCACAATGGCAGGCGCGCTAGGTAAGTATGCGCGCGATCCTTGCACCCGCGGGAAGCCAGAGAGCCGAATTTCTGGCCGAATATGATAAGACAGTATCTGGCCAAAGTGGACTGGGATCAGCTACTTGTAGGAAAATCCACATCAGAGCAGTGGGAGTCTTTCAGTAAGGAAATAGAGTACAACGGCAACATGGGTCAAGGGTGGGACCAACAAGCCCAGGGAACCCTGGATGTCAAGGGATATACGAGAATGGATTAGGAAAAAAAGGGAGGCTTTTGGCAGATACAAAGGACTAAAAACAGTGGAAGCCTGAGAGGAGTATAGAAAGTGCAGGGGGGTACTTAAAATAGAAATTAGGAGAACGAAGAGGGGGCATGAAAATACACTGGCGGGCAAAATAAAGGAAAATCCAAAGGTGTTTTTTAAGTATATTAAGGGCAAGACGATAACCAGGGAAAGAGTAGGGCCCATTAGGGACCAAAGTGACAATCTGTGTGTAGAGCCAGAAGATGTAGGTGGGGTTTTAAATGAATATTTTGCATCTGTGTTCACTATGGAGAAGGACGATGTAGGCATAGAAATCAGACAGGGGGATTGTGATATAATTGAACAAATTAGTATTGAGAGGGAGGAGGTACTAGTGGTTTTAGCGGGCTTAGAAGTGGATAAATCCCCAGGCCCAGGCGAGATGTATCCCAGGCTGCTGTGTGAGGCAAGGGAGGAGATTGCAGGGGCTCTGACACAAATTTTCAGATCCTGTCTGGCCACAGGGGAGGTGCCAGAGGACTGGAGAACAGCTAACATAGTACCATTATTCAAGAAGGGTAGTAGGGATAAACCAGGGAATTATAGGCCAGTGAGCCTAACATTAGTGGTTGGGAAATTATTGGAAAAAATTCTCAGGGTCAGAATTAGTCTCCACTTGGAGAGGCAGGGATTAATCAAGGATAGTCAGCATGGCTTTGTCAGGGGGAGATCATGTCTGACCAATTTGATTGAATTTTTCGAGGGAGTAACGAGGTGTGTGGATGGGGGTAGTGCAGTTGATGTAGTCTACATGGACTTCAGTAAGGCTTTTGACAAAGTCCCGCATGGGAGACTGGTCAAGAAGGTAAGAGCCCATGGGTTCCAGGGCAACTTGGCACATTGGATCCAAAATTGGCTTAGTGGCAGGAGGCAGAGGGTGATGGTCGAAGGCTGTTTTGTGATTGGAAGCCTGTGTCCAGTGGTGTACCGCAGGGATCGGTGCTGGGTCCTTTGCTGTTTGTAGTGTACATTAATGATTTAGATATGAAGGTAGGAGGTATGATCAGTAAGTTCGCAGATGACACGAAAATTGGTGGAGTGGTAAATAGCGAGGAGAGAAGCCTCAGGCTACAGGACGATATAGACGGGTTGGTCAGATGGGCAGAACAGTGGCAAATGGAATTTAACCCTGAAAAGTGTGAGGTGATGCATTTTGGGTGGACTAACAAGGCAAGGAATACACAATGAATGGTAGGATCCTAGGAAGGACAGAGGATCAGAGGGACCTTGGTGTGCATGTACATAGATCCCTGAAGGCAGCAGGACAGGTAGATAAGGTGGTTAAAAAGGCATATGGGATACTTGCCTTCCTTAGCCGAGGCATAGAATATAAGAGCAGGGAGGTTATGATGGATCTGTACAAAACGCTAGTTAGGCCACAGCTGGAATACTATGTGCAGTTCTGGTCGCCACACTATAGGAAGGATGTGATTGCATTGGAGAGGGTGCAGAGGAGATTCACCAGGATGTCACCTGGGCTGGAGCGCTTCAGCTATGAGGAGAGACTGGACAGGCTGCTGTTGT
The DNA here is from genome assembly GCA_030390025.1 of Squalus acanthias. NCBI lineage: Eukaryota > Metazoa > Chordata > Chondrichthyes > Squaliformes > Squalidae > Squalus > Squalus acanthias. Next base: position 254,056,883 of record CM059425.1, read on the forward strand.
TTTCCTTAGAGCAGAGAAGGCTGAGGGGGGACCTGGTTGAGGTGTACAAAATTATGAGGGGCATCGATAGGGTAGATAGAAAGGAACTTTTCCCCTTAGTAGAGGGGTCAATAACAAGGGGGCATTTTTTCAAGGTAAGGGGCAGGAGGTTTAGAGGGGTTTTGACGAAAAACTTTTTCACCCAGAGGGTGGTTGGTATCTGGAACCCACTGCCTGAAAGGGTGGTAGAGGCAGGAACCCTCACAACATTCAAGAAGCATTTAGATGAGCACTTGAAACGCCATAGCATACAAGGCTACAGACCAAGTGCTGGAAAATGGGATTAGAATAGACAGGGCTTGATGGCCGGCGCGGACACAATGGGCCGAAGGGCCTCTTTCTGTGCTGTATAACTCTATGACTCTATGGGCTGGATTTTGAATGACCCATGGAGTCGGGTTTGGAGGCGTGTGGGGGGTTAAAGTTGCAGGGTCGGGGGTCCCGACCCCATCCCGACTCCATCCCGCCTCCACGCAATTTTGACAAAATCAGTCGCGGGGTTCCCAACACCGTCCCGCCTCCAAGAGGCGGGAGAGGCCATTAAAGCCCTTAACAAGCCCTAAATTGGTTCTGTAATGCCATTTTGAAACGTTTTAGCTAGTTTAACCCTTTTGCGACGTGAAGTACGCCTGATGTGAAACACTCCAGTGAAACCTGGCGGGAGCACAAGTGGATAGCTGACTATCAGCTGCAGGTCCACTATTACAACGGAGATGTGATGAAGGTAGTAGTAGTATTAGCTCTGAAAGTCGCCTCTGATGTTACTGCATTGAATGTCTTCAGAGACTGCCGGGGCCTTTCGAGGACCTGGATGGAAAAAAAATTCTCACTCTCTCTCTCTCTCTCTGTCTCCCCTCATTTTGCATCCAGGTCCACTCACAGCAAAAGCCAGGCAGTCTCTGACCTGCAATTCAGCAGCAATGATGACATCATCAGAGGCGACTTTCAGACTGAAACCACTAATTGGTTCATGGGTTCCCACATGCTGGAACTCAATTGCCCAATTAAGTGAAAATTGCATCATTCATCCACATTAATCTGGAGTCGGGAGGGAAACACGAAATGCGGATAACACGACCCCAACCCGACCCCAAGACAAAATCCAGCCCTATGACTCTACTATCCACTTGCCTGGATGAGTGCAGCTCCAACAACACTCAAGAAGTTCGACACCATCCAGGGCAAAGCAGCCCGCTTGATTGGCACCCCATCCACCACCTTAAACATTCACTCGCTCCACCACCGGCGCACCGTGGCTGCACGGTGTACCATCTACAAGAAGCATTGCCGCAACTCGCCAAAGCTCCTTTGGCAGCACCTCCCAATCTTACATCCACCTGAGAGGGCATGATTTAATGTCTCATCTGAAAGACGGCACCTCTGACAGTGGAGCACTTCCCCCGTACTAGACCAGAGTGTCAGATTAGATTATGTGCTCAGTCTCTCAAGGGGGACTTGAACCCTCAATCTTCTGACCCAGAGAGGTGAATGCTACCAACTGACACCTAAGGCTGACACCTAACAGACACTGACAGACCTGCTGTGTATTTGCTGCATTTCCTGTTTATATTTCAGATTTCAGACACTTGCAGGATTTCTCCTTTTGTGATTGTCCACCTTTGCCAAAATAGTCGATGCACGGAGTGATCTGTTATTCTGTTTATATAGGCACAGAAATTCGGGTCGGAGGCTTCCCGCGGGTGCGAGCATAGCGGGTGCACTTACATAGCGCGCCTGCCGTTGTGCTGTGGGCCCGCGTGGGATTCCGATCCTGGGCCTCCTCCAGCTGCCGGTGTGCAGTGCTCGCGTAACCCCGCGGCGCAACTAGTTCACACCGTCCCCTGGGATCACGTGGTCCATGGGGAGCCAATCGGAGCAGGGAATCTCCATTCATAGATTTGACAGGCAGACCTGTCAAACCTAATAGAGATCAGCCCCAAAACCTAAGTAAAACTTTAAATACATTTTTTTTTAATCACATTTTTAAAATAACTATAAATTACATAAATTCACTATTTTAAACAAAAATTAAAATTTTTGAAAAATTTTATTAAAGTTTTTAACGGGGCTAAGAATAAACTTACCTTTCTTTAAAGTATTTAAAAATGATAAACCTATGAAAAAAAAAATTCAATGTTATTTAATTCACCTCTTACCTTGTTAAAAGCAGGCCTTGCACCTGCTTTTTCCACGCGTAGCTGCTAGGGATTTACCCGCACGGAGAAACCTGTAAAAAAAGCGGAAGTTCCATGTCTACGCGCTGCCTCTCCGGCGCATGTGGTTGACCTGTGAACTCCTTCCTTCAAGAGAATGGAAGTTCCGGTTTCCAGCGCATGCGCAGTGCATGCGCGAAACCGGCACTTCCGGTGGTCCTACGGCTGAGTACACAGCGCGTACTCACCCGTGGGGACCCGAATTTCAGGGCCATTGTCACTACACAACTGGCCCGCTATAAGAACATAAGAACATAAGAATTAGGGGCAGGAGTAGGCCATACGGCCCCTCGAGCCTGCTCCGTCATTCAACAAGATCATGGCTGATCTTCGACCCCAACTCCACTTTCCCGCCCGATCCCCATATCCCTTGATGCCCTGAGAGTCCAAAAATCTATCGATCTCAGCCTTGAATGTAGTCAACGGCTCAGCATCCACAGCTCTTTTGGGTAGAGAATTCCGAAGATTCACAACCCACTGAGTGAAGAAATTGAACAAGTGTCTTATGATGTTGTATTTAGAGTTTATTTTCAATCATGATACTTTCCATTAAATTGTAGCTTTTAACGCCTGTGAACTGTTCTGGGTGATTTTGTCATATAACTGAAAGCCTTGAAGTACTGGAAAGAATCTGTAAGCAAGTCTCCTTTATATCAGAGGAGCGCACAAAGACCGTGTTTTGCTGACACTGTTCGCATTCCATTTAATTTGTGGCCAGCCTTGTGATTCGATTACCATAATTACTACATAAAGGCCCTCAGCGTCAGCTATTCTAGCAGCCTGCTTAGCAAAATACAACTTGTTGAAAGTTCATTTCAGAGATCCAGTACCATAAACTACCACTCACAAATTCCACAACACGGACTGCAACGGTTCAAGTAGATCACCCACCACCACCTCCTCAAGGGCAACTTGGGACGGGCCACGCCAGCGATGCCCACATCCCGAGAATAATTTTTCTTTAAATTACAATTGGGATGAAACTGACAGCTAACATTCACTCCCTAATCCTCTCTCTCTAACTCTCTCTCCTTTAAGAGGCACCTTAAAATCTACGGAGGAGAAATTCAGTATCGCCCCGTTTGGGGCTCAATTATTGGCCGGGCGCAAAGTTTAGTGCCTGGCGCTAATTATCGCCTCTGACTGAAAACTTGGCTTCTATCGCCCCTGGAGGTGATTGGAGCGCTAAATCAGGAGCTACACATCTCTCTTAAGGCGCAAAGGCCGAGGAGGGAGGCGCTACCTCAGAGCGCGGGCGAAGCTCATGTGATGTCAGTCAGCAATGGAACAAAGACACACTGGCGCCGGCCAGTTCTTAAAGGGAAGGATCAATCTTGCTCTCCATCCACACCCTGCTCATTGCAGCCTTGAATCTCGGCCTGGAGAGACCTGTACATCAAATCTGCTGGAAAGAACAATGGAGAGTTCCAGGGAAAGAGCTCAGAGTGCAGCCCCCATAATCTCTTCTAAATCGATGCAAGGAAGATCAAATCAAAAAGAACCTGCAAAGTGCTGCTCACTACCCAAAACTCAACACAGCATTGAATATCTCCTGCAGTCTCTCTCTCTCTCACTCAGAATGCGTGGTGCAAAAATTTCGCTGACAAAAAAAGACAGGAAGCGGTCGCCTTTAAATAGCGCTCCGCCAGTCCCTTCCCGACAGCAAAACGCTCCCCTCAATGTGTCGTTGCTAGCGGCAGGTGGTAAGACAGGGGGCGCCACTCAATATCTCGTCCGGGGAGCAACCGGGGCATTGCACGCTCGACTGATGTCACGATCTGCGGGCGCAGGAGATCGTGGCAGTAGTGTTTAGCGCTGCCGCAAAGTGTCGTCAATTTCGTGAGCGGCGCAAACATCGCCGCGCACGGGAGCTGGTAGCTTTGCGCCCCATTAGCGCCCTCTTAAGGTGCTAACGGGAGGCGCAAACCAACCGAATTTTTCCCCCTACCTCTTTGCCCAAGCTTTTGGTCACCTGGCCTAATATCTCTTTATGTGGCTCGTGTCAAATTTTGTTTAATTATGCCTTGGGACGTTTTACTACTTTAAAGGCGCAAGTTGTTGTTGTCGCTGTTGGATTTACCAGTAATTTTGCCAGTGCGCTGCTGCGCTAATTATCACCCTGGTGTGAGGCCCCCCTAGTTCCTCTCTTAAGTGATCTCTGACCTTCTCTGGAGCAGCTACATGGTGATCCCCCAGGGCAGCAGCATGGGAGGTGGAAGGCTGCTGTGGCTCACTCAAGGGCTCTTTGAGATGCTCGCGGCCAGCGACCTCTCGGAGCTGATGGCTTTGCGGGGGCCTGGCTGCAGACTGAGGCAACTCACCAGCTGTCTGGGCAGTCAGACCCTGCTTTGTTATCACAGCAGTAATCGCTGCTCGGCACAAATGGCTGCTGTGCGTTGTAGCGTGCAAATCACGCGGACAAAACATACGAACAATGACGGACAGGTAAAGACCCTCTGGTCCATCGAGTCTGTCCCACACAATTGCGCCACCTTGTGTATCACAATATTTACACTTCACCCCACCCAAAGCCATGTGATCTCCTGGGAGAGGTGAAAAAACAGATTTAAAAAAGCCCAGGCCTATTTGGGGAAAAAAATCTGGGCAATTCCTCTAGGACCCATCTAGGCGATCAAAAGTAGTCCAGGAGATCACACTGGCCCTGAATTTCCTGCAGTATCTACCTTCTGTATGGGGTGATCTCCGCCCCAGCCAGAAACAGGCCCAGCTCTCGCTTGAAGGAATTCAAAGAATCAGCGTCCACTGCACGAGACGGCAGCCTGTTCCAGAGGTCCACTATTCTCTGGGAAAAGAAACACCTCCTGACATCTAACCTAAATCTAGCCTTATACAACTTAAATTTGTGACCCTGGTCCTTCTTAACCTATTTAATGGAACAATCTGTCAACTGGAACACAATCTATTCCCTTCATTATCTTGTAAACCTCAATCAGATCCCCTCTAAGTCTACAACGCCTTTCACAACCTCAGGGCGTCCCAAAGTGCTTTACAGTCAATGAAGTAATTTTTGAAGTCTCGTCACTGTTGTACTGTAGGAAACACGGCAGCCAATTTGCACACAGCAAGCTCCCACAAACAGCAATGAGATAAATGACCAGACATTCTGGTTTTTTTTTGTGACATTGACTGAGATATAAATGTTGGCCAGGACACCCGGGAGAACTCCCCTGCTCTTCATCGGAATAGTGCCATGAGCCACAAACAGCAATGAGATAATGATCACAGCCGCTGCTACAACATCCTTTACCAGTAACAGTTACCAACCCAGAACACGTAACAGGGAGGTTGGGAAGTGGAGCAGGAGACCCACGGCAAGCAATAGTCCCACTTTAATCTCGCTGATTGGTGTCATAAGAACATAAGAAATAAGAGCAGGAGTGGGCCAAACGGCCCCTCGAGCCTGCCCCATCATTCAATAAGATCATGGCTGATCATTGACCTCAACTCCACTTTCCCGCCCGATCTCCATATCCCTTGATTTCCCTAGAGTCCAAAAATCTATCTATCTCAGCCTTGAATATACTGAAAGATTCAGCATCCACAGCCCTCTGGGGCAGAGAATTCCAAAGATTCACAACACTCGGAGTGAAGAAATTCCTCCTCATCTCAGTCTTAAATGGCCTACCCCTTATCCTGAGATTATGCCCCCTCGTTCTAGACACTCCAGCCAGGGGAAACAAGCTCTCAGCATCTACCCTGTCAATCCTCTTCAGAATCTTGTATGTTTCAATGAGATCACCTCTCATTCTTCTAAACTCCAGAGAGTATAGGCCCAATCTACACAATCTCTCATCACAGGACAACCATCTCATCCCAGGAATCAATCTAGTGAACCTTCGTTGCACCGCCTCCAAGGCAAGTATATCCTTCCTTAGATAAGGAGACCAAAACTGTGTACAGTACTCCAGGTGTGGTCTCACCAAGGCCCTGTACAATTGTAGCAAAACTTCCTTACTCTTATACTCAAACACCCTTGCAATAAATATTAACTCTTTACTATTTTATTAATGACCAGGATGTCGGTGTTGGGGGCACAATCTGCAAATTTGCCGATGATACCAAGATCTGTGCAAGTGTCAGGACTGTAGATGACGCTCATCTGCTTCAGGCAGATCTTAATGTGTTGGGAGATTGGGCTCATGCCTGGCAAATGATGTATAGCTGAGATAAGTGCAGTGTTATGCATGTGGGCAGGGCAAACGCTCAACAGTCATACACCTTTCAGGGAAAACCATTAAAGAAGGTGGAGAAAGAAAGAGATTTGGGTATTCTACTACATACATCTTTAAAGGTACATGAGCAACGCCGTGAAGCAATAGCTAGAGTGAATAGAGTGTTGGGGTGTATCCAAAGGACAATTGAGTACAAGACGAGACATACTGTGTTGTCGTTGTATAAGACTTTAGTCAGGCCGCACTTGAAATACTGTGTCCAGTTTTGGTCTCCTCACATGGTGGGTGAAATTGAGGTTTTGGAAAGGGTGCAGAGGGGGGCCACTAGAGTAATTCCCAGTCTAAAGCATCTTAGTTATCACGCTAGGTTAAAAGAGTTGGTACTCTACACTTTAGAGAAGTGTAGACTTGAGGGGATCTGATTGAGGTTTACAAGATAATGAAGGGAATAGATTGTGTTCCAGTAGACAGATTGTTCCATTAAGTAGGTTAAGAAGGACCAGGGTCACAAATTTAAGTTGTATAAGGCTAGATTTAGGTTAGATGTCAGGTGGTGTTTCTTTTCCCAGAGAATAGTGGACCTCTGGAACAGGCTGCCGTCTCGTGCGGCGGACGCTGATTCTTTGAATTCCTTCAAGCGAGAGCTGGGCCTGTTTCTGGCTGGGGCGGAGATCACCCCATACAGAAGGTAGATACTGCAGGAAATTCAGGGCCAGTGTGATCTCCTGGACTACTTTTGATCGCCTAGATGGGTCGGAGAGGAATTGCCCAGATTTTTTTCCCCAAATTGGCCTGGGCTTTTTTTAATCTGTTTTTTCACCTCTCCCAGGAGATCACATGGCTTTGGGTGGGGTGAAGTGTAAATATTGTGATACACAAGGTGGCGCAATTGTGTGGGACAGACTCGATGGACCAGAGGGTCTTTACCTGTCTGTCATTGTTCGTATGTTTTGTCCGCGTGATTTGCACGCTACAACGCACAGCAGCCATTTGTGCCGAGCAGCGATTACTGCTGTGATAACAAAGCAGGGTCTGACTGCCCAGACAGCTGGTGAGTTGCCTCAGTCTGCAGCCAGGCCCCCGCAAAGCCATCAGCTCCGAGAGGTCGCTGGCCGCGAGCATCTCAAAGAGCCCTTGAGTGAGCCACAGCAGCCTTCCACCTCCCATGCTGCTGCCCTGGGGGATCACCATGTAGCTGCTCCAGAGAAGGTCAGAGATCACTTAAGAGAGGAACTAGGGGGGCCTCACACCAGGGTGATAATTAGCGCAGCAGCGCACTGGCAAAATTACTGGTAAATCCAACAGCGACAACAACAACTTGCGCCTTTAAAGTAGTAAAACGTCCCAAGGCATAATTAAACAAAATTTGACACGAGCCACATAAAGAGATATTAGGCCAGGTGACCAAAAGCTTGGGCAAAGAGGGAGGGGGAAAAATTCGGTTGGTTTGCGCCTCCCGTTAGCACCTTAAGAGGGCGCTAATGGGGAGCAAAGCAACTAGCGCCCAGGGGCGGCGATGTTTGCGCTGCTCACAAAATTGCCGACACTTTGTGGTGGCGCTAAACACTACCGCCACGATCTCCTGCGCCCGCAGATCGTGATGTCAGTCGAGCGTGCAACATTGAGTGGTGCCCCCTGTCTTACCGCCTGCCGCTAGCAACAACACGTTGAGGGGTGCATTTTGCAGTCGGGAAGGGACTGGGGGAGTGCTATTTAAAGGCAACCGCTTCCTGCCTTTTTTTGTCGGCGAAATTTTTGCACCACGCATTCTGAGTGAGAGAGAGAGACTGCAGGAGATATTCAAAGCTGTGTTGAGGAGTTTTGGGTACTGAGCAGCACTTTGCAGGTTCTTTTAAATTTGATCTTCCTTGCATCGATTTATTAGGGACTATGGGGGCTGCACTCTGAGCTCTTTCCCTGGGCCTCTCCATTGTTCTTTCCAGCAGATTTGATGTACAGGTCTCTCCAGGCCGAGATTCAAGGTTGCAATGAGCAAGGTGTGGATGGAGAGCAAGATTGATCCTTCCCTTTAAGAACTGGCCGGCGCCAGTGTGTCTGTGTTCCATTGCTGACTGACATCACATGAGCTTCGCCCGCGCTCTGAGGTAGCGCCTCGCTCCTCGGCGTTAGCGCCTTAAGAGAGGTGTGTAGCGCCTGATTTAGCGCTCCAATCACCTCCAGGGGCAATAGAAGCCAAGTTTGCAGTCGGAGGCGATAATTAGCGCCAGGCACTAAACTTTGCGCCCGGCCAATAATTGCGCCACAAACGGGCCGATACCAAATTTCTCCCCCGTAGATTTTAAGGAGCGTCTTAAAGGAGAGAGAGTTAGAGAGAGAGGATTAGGGAGTGAATGTTAGCTGTCTGTTTCATCCCAATTGTAATTTAAAGAAAAATTATTCTCGGGATGTGGGCATCGCTGGCGTGGCCGTCGTTTATCGCCAGTCCCTAGTTGCCCTTGAAGAGGTGGTGGTGGGTGATCTACTTGAACCGTTGCAGTCCGTGTTGTGGAATTTGTGAGTGGTAGTTTATGGTACTGGATCTCTGAAATGAACTTTCACCAAGTTGTATTTTGTTAAGCAGGCTGCTAGAATAGCTGACGCTGAGGGCCTTTATGTAGTAATTATGGTAATCGAATCACAAGGCTGGCCACAAATTAAATGGAATGCGAACAGTGTCAGCAAAACACGGTCTTTGTGCGCTCCTCTGATATAAAGGAGACTTGCTTACAGATTCTTTCCAGTACTTCAAGGCTTTCAGTTATATGACAAAATCACCCAGAACAGTTCACAGGCGTTAAAAGCTACAATTTAATGGAAAGTATCATGATTGAAAATAAACTCTAAATACAACATCATAAGACACTTGTTCAATTTCTTCACTCAGTGGGTTGTGAATCTTTGGAATTCTGTACCCAAAAGAGCTGTGGATGCTGAGCCGTTGAGTATATTCAAGGCTGAGATCGATAGATTTTTGGACTCTCAGGGAATCAAGGGATATGGGGATCGGGCGGGAAAGTGGAGTTGAGGTCGATGATCAGCCATGATCTTATTGAATGACGGAGCAGGCTCGAGGGGCCGTATGGCCGACTCCTGCTCCTAATTCTTATGTTCTTATAGCGGGCCAGTTGTGTAGTGACAATATAAACTAAATAACAGATCACTCCGTGCAACAACTATTTTGGCAAAGGTGGACAATCACAAAAGGAGAAATCCTGCAAGTGTCTGAAATCTGAAATATAAACAGGAAATGCAGCAAATACACAGCAGGTCTGTCAGTGTCTGTTAGATGTCAGCCTTAGGTGTCAGTTGGTAGCATTCACCTCTCTGGGTCAGAAGATTGAGGGTTCAAGTCCCCCTTGAGAGACTGAGCACATAATCTAATCTGACACTCTGGTCTAGTACGGGGGAAGTGCTCCACTGTCAGAGGTGCCGTCTTTCAGATGAGACATAAAATCATGGACCGGTCTGTCCTCTCAGGTGGATGTAAGATTGGGAGGTGCTGCCAAAGGAGCCTTGGCGAGTTGCGGCAATGCATCTTGTAGATGGTACATACCGCAGCCACGGTGGAGGGAGTGAATGTTTAAGGTGGTGGATCGGGTGCCAATCAAGCGGGCTGCTTTGTCCTGGATGGTGTCGAGCTTCTTGAGTGTTGTTGGAGCTGTACTCATCCAGGCAAGTGGAGAGTATTCCATCAGGTCTTAAGTCTAAACAAAGCAAACGACGTAGGTATGAGGGGCGAGTTGGCTACGGTAGATTGGGAAACTACATTAAAAGGTACGACAGTAGACAAGCAATGGCAAGCTTTTAAAGAATTAGTACATAATTTACATCAAATATACATTCCTTTAAGGCACAAAAACCCCACAGGAAAAGTGGCTAGCAAGAGAAGTTAAAGATAGTGGGCCTGAATTTGCGATTGGAGGCCTCCGATCATCAAAAGACCGACACATTTACCTGGTGGTCCGGGAGATACGGAGGCATGTGATCCTGAGCCTCTCCTGGTAGAAATGCGTAGAGGCCCACGTATCCTAGGGGCGCAGGCGGTTCGCAAGCAACCCTGGAATCACATGGGCCAGCACAGCCAACGAAAGAAGGGAATCTCCATTCATACTTATGGGGTTTCCGTACGTATGGAACTGTCGTAAGTATGAATGGGGACGACTTAAAAAATACACGAACACATGAAATAATTTTTTTTTTAATTACATATGTCAAATTAATTAAAATGGCATTTAATTAAATATTTTTTTAAAAAATTAAATTTTGAATTTTTTTAATATGTTTTAACGGGGCTAAATATAACCTTACCTCATTGGACAGGGTTTTTAATGTATAAGTGAGTGATAACATTTTATTTTTCTATTTTTTAAAACTCTTATGCTGGTAAAAGCGGGCCTTACTCCTGCTTTTACCAGGCGTAAGAATTCCACGGCCTTTCAGCGGGCGGAAGTTGGGCAAATAGCGCAACTCTCCACCCGCGGAGGCCCTTTTCCTGGGGATGCGGAGGATCTGTCCAGAAGATTCTTGACAGATCGCAAGGTCCGGGTTTCAGCGCATGCGCTTTGCATGCCTAAACCTGGCATTTGCGCGGCCCCTACGGGCGCGTGCGCACCTCATACGCACCCATTAGAGGGCACAAAATATTGCCCAATATTAGATCAAAGAAAGAGGCTTATAATGTTGCCAAAAAGAGTAGCAAGCCTGAGGACTGGGAGGATTTTAGAATTCAGCAAAGGAGGACTAAGAAATTGATAAAGAAAGGGAAAATAGAATGTGAGAGTATACTAGGGAGAGACATAAAAACAGACTGTAAAAGCTTCTATAGGTATGTAAAAAGGAAAAGATCAGCGAAAGTAAATGTGGGTCCCTTACAGGCTGAGACAGGAGAAGTTATAATGGGGAATAAGGAAATGGCAGAGAAATTAAACAAATACTTTTGTGTCTGTCTTCACGGAAGAAGACGCAAAAAACTTCCCGGAAATAGTGGGGAATCAAGGGTCGAGCGAGAATGAGGAACTGAAAGAAATTAGTATTAGTAAAAAATAGTACTGGAGAAATTAATGGGACTGAAAGCTGATAAATCCCATGGACCTGATGGTTTTCAAAGAGGTGGCTATAGAGATAGTGGATGCACTGGTTGTCATTTTCCAAAATTCCATAGATTCTAGAACGGTTCCCGTGGGTTGGAACGTAGCAAATGTAACCCAACTATTTAAGAAAGGAGGGAGAGAGAAAACGGGGAACTACAGACCAGTTAGCCTGACATCAGTAGTAGGGAAAATGCTAGAATCTATTATTAAGGAGCTGGTAACAGGGCACTTGGAAAATAATAATAGGATAGTCAACGCGGATTTATGAAAGAGAAATCATGTTTGACAAATCTGTTAGAGTTTTTTGAGGTTGTAACTAACGGAATAGATAAGGGGGAACCAGTGGATTTGGTGTATTTGGATTTTCAGAAGGCTTTCGATAAGGTGCCACACAAGAGGTTATTAAACAAAATTAGGGCTCATGGGATTGTGGGTAATATACTAGCATGGATTGAGGATTGGTTAACGGACAGAAAACAGAGAGTAGGAATAAACAGGTCATTTTCGGGTTGGCAGGCTGCAACTAGTGGGGTACCGCAAGGATCAGTGCTTGGGCCTCAGCTATTCACAATCTATATCAATGATTTGGATATGAGGGGACCAAATGTAATATATCCAAGTTTGCTGATGATACAAAGCTGGGTGGGAATGTAAGTTGTGAGGATGATGCAAGGAGGCTTCAAGGGGATATAGACAGGCTAAGTGAGTGGGCAAGAACATGGCAAATTAAATAAAATATGGAGAAATGTGAAGTTATCCACTTTTGTAGGAAAAATAGAAAAGCAGAGTATTTTTTAAATGGTGAGAGATTGGGAAATGTTGGTGTTCAGAGGGACCTCGGTATCCTTGTACACGAATCACTGAAAGTTAACATGCAGGTACAGCAAGCAATTAGAAAGCAAATGGTATGTTGGCCTTTATTACAAGAGGATTTGAGTATAAGAGTAAAGACGTCTTACCGCAATTATATAGGGCCCTGGTGAGACCACACCTGGAGAACTGTGTACAGTTTTGGTCTCCTTACCTAAGGAAGGATATACTTGCCATAGAGGGAGTGCAACAAAGGTTCACCAGACTGGTTCCTGGGATGGGGGGATTGTCCTATGAGGAGAGATTGAGTAGATTAGGCCTATATTCTCTGGAGTTTAGAAGAATGAGAGATGATCTCATTGAAACATACAAAATTCTTACAGGGCTTGACAGGGTAGATGCAGGGAGGATGTTTCCTCTGGCTGGGGAGTCTAGAACCAGGGGTCGCAGTCTCAGAGTATTTAGGACTGAGAGGAGGAGAAATTTCTTCACTCAGAGGGTGGTGAATCTTTGGAATTCTCCGCCCCAGAGGACTGTGGAGGCTCAGTCATTGAGTATATTCAAGACTGAGATCGCTAGATTTTTGAATATTAAGGGAAATAAGGGATACGGGGATAGTACAGGAAAGTGGAGATGAGGTAGAAGATCAGCCATGATCTTAGTGAATGGTGGAGCAGGCTCGAAGGGCCAAATGGCCTACTCCAGCTCCTATTTCTTATGTTCTTATCACACTCCTGACTTGTGCCTTGTAGATGGTGGAGAGGATTTGGGGAGTCAGGAGGTGAGACAATCACCGCAAAATACCCAGCCTCTGACCTGCTCTTGTTGCCACAGTATTTATGTGGCTGGTCCAGTTATGTTTCTGGTCAATGGTGACCCCTCAGGATGTTGATGTTGGTGGATTTGGCGATGGTAATGCTGTTGAATGTCAAGGGGCGGTGGTTAGACCCTCTTTTGTTGGAGATAATCATTGTCTGGCACTTGTGTGGCTTGAATGCTACTTGCCACTTATCAACCCAAGCCTGAATGAGATCCAGGTCTTGCTGCATGAGGGCATGGACTGCTTCATTATCTGAGGAGTTGTGAATGGAACTGAACACTGTGCAATCATCAGCAAACATCCCCACTTCTGACCTTATGATGGAGGAAAGGTCATTGATGAAGCAACTGAAGATGTTTGGGCCTAGGACACTGCCCTGAGGAACTCCTGCAGTGATGTTCTGGGACTGAGGTGCTTGACCTCCAACAACCACAACCATCTTCCTTTGTGCTAGGTATGATTAAAGCCAGTGGAGAGTTTTTCCTCTGATTCGCATTGACTTCAATTTTACTAGGGCTCTTTGATGCTGCACATGGTCAAATGCTGCCTTGATGTCAAGGGCAGTCACCCTCAACTCACCTCTGAAATTCAGCTCTTTTGTCCATGTTTGGACCCAGGCTGTAATGTGGTCTGTTGCAGAGTGTTCCTGGTGGAACCCAAAACAGAGCATCAGTGATCAGGTTATTGGTGAGTAAGTGTTGCTTGATAGCACTGTCGACGACACCTTCCATCACTTTGAGGGTGGACTGATGGGGGAGTAATTGGCCAGATTGGATTTGTCATGCATTTTGTGGACAGGACATACCTGGGTAGTTTTCCACCTTGTTGGTTAGATGCTAGTGATGTAGCTGTACTGGAACAGCTTGGCTAGCGGCGCGACTAGTCCTGGAGCACAATTCTTCAGCACGACAGCCGGAATGTTGTCGGGACTCACAGCCTTTGCTGTATCCAGTGTGCTCAGCTGTTTCTTGATATCACGTGGCGTGAATCGAATTGGCTGAAGACTGGCTTCTGTAGTGGTGGGGACCTCAGAAGCATGCCGAGATGGATCATCCACTCGACACTTCTGGCTGAAGATGATTGCAAACGCTTCAGCCTTGTCTTTTGCACTCACGTGCTGGGCTCCACCATCATTGAGGATGGGGATATTCATGGAGCCCCCTCCTCCGTTAGTTGTTTAATTGTCCACCCCACCACTATTCACGACTGGATGTGGCAGGACTGCAGAGCGTTGACCCGATCCATTGATTGTGGGATCGCTTAGATCTGTCTATAGCATGCTGCTTCCGCTGTTTAGCATGCATGTAGTCCTGTGTTGCAGCTTCCCCAGGCTGGCACCTCATTTTTAGGTAAGCCTGGTGCTGCTCCTGGCATGCTCTTTGCCCTCCTTATTGAACCAGGATTGGTCCCCTGTCTTGATGGTAATGGTAGAGTGAGGGATATGCCGGGACATGAGGCTACAGATTGTAGTGGAATACAATTCTGCTGCTGATGATGACCCACAGCGCCTCATGGATGCCCAAATTTGAGCTGCTAGATCTGTTCTGAATCTACCCCATTTAGCACGGTGGTAGTGCCACACAACACGATGGAGGGTGTCCTCAGTGTGAAGACGGGATTTCGTCTAAACAAGAACTGTGCGGTGGTCACTGCTACCAATGCTGTCATGGACAGATACATCTGCAACAGGTACATTGGTGAGGACGAGGTGAAGTAGGTTTTTTTCTCATGTTGGTTTTCTCACCACCTGCCGCAGGCCCAGTCTGGCAGTTATGTCCTTCAGGACTCGGCCAGCTCGGTCAGTAGTGGTGCTACCGAGCCACTCTTGGTGATGGACATTGAAGTCACCCACCCAGAGTACATTATGTGCCCTTGTTACCCTCACTGCTTCTTCCAAGTGGTGTTCAACATGGTGATGTACTGATTCATCAGCTGAGGGAGGGTGGTAGGTGGTAATCAGCAGGTTCCCTTGCCCATGCTTGACCTGGAGCCATGAGACTTCACGGTGTCTGGAGTCAATATTGAGGATTCCCAGGGCCACTCCCTCACGACTGTATACCACTGTGCCGCCACCTCTGGTGGGTCTGTCCTGCCGGTGGGACAGAACATACCCATAGTGATGGAGGAGTTTGGGACATTGACTGAAAGGTATGAATCTGTGAGTATGACTATGTCAGGCTGTTGCTTGACTAGACTGTGTGACAGCTCTCCCAATTTTGGCACAAGTCCCCAGATGTTAGTGAGGAGGACTTTGCAGGGTCGACTGTGTTGGTTGTGCCGTTGTCATGTCCGAAGCCAGTGCCAAGGTCGATGCTGGGTGGTCTGTCCGGTTTTATTCTTATTACTGTTTCTTGTAGTGGTTTGTTACAACTGAGTGGCTTAATGGGCCATTTCAGAGAGCAGTTAAGAGTCAACCACATTGCTGTGAGTCTGGAGTCACATGTAGGCCAGACCAGGTAAGGACGGCAGATTTCCTTCCCTAAAGGACACGAGTGAACCAGATGGGTTTTGACGACACTCCAATAGTTTAATGGTCACCATTACTGCTACTAGATTTTCATTCCAGATTTATTTAATGAACTGAATTTAAATTCCCCAACTTTATTTTGATTTATTTTACGAAGTGACTGGTCTTGTTGTGCATATCCTTTTCTTTAAGCAGTTCTACGCAGCCTCTTTGATAAGTGCGGCCAGTCTTTGTAAACCCTAGAAAGAATCAGAAAAATGTAAATGAGGAACGCTCATTCCATTATTTTTCGGAATGATAGACAAGCGTACAGAAGGAACTGGCATTGATATAGCACCTCACTATACCTCTCAGAAATGTCTCCAGGTACTTCGCATACAGTGAGTTATTTTGGAAGTGGAAAATCATTTACGCGGGCAAACAGGTCACCCATTTTGAGCACAGCAAGATCCCACAAGCAGCAACAATATGAATGATACAGGTAACGTGTTCCAGGTGGCGTTGGTCGAGGAAGAACGTTGGATAACTCCCTACTCCTCTTCAGATAGTTGCTACGGGATCTTTTAAAGTCCGCCTGAACCACTGGGACAGGCAGAAGGGGACCTTGGGTAAACTGCAGTAAATTTAGATTCCGCCAGACAGGAACTTTTTTTTGTTGTTGTGGTGTATGTGACACTTTGGAGCGATATCATACGACAACAACAACTTGCATTTATACAGCGCCTTTAACGTAGTAAAACATCCCAAGCCGCGTCACAGGAGAGACTATCAAACAAAATGGGACACCGAGCCACATAATAGGACAGGTGACCAAAAGCTTGGACAAAGAGGGAGGTTTTAAGGAGCGTCTTAATAAGGAGAGAGAGTTTTAGGGAGGGAATTCCAGAGCTCAGGGGTCTAGGCAGCTGAAGGCACGGCTGCCAATGGTAGAGCGATTAAAATTGGGGATGCTCAAGAGGCCAGAATTGGAGGAGTGCAGAGATCACTTGTAGGACTGAAGGAGATTACAGAGATAGGGAGGGGGCGAGGCCATGGAGGGATCTGAAAACAAGGATGTGAATTTTAAAATTGAGGTGTTGCCAGACCAGGGGCCAATATAGCTAACTGAGCACAGGGGTGATGGGTGAACGGGACTTGGTGCGAGTTAGGATATGGACAGCAGAGTTTTGGATGAGCTCAAGTTCATGGAGGGTGGAAGATGGGAGGGCGGTCAGGAGTGTATTGCAATAGTCAAATCACTCCATGGCCATCCCTCCCTATCTCTCCCTATCTCTGTAACTTCCTTAATCCAAGATTTCTGCGCTCCTCTAATTCTGGCCTCTTGAGCATCCCCGATTTTCTTCGCTCCACCATTGTTGGCCGTGCCTTCAGCTGCCGAGGCCCTAAGCTCTGGAATTCCCTCCCTAAACCTCTCCACCTCTCTACCTCTCTCTCCTCCTTTAAGACACCACTTAAAACCTACCTCTTTCTCCTGTCCTAATATCTCCTGATGTGGCTCGTTGTCAAATCCTGTTTGAGAACGCTCCTGTGAAGCACCTTGGGACATTTTACTATGTTAAAGGCGCTGAAAGGGTTAATTTGAACTCATGTTAAATTAAACCTCTCTTAGCTGTAAAGGGAATGGAAGTTATGTACGAAATAGAATAAGAAGCAACCAGGTGGATGATAAGGATTGATAAGGATTGGCTGCCTAGCTTCATTCAAGGACAGAATACAATGGGCATCTGTGGAGAAATAAAATGGACAAGTGTGAGAATGAGATATGGCCCAGCAATCAGGCAAAACATAGAATGTGATTTGCAGCATATATACATAATTGGATAATTGTTTTTTAGTTTGTAGCTGACAAAGATAAGAAATATAACGAATTAACCGGTTTAGTTTGAATTGACATAATTGTAATCATGTGATATTTTGTAACAATGTGATTGGATAATTCTTAAATAAAAGGTTGTAATTGGGAGGTTGAGAAGCCATGGTCACTAGGCCGGGTAAGGTCTATGACGCTTCTCCCAGAGATCTCTGAATATTAATAAACTGTTTTGCTTTTACCTATCAACACAGACTGGAGTGAATTAATTTCTCCCTAACAGCGCTATATAAATACAAGTTGTTGTGGCTGTTGATTAGCTGATGAGGCTTTGGTGAAAAGTTTTAAGCTGTTTTCTTATACTTACTGGAATTGTTTTTTGGTTATAGTTTCAGGGACGATTGGCCTCCATGTCTCGCCGTTTTATACTCTTGGCTCAGGAGCTAGTCTCCAGGTGAGTGCTCCCTTCCACTGTGTAATTACATAGAATTTACAGCACAGAAACAGGCCAGTCGGCCCAACTGGTCCAACCTATTTATGCTCCACACGAGCCTCCTCCCACCCTACCTCATCTCACCCAATCAGCATAACCTTTCTCCCTCATGTGTTTATCTAGCTTCCCCTTAAATGCATCTATGCTGTTTGCCTCAACTAGTCCTTATGGTAGTGAGTTCCACATTCTAACCACTCTCTGGGTAAAGAAGTTTCTCCTGAATTCCCTATTGGATTTATTAGTGACCATCTTATATTTATGACCCTCAGTTTTGGACTCCCCCACAAGTGGAAACATCTTCTCTACGTCTAACCTATCGAACCCCTTCAAAATCTTAAAGTCCTCCATCAGGTCACAACTCAGCCTTCTCTTTTCTAGAGAAAAGAGCCCCAGCCTGTTCGGTGTTTCCTGATAGTTATAACCTCTGAGCTCTGGTATCGTCCTCGTGAGTACTTATTGAATCGGTGAATATTGAAGGCATTTACCTGATCTATTTGTTCGGGAGTGGAACGGGAAAAGGCAGCACGGACGTACGAGCACGGTGCCGAGCTGTCAAGCATGAACGCTTGACCGGGAACGAACAGCACCTGAGGAGAGGCAGACATACGCACTGTGAGCAAGAGCCAATCGTTAACGTTCCAAATACGACCGACCATCATTGTTTTCACTGCAAGAACATTTTTAAACTTGTGCAAAGATAAAAAGTGGGGGAGGGGGTCAGAGGAGGAGAAAATAAAATAAACATAAGGCATCTTCACAGAGCAAACGTTTTAGGGCACTCCCGTCTATTAGTGAAAGAACAACTAAATCAGAAGGTAGGACGAGCAGGACGGGGAATTTTAACGGCAATCTTCAGGGTTAAACCGTGGCATGAGATTCAGTAAATATTGTATTGAAATTAAAAATTCTAGAAGAAACCGTTAAGAAGACTTTTTAAAAAGGTAAATGAATAAGTTGAGTGTGTTGGACGACTGGGGTTCTGGTCATGTTGGACTGTTGGGGTTCAGGCTCCCACTCATGAGATGCTGGGGATAGAAATTGGACCTCTTTGTGGGTGTTTATTTGGGCGAGAAACACGGACAAAACGGTCCAATTTCGCAGGGCTATGTCCCAGGCCCAAGGCAAGCCTGAAATACGTCCAATTACATATTGGGTTCAGGCAATATTAAGGCGTCCCTGACAGTCACCTAAAACAAGCATTAGGTCCCTTAACTCTGTCAATGAGGGGCATCACGCCTGTTTAAGGAACTTTCCCGGAAATTTGTCAGCCCTGAGGTGTGCGCTGCTCTGTTTCTTTGGTTCCAATTGGCCGTTACCAACAAGGTCATTACTCTTTCTTTGAAACTTACCTTCATGTGGAGATGGGGGGGGGGGGTCGGTGGGGGCGGGGTGCAGGGGGTGGGGGGAGGGAGGTAGCAAGAGTGCTTTTCCCGGCTTCACAGCACCACTGTGGGCCTCTGCCGGCTCTCCCGTTCTCCTCCTCCTGCTTGATCTGCCTGGTTCTTAAACAAGTACTCTTCAAAGCGGCGAGATGCTTCTGGACGCACGATGAGTCCTGAGGCCCAATTAGCGAACAAACTTCGGGGCCTCCAGCTTGTGGAGACTGCTTGGTGCGCGCCACCTATTTCAGACCCGAAAAGATTTAAGGAATTGAGTGTAGGGTGAAGAGGAGGTGAGGGTGAAGAGGGGGGGAGGGCGAAGAGAAGGACGAGAGTGAAGAGGAGGGGAGGGCGAAGAGAAGGACGAGAGTGAAGAGGAGAAGGGAATAGAGGGGAGAGTGAAGAGGAGAAAGGGTGAAGCAGGGAAATGAAAGGAGGAAAGGGTGAAGAGGAGAGAGAAGGTGAAGAGGAAAAAGAAAAGGAAACAAAAAAGTTCCCCTCCGGATAGACGGAAGAGTTGCTTCCGTCAGTCAAGCCGTTACCTCTTTTTTCAGGGCCTTCTCCGAGATTAGTTGGTAAGTGTCTGGGATTCCCTTTAGCTTCATCCAGAAGAACATGCCAGCACTGGGGACATGCCAATCAGCGACATCTGGAAGGAAAGTAAAAAGTAGCAAGAGAAAGGTTCGTGAAATATTGACCAAAGCAGGTATTATAAGGCTTGCGTATAACTGTTAGCTCAGCTAGGGCAGGTAGGAGAAACAAAACACATGTCTAGAATGTTAGAAAGGAAGATGGCGAGGAGTCCATTTTCCTGGTTCTGCTTTCTGGTCACTGAATAAAAAACTAAAATCAGCAGACGTGGAAGAGTTCTACAGTGTATCAAAGACAATCGGAGTCGTGCAATATTCAAGAATTATTGCTCCATTATTCTATGGGTGGGGGAGATTTTACCCATGCGGCCCCTAAACCTGGGCCAACAATATTCCACTCGCTAATTAACTCGAGGTGAAGGAGAAAGGAAGCTTAATGGTTGGGACGGGACGTGGGCCTTCCTCAGGATTCGGTTCTGATGAAGAGACTGGCCAAGTGAGTTGACCTTCCTTCCTCTTCCAGATGGTGGCTGACCGTCGGTCTTTTTCCAGCACTTCCTGTTTTTAATTTTCCTCAAATCTCTACAAATGTGGAAGAATTATTTTCTGGCTTTGGTGAGCTGAAACGTAAAGCACCTGGCCACAGTGCGAGCAACACCACAGTCTATACCCCTCCCTATGTGACAACATCTGCCAATTATTCTGACTGATGCAGGAGACACAAAAAAAATGTCAGTAAATGTTTTGGTAAATAGACCAATTCATATTGACACCGGCAGTAAACGGTGGACATGCTGAACATCGCTCAAACACATGGATTTACGCAAAATGCTGGAAATATGCAACAGGTCTGTCAGCATCTAAAAAGATATTTTTTAAAAAAGGCTAGGTTAACGTATCGGGTGTTTACCCCTTTGTCTGATATGCTAACCAATCTTTTTGAAACATAGAAACATAGAATCTAGGAGCAGGAGTAGGCCATTCGGCCCGTCGAGCCTGCTCCGCCATTCAATACGATCATGGCTGATCATCCAAATCCAGTACCCTGTCCCTGCTTTAATCCCCACAGTACACATATCCCACCCTACCCCCGTAACCCCACGTATTTAATTCCCCCTAACATATCCCATCCTATCCCCATAACCCCACATATTTAATCCCCCCTAACACTAAGGTCAATTTATCATAGCCAAATCAACCTAACCCACACATTTTTGGACTGTGGGAGGAAACCGGAGCACCCGGAGGAAACCCACGCAGACACGGGGAGAATGTGCAAACTCCACACAGACAGTCACCCGAGGTCAGATTCGAACCCGGGTCTCTGGCGCTGTGAGGCACCAGTGCTAACCACTATGCCACCGTGTTGCCCACTTTGGGTGTATATGTTTTTATGGCTTTATGGAGAAGCGGGATACGTACATGAGGAAGAAAGGAAAAGAAGGACATGTCGATAGGGTTAGATGGAGCAGGGTGGGAGGTGGCCCGTGTGGAGCATAAACACCGACACGGAGCTGTTGTGTGAAATGGCCTGTTTCTGTGCTGTGAATTCTACGTAATACAATGTATTCCCATTGCCCGATTCACTAACCTGTCCTGTTGGGTCTTTACCCATTGCCCGATACACTAACCTGTCTTGTTGGGTGTTTACCCATTGCCCGATACACTAACCTGTCTTGTTGGGTGTTTACCCATTGCCCGATTCACTAACCAGTCTTGTTGGGTGTTTACCCATTGCCCGATTCACTAACCTGTCTTGTTGGGTGTTTACCCATTGCCCGATTCACTGACCAGTCTTGTTGGGTGTTTACCCATTGCCCGATTCACTAACCAGTCTTGTTGGGTGTTTACCCATTGCCCGATTCACTAACCTGTCTTGTTGGGTGTTTACCCATTGCCCGATACACTAACCTGTCTTGTTGGGTGTTTACCCATTGCCCGATTCACTAATCTGTCTTGTTGGGTATTTACCCATTGCCCGATTCACAAACTGTCTTGTTTGGTGTTTACCCAATGCCCAATTCACTAACCTGTCTTGTTTGGTGTTTACCCAATGCCCAATTCACTAACCTGTCTTGTTCGGTGTTTACCCATTGCCCGATTCTCTAACCTCTCTTGTTCGGTGTTTACCCATTGCCCGATTCACTAACCTGTCTTGTTTGGTGTTTACCCATTGCCCGATTCACTAACCTGTCTTGTTTGGTGTTTACCCATTTCCCGATTCACTAACCTGTCTTGTTTGGTGTTTACCCATTGCCCGATTCACTAACCTGTCTTGTTCGGTGTTTTCCCATTGCCCAATTCACTAACCTGTCTTGTTTGGTGTTTACCCAATGCCCAATTCACTAACCTGTCTTGTTGGGTGTTTACCCTTTTCCCGATTCACTAACCTGTCTTTTCCCTGTTCAGATGATGATGGACCTGTTTCTATTTTAGATTTTCAGCACATTTTCTTCTGTTGAGGAATACTCCGAGAAAGTCAAACAAACATCAGGTGAGCTCTGTAACTCGGGATATGACAGCACACGGATTGTGAAAATAAGCTACAATTAAACCAGCTGTTGTTTAACTCGGAGTAATTTCTAGTCCTGTGTCCCGCTCCTCTTTAAATAGTCTACTGGTGTCCTTCAATCTTCAGCAGTGGGGGATAATGGGAGTTGGCAGCAGGCGAATCTAGAATGCATTTACAGATGAAAGTCTACACGTTCATCTCAGGCTTGATAGTTTCAACAAAACAAACCATGAGGGAGCTGACAGAGAGCTGTGGGGTTCCTCCTGTCAAATGATAGTATTAAAGGTTGGTGTTGGTGTGCCCAGTAACCATTAGGGATGTTGTTTTATTGGATCGGTCATCGAGTTTCCTTTGTGCAGCTAAAGTCTATGAATGTCAAGGTCAATTTTCAAAGCACCAAAGGGCAGATTAGACATTTAAAAACATTGTGTTTCTAATAATCAAGAGTTTAGCCTTTGGGGCCCATGTAAAGAAATAACTTGTATTTATATCGTGCCTTTCACAACCTGTGGTGCTATCCTAGGTGGTTTTCCAATGCGCCTGCTGCCCTTGTCCTTCTAGATGTTGGAGGTCGTGGGTTTGGGAGGTGCTGTCGAAGAAGCCTTGGCGAGTTGCTGCAGAGCATCTTGTAGATGGTACACACTGCAGCCACGGTGCGCCGGTGGTGGAGGGAGTGAATGTTTAAGGTGGTGGAAGTGCAAGGGGGAAATGATCTAGAAGTGGAAGAAGGTGGACCCAGCTAAGGTGATGCCGATTGTTCAGCAGCACATGTAACTCTGAATTTTATTCTCCTCTTTGAATCCTCTATTTTTGTTTTTGATTACACCTCTGTGAAGCGCCTTGGGACTTTTTCTACATTGAAGGAGCTGCAGCAATGCAACGTGATGCTGATGTTCAGGGTGGTTTGAGTGATGATAGTTTAACTTTGCAAGCTTTACCTTTCAGCCACCTTTCAGCAGACGACTGCATGGCGTCCCGCTGCTTGCTGTAAAACGCCACCACTCTGCCGGAAACAGAATGGAGAAAGAACAATTCAGGTCAGTCACTGATGCCAGTAAAATGTTGGCATCTGTTGTACAGAGAATGAAGTTATTCTTTTAAGTTCTCTCAAAAGTAACGGCACTGGAATTGCGGATGGATGCATACTGGAGCATTTGCGATGCTGAGGACATCGTGGATAGCACGTTTAGGGAGTTGGTCACACCGCAGGTAAAGGGTGTACAGGCAGGAAGGGAATGGGTGACCACCAGGCAGAGTAATAGGCGCAGGCAGGTAGTGCAGGGGTCCCCTGTGGCCATCCCCCTCTCAAACAGATATACCGCTTTGGATATTGTTGAGGGAGATGGCTTATCAGGGGAAGACAACAGCAACCAACTTCCTAGCACCGTAGGTGGTTCTGCTGCACAGGATGGGAGGAAAAAGAGTGGGAGAGCTATAGTGATAGGGGATTCTATTGTAAGGGGAATAGATAGGCGTTTCTGCGGCCGCAAACGAGACTCCAGGATGGTATGTTGCCTCCCTGGTGCAAGGGTCAAGGATGTCTCAGAGCGGCTACAGAGCATTTTGGAAGGGGAGGGTGAACAGCCAGTTGTCGTGGTGCATATAGGTACCAACGATATAGGTAATAAACGGGATGAGGTCCTAAAAGCAGGAGTTAGGAGGTAAATTAAAAAATAGGGCCTCAAAGGTAGTAATCTCAGGATTGCTACCAGTGCCACGTGCTAGTCAGAGTAGAAATAGAAGGATATTTCAAATGAATACATGGCTAGAGGAATGGTGCAAGGGGGAGGGATTTAAATTCCTGGGCCATTGGAACCAGTTCTGGGGGATGTGGGACCAGTACAAACCGGACGGTCTACACCTGGGCAGGGCCGGGACCGATGTCCTAGGGGGAGTGTTTGCTAGTGCTGTTGGGGAGGGTTTAAACTAAAATGGCAGGGGGTTGGGAACCTGAGCAGGGAGACAGAGGAAAGGGAAACAAGGATAAAAGCAAAAGATAGGAAGGAGAAAAACAAAAGTGGCAGTCAGAGAAAACAACGGTTTAAATCAAACATGGCCACAGTAAATACTAATTCTAATAGGTCTAAGAGCGTTAAAAAAACAAGCCTGAAGGCTTTGTGTCTTAATGCAAGGAGCGTTCGGAACAAGGTGGATGAATTAGCTGCGCAAATAGAGGTAAACGAATATGATTTGATTGGGACTACCGAAACATGGCTCCAGGGTGGCCAAGGCTGGGAACTCAACATCCAGGGGTACTCAATATTCAGGAAAGATAGGCAAAAAGGAAAGGGAAGTGGGGTAGCATTGCTGGTTAAAGAGGGGATTAACACAATTGAAAGGAAGGATATTAGCTCTGATGATGTGGAATCTGTATGGGTTGAACTGAGAAATAACAAGGGGCAGAAAACATTAGTGGGAGTGATATATAGACCTCCAAACAGTAATGCGGAGGTTGGGGATGGCATTAAAAGGGAAATTAGAGAAGCGTGCAATAAGGGCACAGCAGTCATCATGGGTGACTTTAATCTACATATAGATTGGGCTAACCAAATTAGTAACAATACTATGGAGGAGGAATTCCTGGAGTGTTTACGGGATGGATTCCTGGACCAATACGTTGAGGAACCAACCAGAGATCAGGCCATCTTAGACTGGGTATTATGCAATGAGAAAGGATTAATTAGCAATCTTGTTGTGCAAGGCCCCTTGGGGAGGAGCGATTATAATATGATAGAATTCTTCATTAGGATGGAGAGTGAAGATGTTGACTCAAAGACTAGGGTCCTGAATTTAAATAAAGGAAACTACGATGGTATGAGGTGCGAGTTGGGTAGGATTGATAGGGGAATGTCACTCAAAGGGTTGACGGTGGATAGGCAATGGCAAACATTCAAAGACCGCATGGACGAACTACAGAATTTGTTCATCCCAGTTTGGCATAAGAATAAAACAAAAAGGGTGACTCAACCGTGGCTAACAAGGGAAATTAGGGATAGCATAAGATCCAAGGAGAGGGCATATTAATTGGCCAGAAAAAGCAGTAACCCTGAGGATTGGGAGCAGTTTAAGATTCAACAAAGGAGGACAAAGGGATTAATTAAGAAGGGGAAAATAGAATACGAGAGTAAGCTTGCAGGGTACATAAAAACTGACTGTAAAAGCTTTTATAGATATGTGAAGAGAAAAAGATTTGTGAAATCAAGCATAGGTCCCTTGCAGTCAGAATCAGGGGAACTTATAATGGGGAAAAAAGAAATGTCAGACCAATTAAATACACATTTTGGTTCTGTCTTCACAAAGGAGGGCACAAATAACCTCCCAGAAATGTTGGGGAACATAGGGTCTGATGAAAGGGAGGAACTGAAAGAAATCAGTATTTGTAGGGAAATGGTATTAGGGAAATTGAAGGCCGATAAATCCCCAGGGCCTGATAATCTACATCCTAGGGTACTTAAGGAAGTGGCCCTCGAAATAGTAGATGCATTGCTGATCATCTTCCAACATTCGATGGAATCTGGAACAGTACCCATGGATTGGAGGGTAGCTAATGTTACCCCACTATTCAAAAAGGGTGGTAGAGAGAAAACGGGGAATTACAGACTGGTAAGCCTGACATCGGTAGTGGGGAAAATGCTCGAGTCCATTATAAAGGATGTAATAGCTGAGCACTTGGAAAACAGTGACAGGATCGGACAAAGTCAACATGGATTTACAAAAGGTAAATCATGCTTGATTAATCTACTGGAATTTTTTGAGGATGTAACTGGGAAAATAGATAAGGGAGAACCAGTGGATGTGGTGTATTTGGACTTCCAAAAGGCTTTTGATAAGGTCCCGCATAAGAGATTAGCGTGTAAAGTTAAGGCACATGGGATTGGGGGCAAGGTATTGACTTGGATAGAGAACTGGTTGGCAGACTGAAAGCAAAGAGTTGGAATAAACGGGTCCTTTTCCGAGTGGCAGGCAGTGACTAGGGGGGTACCGCAGGGATCGGTCCTTGGACCCCAGCTATTCACAATATATATTAATGATCTAGACAAGGGAACTAGATGTAATATCTCCAAGTTTGCAGACAACACAAAACTAGGTGGGCGTGTGTGCTGTGAGGAGGATGCCGAGAAACTCCAGGATGATTTGGACAGGTTGGGTGATTGGGCAGAAGCATGGCAGATGCAATATAACATGGATAAATGCGAGGTTATCCACTTTGGTGTCAAAAACAGAAAGGCAGATTATTATCTGAATGGCAATAGATTGGGAGAAGGGGAAGTGCAATGTGACCTGGGTGTCCTTGTGCACCAGTCACTGAAGGTAAGCATGCAGGTGCAGCAGGCGGTTAAGAAGGCAAATGGTATGTTGGCCTTCATAGCGAGAGGGTTTGAGTACAGGAACAAGGATGTCTTGCTGCAGTTGTACAGGGCCTTGGTGAGACTACACCTTGAGTACTGTGTGCAGTTTTGGTCGCCTTATCTGAGGAAGGATGTTCTTGCCATGGAAGGAGTTCAGCGAAGATTCACAAGGCTGATACCTGGGATGGCAGGAATGACGTATGAAGAGAGATTGGGTCGATTGGGCTTATACTCGCTGGAGTTTAGAAAAATGAGAGGGGATCTCATTGAAACTTATAAAATTCTGACAGGACAGGAAAAACTAGATGCAGGAAGGATGTTCCCGATGGTCGGGGAGTC
Organism: Squalus acanthias; assembly: GCA_030390025.1. Taxonomy (NCBI): domain Eukaryota; kingdom Metazoa; phylum Chordata; class Chondrichthyes; order Squaliformes; family Squalidae; genus Squalus; species Squalus acanthias. The sequence continues at coordinate 254,083,987 of CM059425.1, forward strand.
CAGAACCAGGGGTCACAGTCTAAGGATAAGGGGTAAGCCATTTAGGACAGAAATGAGGAGGAATTTCTTCACCCAGAGAGTGGTGAACCTGTGGAATTCTCTGCCACAGAAGGCAGTAGAGGCCAATTCATTAAATAGATTCAAGAAGGAGTTAGATATATTTCTTAAGGCTAAAGGGATCAAGGGATAGGGGAGAAACCAGGGACAGGGTACTGAATTTGGATGATCAGCCATGATCGCATTGAATGGCGGAGCAGGCTAGAGGGGCCGAATGGCCTACTCCTGCTCCTATCTTCTATGATTCTATGATTCTATGACTCTATTAAACATTGATAGCTGTTTCAGGTTCCAGGTAAAATACTTGAGTGCGTGCTTTGGAATATTATTATTTCACATTTTCAGCTGAATTTGCATGAGATAAGGCTTTTATATTACATTCATTACATTAAATTAATTACATTTTTATTTCTTTGTTTATGGGATGTGGGCGTCGCTGGCAAGGCAAGCATTTATTGCCCATCCCTAATTGCCCTTGAGAAGGTGGTGGTGAGCCGCCTTCTTGAACCGCTGCTGTCCATCATAGCAGTTTTTTTTGATACGTCTGAATGGCTTGCTAGGCCATCTCAGAGGGCAGTTAAGAGTCAACCACATTGCTGTGGGGCTGGAGCCAGACCGGGTAAGGATGGCAGATTTCCTTCCCTAAAGGACATTAGTGAACTAGATTGGCTTTTTACAACAATCCGGTAGTTTCATGGTCACCTTTACTGATACTAGCTTTTTATTCCAGATTTATTTAATTAGTGAATTTAAATTCCCCAGCTGCCGTGGTGGGATTTTTAACTCATGTCTCTGGATTATTAGTTCAGTAACATAACCACGATGCTATCGTTCCTGATAATGTTACATTTTATTATATTTTATTACAATACATTACACAGGAGTAGGCCATTCAGCCCCTCGATCCTGTTCCGCCATTCAATGAGATCATGGCTGATCTGTATCTGAACTCCATATCCCTTGATCCCTTTAGCCTTAAGAAATATATCGAACTCCTTCTTGAATATATTTAATGAATTGGCCTCAACTGCCTTCTGTGGTAGAGAATTCCACAGGTTCACCACTCTCTGGGTGAAGAAATTCCTCCTCATCTCAGTCCTAAATGGCTTACCCCTTATCCTTAGACTGTGACCCCTGGTTCTGGACTCCCCCGCCATCGGGAACATCCTTCCTGCATCTAGTTTGTCTAGTCCTGTTAGAATTTTATAAGTTTCAATGAGATCCCCTCTCATTCTTCTAAACTCTAGCGAATATAAGCCTAATCGACCCAATCTCTCTTCATACGTCATTCCTGACATCCCAGGTATCAGTCTGGTGAATCTTCGCTGCACTCCCTCCATGGCAAGAACATCCTTCCTCAGATAAGGTGACAAAAACTGCACACAGTACTCAAGGTGTGGTCTCACCAAGGCCCTGTACAACTGCAGTAAGACATCCTTGCTCCTGTACTCGAATCCTCTCACTATGAAGGCCAACATACCATTTGCCTTCTTAACCGCCTGCTGCACCTGCATGCTTACCTTCAGCGACTGGTGCACAAGGACACCCAGGTCTCGTTGCACTTCCCCTTTTCCCAATCTATTGCCGTTCAGATAATAATCTGACTTCCTGTTTTTGCCACCAAAGTGGACAACCTCGCCTTTATCCACATTATACTGCATCTGCCATGCATCTGCCCAATCACCCAACCTGTCCAAATCATACTGGAGTTTCTCTGCATCGTCCTCACAGCACACACGCCCACCCAGCTTTGTGTCGTCTGCAAACTTGGAGATATTACATCTCATTCCCTCGTCTAGATCATTAATATATATTGTGAATAGCTGGGGTCCTAGCACCGAACCCTGCGGTACCCCACTAGTCACTGCCTGCCACTTGGAAAAAGACCCATTTATTGCAACTCTTTGCTTCCTGTCTGCCAACCAGTTCTCTATCCAAGTCAGTACCTTACCCCCAATCCCATGTGCTTTAACTTTGCACGCTAATCTCTTATGCGGGATCTTATCGAAAGCCTTCTGAAAGTCCAAATACACCACATCCACTGGTTCTCCCTTATCTATTCTACCAGTTACATCCTCAAAAAATTCCAGTAGATTAGTCAAGCATGATTTACCTTTTGTAAATCCATGTTGAATTTTCCGATACTGTCATTGTTTTCCAAGTGCACTGCTATTACATCTTTTATCATGGACTCTAGCATTTTCCCCATTACCGATGTCAGGCTTACCGGTCTGTAATTCCCCTATTCTCTCTGCCACCTTTTTTAAATAGTGGGGTTACATTAGCTACTCTCCAATCCATGGGAACTGTTCCAGAGTCTATGGAATTTTGGAAGATGACCAGCAATGCATCTATTATTTCTAGGGCCACATCCTTAAGTACCCTAGGATGTACATTATCAGGCCCTGAGGATTTATCGGCCTTCAATCCCGTCAATTTCCCTAACACCATTTCCCTACAAATACTGATTTCATTCAATACCTCCCTGTCATTAGACCCTATATTCCTCGACATCTCTGGGAGGTTATTTGTGTCCTCCTTTTTGAAGACAGAACCAAAGTATGTATTTAATTGGTCTGGCATTTCTTTGTTCCCCATTATAAATTCCCCTGATTCTGACTGCAAGGGACCTACGCTTGACTTCACCAATCTTTTTCTCTTCACATATCTATAGAAGCTTTTACAGACAGTTTTTTTGTTCCCTGAAAGCTTACTCTCATATTCTATTTTCCCCCTCTTAATTAATCCCTTTTTCCTCCTTTGCTGAATCCTAAACTGCTCCCAATCCTCAGGTTCGCTGCTTTTTCTGGCCAATTTATATGTCCTCTCCTTGGATCTTATGCTATCCCTAATTTCCCTTGTTAGCCACGGTTGAGTAACCTTTTTTGTTTTATTTTTATGCCAAACAGGGATGAACAAATTCTGTAGTTCATCCATGCGATCTTTAAAAGTTTGCCATTGCCTATCCACCGTCAACCCTTTAAGTAACGCTCCCCATTCGGCCCGTCGAGCCCGTGCCAGCTCTCTGCAAGAGCACTTCAGCTAGTCCCACACCCCCGCCCTTTCACCGTAGCCCTGCAATTTTTTTTCCTTCAGGTACTTAACAATTCCCTTTTGAAAGCCACAATTGAGTCTGCCTCCACCACTCTTTCAGGCAGCGCATTCCAGATCATAACCACTCGCTGCATAAAAAAGTTTCCCCTCATGTCGCCTTTGGTTCTTTTGACAATCACACCTTAAATCTGTGTCCTCTGGTTCTCGACCCTTCCACAAATGGGAACAGTTTCTCTCTATCTACTCTGTCCAGACCCCTCATTATCTAGACTCTGCAAATCTCTCGCTAAACCCCTCCACCTCTCCACCCACAGAAACCTTCTCGAAACCCCAGCTCCCAGTCACTTCTCCTAACCCTTGCTCCACAGCCCAACGTCCATTCGTTTGATTTATATTCTAAACACCGCGCCCCCCGCGCCCCCACCACAATCCCGTAAAGCAATTTGGGACATTTTCCATGTTAAAAGCACGACATAAATGCAAGCTGTTGAGTGCGAGTGATCTTTCGGGGGCAATATTAGCCAAACCCATCTGTCGGGACTCTGACGGGATCAGGTGCATCGCTGGTTTCACACTCTGCCCGATTTTACTGTTCATTGAAGTCAGTAGGTCAATGAGTTAGGTTACAATTGCCCTCTTAGTTTCTGAATGTATGTCAATCAAGTGGCAACACTCCAAACACCTTGCACTAAGCACAACCCCAGTCGTGGCTCACTCCCACCTCGAAATCAGAAAGTTGTGGGTTCAAGTCCCACTCCAGAGACTTGAGCACATAATCCAGGCTGACACTCCCAGTGCCGTACTGAGGCGGTGCTGCACTGTCAAAGGTGCCGACTTTCAGATACAATGTTTATCCGAGGTCTGCTCTCTCAGGTGGATATAAAAGATCCCATGGCACTTTTTGAAGAAGAGCAGTGGAGTTCTCCCCGGTGTCCCGGGCCAATATTTATCCCTCAACCAACATCACTAAAACAGATTATCTGGTCATTATCTCGCCGCGTTTCCCACATTACAACAGTGACTACACCTCAAAAAAAGTACTTCATTGGCTGTAAAGCACTTTGGGACGTCCTGAGGTCATGAAAGGGGCTGTAGAAATGCAAGTTCTTACTTTCTTATAGCTTACGTAGGGTTATACTGTTTTTAGATTTTGCAAATTGTAAAGCCTACACTAAAACTGTAGCGACTGAGCTATTCACACAAGTGGAATCCATTTTGTTAACCATTTTAAACTCCTGTTGCCCCTTGTGTTGTCTCAGCGATAGATTCACCTTTCATAGCAACCGAAGCCAAAGCAATTTCTACTTACAAAGTTGTTGAGTTTGTTGCAAGGCAGTCTATGGTCATAGCTTCCTTGTGTACCAGTGCAGTCTGCAGTTTAGGGGTTGCGCTATCTATTGCTGTGTTTTACATGGATCCAGTTCCTCAACTTTTAAACAAATAGCACAAGGGTTTGAAGAATGGACGGTAGTGTGAGCCTTTGCTAGCTCTTCACGGGAGCTATCTACTCATTTCCCTACCCCTTTCTCTGTATAATGTTTCTCATTCATTCTCGTGGGCGTCGCTGGCAAGGCCGGCATTTATTGTCCATCCCCGAGTTGTCCTGGGAAGGTGGTGGTGGGCCTTCTTCTCGAACCACTGCAGATTCTATGCGGCAGTTTATGATACAACTGAGCGTCTGGCTCGGCCAGTTCAGAGGGGCAGTTAAGAGTTAACCACGTTGGCAGGGGACTGGAGTCACTTATAGGCCCAGACCAGGCAAGGACGGCAGGTTTCCTTCCCCAAAGGACATTAGCGAACCAGTTGGGTTTTTACGACAGTCCGACAGTTTCATGGGCTGGAATTTTCCGGGGTGGTTGCGGATGCTATCGGAGGCGGGTCGGATGGGAAAGTTGATATTTTTGGGAGTGGGTCGGGAACCCGCCATCATCCTGCCCCCTAGTTCTACAATAGCTGTGGTCTTCCAATATTTAATTGCCGAAAATTTCTGCTCATCCAGAACTGGATGTCGGACAAGCAGTCTGACAATTTAGAGACCGTGGAGGGGTCGAGAGAGGTGGTAGTGAGGTAGAGCTGGGTGTCGTCAGCGTACATGTGGAAACTGACGCTGTGTTTTCGGATGATGTCACTGAGGGGCAGCATGTAGATGAGAAATAGGAGGGGGCCAAGGATAGATCCTTGGGGGACACCAGAGGTAACGGTGCGGGAGTGGGAAGAGAAGTCGTTGCAGGTTATTTCTCTGGCTTCGACTGGATAGATAAGAATGGAACCAGGCGAGTGCAATCCCACCCAGCTGGTGACGGTGGAGAGGCGTTGGAGGAGGATGGAGTGGTCAATCGTGTCAAAGGCTGCAGACAGGTCGAGAAGGACGAGGAGGGGTAGTTTAACTTTGTCACAGTCACAGAGGATGTCATTTGTGACTTTGATGAGAGCTTTAAGTGGTGCCAGCCCAGTGCACTGTATTGATGCAGGATTACCTCTGATTGTCACTCAATTGGTCATTTTCTCTTTATAATCTAACATGCCATTAGCTTTTGTTTCATATTATCATAGATTTTACAGCACCAAAAGAGGCCATTCGGCCCATCGTGCCTGTGCCGGCTCTTTGAAAGAATGTCCAATTAATCCCACTCACCCTGCTCTTTCCTCATAGCCCTGCAAATTTTTCCTTTTCAAGTTTATATCCAATTGCCTTTCGAAACTTACTATTGAATCTTCTTCCACTGCCCTTTCAGGCAGTGCGTTCCAGATCACAGATCACAACAACAGCGTAAAATAAATTCTCCTCATCTCCCCTCTGGTTCTTTTGCCAATTCTCTTCAATCTGAGTCCTCTGGTTACTGACCCTCCTGCCACTGGAAACAGTTTCTCCCCATTTACTCCATCAAAACCCCTCATAATTTTGAACACCTCTATTAAATCTCCCCTTAAACTTTCCTGCTCTAAGGAGAACAATCCCAGCTTCTCCAATCTATCCACATTAACTGAACTCCCTCATCCCTGGTACCATTCTGGTAAGTCTCCTCTGCACCCTCTCCAAGGCCTTGACATCCTTCCTAAAGTGCGGTGCCCAGAATTGGACACAATACTCCAGCTGAGGCCTAACCAGCGATTTAGTCTCCTCAGGTTCTGCTCACGCTTCCTACCCTCCTCCAGTGTTGTCAGATCTTTTCCCCTGAACCTGTTCGTAATTTTAAAGGGATATGACGAGACATCAGTGTAAAGACCTTCTCCACCCAGCCTGTTAAGAAAGGGATTGATGTCCATTCCTTTAAAGTAATAGAATAGATGGTCTGAAGATTCAAAATATATTTTTTCAAAAATGCATTGATCAATATCTATGCCTGTTTTAAATACTTGCTCGGGCCTCGCAAGTAAGGGTCGCCAACTCCGGGTGGACATATTCCTGGCGGTGTCATCACATGACCTCCTGCCTCCCACCGCCCCGCCCCAACCCTCCCGCCATTGGTCGCCCGACACGTCCACCCTTGGGGAGCCCCGCCTTCCCACGGCCAATCGCGAAGTGGACAGACTCTTGGTTACCCGATTGGAGGATTCTTGCCCGTCAGTCAAACAGCCTTCGATCTCCAGTATTTCCATTGCTAAGAAGCAAAAGTGTTCAAAGAAAGTTAAAAATAAAACCCACAGTTTTACTCCTGGGTTGTCCTCCTCGCAGCACAGTATCCTGGAGATTAGTCCTTCACTCCTGGAGTGTTGGCAACCCTGGTTCACAGCCAATGTCTTTGGGAAAACCTGAAGGAGATCATGAGTGGAAACCACGGCTGATTTGTCTCCTCCTTCTGCACACAGTTTTGCTCACCTTATTTAATGAAGGATATACTTGCATTGGAGGCTGTTCAGAGAAGATTCACTTGGTTGATTCCTGGGATGACGGGGTTGTCTTATGAGGAAAGGTTGAGCAGGTTGGGCCGATACTCATTGGAGTTTAGAAGAGTGAGAGGTGATCTTATTGAAACATATAAGATTCTGAGGGGGTTGGACAGGGTAGATGCTGAGAGGATGCTTCCCCTCGTGGGGGAATCTAGAACGAGGGGGCATAGTCTCAGGATAAGGGGTCGCCCATTTAAGACGGAGATGAGGAGGAATTTCTTCTCTCAGAGGGTCGTGTATCTGTTGAATTCTCTACCCCAGAGAGCTGTGGAGGAGGAGTCAGTGAATATATTCAAGGCTGAGATTTCTGAGCTATGGGGGTAGTCGAGGGTTGCAGGTAGCGGGCGGGAAAAGTGGAGTTGAGCCCAAGACCAGATCAGCCATGATCTTACTGAATGGCAGGGCAGGCTCGAGGGGCCGAATGGCCCGTTCCTAGTTCTTATGTTCTTCACCCAGGGATACTAAGGTCCATTGTAGCACCTCCTCCAATCCGCCCTGGTTAAGATCCTCTGACCTCGTGCAAGGGTGGATTGAGTATCAGGCTTTGCTGCACCATTTAACTCATCATCGCACCACGGGAGAGCATCGCCCCACTGACTCATTAGGGAGAAGAAACTTGCATTTATATGGCACCTTTCTCAACCTCAGGACATCCCAGCACTTTTTGAAGTGAAGTGCAGACACTGTTGTAATGTAGGAACCGCGGCAGCGAATCTGCGCACAGCAAGCTCCCACAAACAGCTAATGACCAGATCGTCTTTTTTTTTATTCATTCCTGGGATGTGGGCGTCGCTGGCAAGGCCAGCATTTATTGAGAAGGTGGTGAGCCACCATTTCAGAGGGCAGTTAAGAGTCAACCACATTGCTGTGAGTCTGGAGTCACATATAGGCCTGACCGGGTAAGAGAGTTGCGACGGGGCCTCGGTTTAATGTCTCATCTGAAAGACGGCACCTCCGACAGTGCAGCACTCACTCACCTGGCTTTTTCTGCTCAAGTCTCTGGAGTGAGACTTGAACCCACAACCTTCTGACTCAAAGGTGAGAGAGAGTGCTTCCCACTGAGAAACAACTGAGACATCTTAGTGATTAAATATTTACTGAAGGAAAATGCAAAATGTATGAGTAAAGAGCAGGGAAATGGGACTAAGCTCCTCTGTGGAGCTGGTACGCATGAAGTTGGCATGATGGACCAAATGGCTTCCTTCTACGCTGTAAAATTCTATGATTCGAGGCGCTGCACCACATTGATCTAAACCAGCTCCAATTTTGTTTTAAATTGTATTTGGACTTTTTCTTAATTCTTTCCTGGGATGTGGGCGTCGCTGGCAAGGCCAGCATTTATTGCCCATCCCAAATTGCGCTTGAGAAGGTGGTGTGTGGTGAAGGTGCTCCCACAGTGCTGTTAGGGAGGGAGTTCCAAGATTTTGACCCAGCGACAATGAAGGAACGGCCGATATATTTCCAAGTCAGGATGGCATGTGACTTGGAGGGGAACTTGGAGGTGATGGTGTTCCCATGCGCCTGCTGCCCTTGTCCTTCTAGGTGGCAAAGGTCGCAGGTTTGGGAGGTGCTGTCGAAGAAGCCTTGGCGAGTTGTTGCAGTGCATCTTGTAGATGGTACACACTTATCCACTTTGGTAGGAAAAATAAAAAAGCAAATTATTATTTAAATGGGGAGAGATTACAAACTGCTGAGGTACAGAGGTATCTGGGGGTCCTTGCACATGAATCACAAAAAGTTAGCATGCAGGTACAGCAAGTAATTAGGAAGGCAAATGGAATGTTGGCCTTTATTGCAAAGGGAATGGAGTGTAAAAGTAGGGAAGTCCTGTTACAACTGTTGGTGAGACCACACCTGGACTACTGCGTACAGTTTTGGTCTCCTTATTTAAGGAAGGATATACTTGCATGGGAGGCAGTTCAGAGAAGGTTCACGAGGTTGATTCCGGAGATGAAAGGGGAGTCTTATGAATAAAGGTTGAGCAGGTTGGGCCTATACTCATTGGAGTTTAGAAGAATGAGAGGTGATCTTATTGAAAGATATAAGATTCTGAAGGGGCTTGACAGGGTAGATGCAGAGAGGATGTTTCCCCTCGTGGGGGAATCTAGAACTAGGGGGCATAATTTCAGAATAAGGGGCCACCCTTTTAAATCGGAAATGAGGAGGAATTTCTTCTCTCAGAGAGTCGTGAATCTTTGGAATTCTCTTCCCCAGAGAGCTGTGGAGGCTGGGTCATTGAATATATTTAAGGTGGAGATAGACAGATTTTTGAATGATAAGGGAGTCAAGGGTTATGGGGAACGGGCAGGGAAGTGGAGTTGAGGCCAAGATCAGATCAGTTATGATCTTATTGAATGGCGGAGCAGGCTCGAGGGGCCGAATGACCTACTCCTGCTCCTACGTCTTATGTTCTTATGTTCTTATGAGCCCACCTATCCACTGTATTCCCTTGGTGCGTTTCTAATAACCCTGAATCCCATTTGTTGATAAGAACCTGTCTAGTTCCTTCTTGAAACCCATTCAGGTTTCTTGTTCCATTATCCTGTGCTTTTAAAATCATCTAGCTGTTTGATTTAGGTGCCTGCATGGTTCAGTGGTAGCACGTACTCTAAGCTGACACTTCAGTGCCGTACTGAGGGAGTGCTGCACTGTCGGAGGTGTCGTCCTTCATATGAGACGTTAAACCGAGGCTCCGTCTGTCCTCTCAGGTGGACTTAAAAGATCCCATGGCCACTATTTCGAAGAAGACTAGGGGAGTTCTCCGGGGCCAACATTTATCCCTCAACCATCATCACTAAAAAAAACAGATTATCTGGTCATTATTTCATTGCTATTTGTGGGAGATTGCTGTGTGTAAATTGGCTGCTGCGTTTCCTACATTGCAGCAGCGATTACACAGGGCATAAATCAAAATTGCCTTGTTTACCTGGTATCAACATTGGAAAGTTGGTCTTTGCTAAATTCAGCACCAACCTTTCAGTCGGTCCTTTATCCTTCAACATTGTCCTTGTAATGACCAGACCCTAAACTATTCACCCATTTTTGATGGCAGCACATGGATTGGATCCCGCAGTGCAATAACCTCACTGTTTAAAAAAAAATCAATTTGTTTGTGTGTATATAGACAACACATGTGAGCATGTTTGCCTATCAAGCTCCAATAGCTCACGTTTGCAAATAGAAGACGATGGGGTAATAAAACCAAGTAATTTAATGTCGGGAACAGGATCAGATACAAAAAGGAGTGGAAATCTCAGGATTATCATCCAGGGTCATTTCTCACCTTGAAGAAGGAGCTGGCTTGCAATCTGTTGCGAGGGCAGATTGAAGGTTATCGTCAGCAGCTGTCCAGTGAAGGTGCAGTGTTAATTGCGTCCATTGCTTCTTTCTTAGTATTACTATTTGGCATTTCATTCTACTCTCTAAAGTGCCTCGGGGCACTAACGATGTGAACAGTACGTTATAAACCCAGGTTATCTGGTGAGAATCCTGGAGCTAAACCGGGGAGGCGGTTTTACAAAATAGTCATTCTCAATGTCAATTGAAAATGAAAGTTCTTTAAACTTCCGGGGAGCGAAGGGTTAACATTGTGCTGATTGGTTGTGACTTCTAACACCTGTGATTGAAAGAAGATCCAGTTGTTTCTTGGCAAGCCGTGTGGCACTGAGAGTTTGGGAGTTAAGTACTTCCAAAATAAAGCCTATTATATCCCGAGTTAATTACTGTGCCATTAATGTGCAGCCATTCTGTTTGTTAAAGTGTTATTTAGACCCACTTGTGCCTCAGTAGTCAGTGATTATTCAACAGGTTTCACATTCTGCACGTGTGTGTCTTGGTGCCACCCACAATTATCAACGCGTGCTATTCTTATTTTATCTTGTCGTGGTATATAAATGGCGTGAGTCACACAACTCGGGTCGCCATCTCTGGTTGGACGTATTCCTGGAGCTTTCGTCACGTGACCTGCTGGATCCAACCGCCTTTTTCCCCTGTCTCCAATATTTTTATAAATGAACGAAAGTGGTCAAAGAAAATGGGGAAAAAAATATCATTTTCTTTAATGCCCTGTTGACTATTATCCCAGGTTTGCTCACAACTGCAATTGGGAATGGTAGCATAGTGGTTATGTTACCAGACTAGCAATCCAGGGAATTGTCATCGACCTGAAAAGTTAACTCTCTCTCTCCACGGATGCTGCCTGGCCTGCTGAGTTTTTCCAGCGTTTTCTGTTGTTAATCCAGGGACAGACTTAGATTAAACAATCTGTGAGACATGAGTTCCAATCCCACCACAGGCAGTTGGAGAATTTAAATTCAGTCACTTAAGTTAAATCTGGAGTAAAGAGTTACCATCAGTAATGATAACCATGAAACTATTGGATTGTATTAAAACCCCATCTTGTTCACTACTGTCCTTTATTGAAGGAAACCTGCCGTCCTTACCCGGGGGCCTGGCTTATATGTGACTCCTGAACCACAACAATGCGGTTGACTCTTTAACTGCCCTCTGAAATGGCCGAGCAAGTCGCTCAGTTGTACCAAACTGCTACTGTGGGAGTCCCTTCACCTCACGGACTGCCGCGGCTCACCACCACCTTCTCGAGGGCAATTAGGGATGGGCAATAAATGCTGGCCTTGCCAGCGACGCCCACATCACATGAACGAGTAAAAAAAAAAAATCCAGATTATTAAATTCCTGGAGACTCCGTGACATCCTGCAGAGTTGGAAACCCAACACACGACTCTGCCTCAGTACATGCCAAGTGTTGTCTTGTTTCCCCCACTCAATTCTTCACCCCCAGCCCCTCCCCACTAGTATTTGTTTTTGTACCAATTCACAACTTTGTTGTTTAATTGTGTTTGGAGGAGTTCCTTGACGTGGCCTGGGACTTTGAAAGTGCCACTGGTGCTTTAGTGACTGAATAAGCCCAATCCAGTTTTTACTGACAGGGGATTTGGCGATTTAGTTACTGGAACTTTGGGGATCACATGACAGATTTCCACCAACTTATAATTCCATCCACTGTAACTTTCAGAAGGGAATTGGGAATAGGCACGATGGGCCGAATGGCCTCCTTCTGTGCTGCATGATTCTATGACTTGTCACAGGGTCATCACCCTCTGGAACAAACGTGTGCAACATGTGGTGAGGGTGGGGTCACTACAGCTCTTTAAAGGGCATCTTGACCAGTCCCTGAGAGGACATTGCCAGTTACAGCGAGAGTTAGTGGTTAGTTTAGATTGTCATGTGTCGGGAGTTGGAGAGCAATTGGCCAGAGGTTTTTCCTGAATTGGCCATGTTTCTTTGTCTGTTTTCAGAGATAGCGTAACTGGTAGGGGGGACGGCAGCGTGTGAGGTCATACTGTCTACTGGATGGGGTGAGCTTGATGGACCTGATAGTCTGTATGTTTGTATGTGCAGACTGGGGAATCAATCTGGGTCCAGCCTAGTGTGTGGCTCAGAGAGTTCACCCAGTCAGTGACTGAGCCCAGGGACAATCCCCAGTCTGCAATCCCCCATGGCAGAACTCATTTCTCCCCTTTCTGTTCCCTTCAATGATCCGTGCACAAATCAGGAGACACACACAGTAAGTTTGTTCATTTTCAATCCACGTTTATTTTCAGATTTTAAACTTCTCACATTTCAGTTATTGAAACATGACTTGTAATATACGAAATATCACAGACAGGAAAAGACTCTCTGGTCCATCCAACCTTGTCCAGCGCAATATACTAACCCCCTACCCCACCCAAGACCATGTGATCTCCTGGGAGAGGCGAAAAACCAGACATAAAAACCCAGGCCAATTTGGGAAAAAAATCTGGGAAATTCCTCTCCGACCCCCTTAGGCGATCGAAACTCGTCCAGGAGATCATTCAGGCCCAAATAAGTCCATGCATTCTAAGACAATTACTTTTCCACTTCGACTCTGCTAATATCAATTGAACACAGTCCAACAATCTCCAGTCTAGTTCTGTACCAATCTTTTCTTTAAAGTGCTAACTGTGACACCGTTTAATTTGCTGGGAACATCCGTTCCTAAACATTGACAGGCCAAATTGGGGGATGGAATGTGGATCTAATTACTGGGATGCATCGGCACAATTTGCCTGGGGAAAATCTCTTAAGGCATGACCTTCCCTCTTAAGACATTTTGTTAAGATGTCCTAACTTTGAAGGGCACACCCACTTGTTTTTCCCCTCCCGCCCCGACTCCCGTGCAGTGTTAACTTTTAGCACACCCCAGAACCCAGTTTGTTGACACCCAAAGACAACCCAGAATGAGGAAAAGACATACCAACACTCCCCACTAGACCCAAGAGACAAACCAGGTGGGTGGCAAATGCCGCGTCACTCGAAGAATGAAGAGGAGCTTACAAGGGAACAGCTGACACGGGAACAGCTGACAAGAGAGCTGTGATCTTCATTCAGGCATTCTGCACACACTGCTGGCGACTAACCAAGTAGTACTGAGGATGAGGAGGGTGGAGGTACTTGTATGGGAACAGAGGCTTAAATGACCAGGACAGACACAATAAAGTGAGCATTACCCATGAGTGCCGCACAGCTGGTATATCCTAATCTGACGGGCATTCCAGCTCAACTGCCAGGCCACCAATCAGAAGCTGGCAGGATCCAAATCCAGATCCTGACGGTTCAGCTTACTGTTTGGATCTGGCGCTGGCGCCCGTGAATAACACCCACTTTGATCTATTTGTCCTGGGAGCCGGAGAGTCTGTTCGCTTGCAGGTACGGTCCGCCCATCTCACCCTGAGTACCAGTTGGACAGTGTCCAGCAGTGTGTGGAGGATGTCAGAATGAAAAATTCCCTATAAAAAGGTAGGGTCCTCTATACTCTAAAAATAACTTGGATTTCTCCCGTGGGCTCCTGAAATCAAAGTGTGTATTCAACACCCAGGTGTCCCTGAAGCACGGTTTGTGAGGTAACTAAAGGGTTAACCAGAACCACCACCTGCTGCAATTTCCTGGAGCATCCTGGAGATCAGGCAACCCTGAGCAACAGAATCCAGAAACAAAAGAACGCAAGACTGCCGGGCCTCCGCCCTGACTGCCTGAGGTCCTCCAGCAGATTGGTGATTATCCGGTGATGCGAGCAAGTCGATCGACCTGGTAACCCCCCCAAGTCCTGAAGATGTTCTGGACTACCTCAGTGTGGATCATCCACTAGTTAGGGTGGACTACAGAGCAGCTGAGTGTGCCGACTGTTGTGTTGTCCTCCCCGGGCCAAATGAGGCACCAAGAGTGTCACCCCGTCGTTCAAGCACCAATGGGAAGCAATGCGTCATCTTGACAGAGGGACCCAGGAAGGAGGGTCCCACCCTGTTTTTTGACTTACCGGACCCTTGTCATATTGTCTGTCTGCAGACACACTGACTTACCCCGCACCGAGTCTGAAAGTGGAAATGTCCTATTATACCGTTCACACCCTGAGCCTGTTGAAATGCCAAGTGAAATCACTGGCCGAGAAGACCATTCATCCTGAATGTGGCTCCCACCCATATGTCAAAGCATTAGCTGAAGAGCCTGATGGCTGTAGCACCAACCCCTGGAGAACACTGTGCTCCCAGGACCACCAGCTCTAGTTCAGATGCTGCGACAAAGGAGACCTGTGGATACATTACTGGCAGAGTGATGGTCATCCAGAAGACTCAACTGGAGAAATATCCCCAACAGTTGAGCCTTCTGGATGACGATCACTCGCTCTCAGTGTGGATGGTAGGAGGCCTGCCAGTATTGCCCACCAGTAGATGGTTCCTCTGATGGTCAAACCAAACCACGTTGTGAAAAACATGGAGGCTCAAGATGCAAATGCAGAGGAATCTCACTACTTCTGGTCTCCCGGACCCAAGCATCCAGAGTGATCCACTTCCACAGGGAAGTACTGGAAATAGCCCACCCACACAACTCTGAGGTGGGCTATCCAGGCATGATCACTGCTGGGGGAGGTGGAGCTGGACAGGGTCTCGAAGGTTACCTGTTGCGAACTACCTGCATTCCAGGTCCTAATCTGGAATGACGGGCTCGCAAGATACAAAGGACATCGTGCTCCGGATAAAGCCTTGAATAGGCTGGTGGAGGTGAATGGATTGGTGGTTGTGAGTGGATGGTGGTGGTGAGTGGATTGGTGATGGTGAGTGCGTTGGTGATGGTTAGTGGATAGGTGGTGAGTGGACTGGTGTTGGCGAGTGGAAGGGGCCTATAGATGGGGTGGGCTAAGCTACAAAGTGAGCAGTGCCCCCCCCCACCCTTGTGTGTCAATTCGGGAATGCCTGAAGGTTCTGCTACAGCAGCTCCTCCACTTGCTCGCCAAAGAAGCCCTCGGCACCAATGGGCATCTGCAGTACCTGAAGGATCCCCAAGGTGTGAGGACAAACTAAGTGGTGATGCAAGATCCACTGGGCGATAGATCCTGCTCCTACATTGAGAGCATCCACACAGCCTGCTGCTGCAGCAGATGCTCTCTGAAGGTGGTCCTCTCTGGCAGGGATTGCTCCCTCAACTCACCTGCTGGTCAGTGAAGCCAGCCCCCCAGTGGATGTGGTGGCAGGGAATTAGGGATATGCGCCAAACCCTGCAGGAAGGTCCGCCAGACCCACATGTCCCACCATTTGGATTCTAGTGGGTGGAACAGGACTAGTTTCCTGGGCCGTTCCCTTCCTTCTGAGGCTTTCACGACTGAAGTTCGCCAGCTGTACCAGCGAACCTTAAGTTATGAGGCAGGGTGGCGGGGCTGTCTACCTTGGCCATAACTGGGGCGCGCCTATCAAGTCCGCCCAAACCGCCTTGGAAATTGGGAGGGGGAATCCAACAAAGGTCGATGCCTGAGGCCTTTGCAAAATCCCAGGTAAAGACTCAACCCCCACAAGTGATGGGACTTCCGGAACTCACAGTTTCAGACTCGAAGTCACCCTTGTTTTGAATACATGGAAAAGCCTCAACGCACGGAAGCCGTGGTCGACTCAGGCTCCCAGTTTGGTTTCTGGAGCGCACGCACCCTCCCTGGGAGTGCCTCTCGAGTGTCGTAGGGAGCGGCTAAAGGTGGGTCCACAGTGGTGGGTGGGTGCCACAGATCTACAAATGGAGATCTGCGGCTGCACTCACCAAAGTGGACATCACCCGCAGCATAGGTGACCCTGTGTAGGGTCGAGTCCACCGAGGGTGGTGCCCCCAAATGAGCTGGCGCCAACTGGAGACCAATGTCCCGGGGCTGCGTTGGTGTCACCAGAGGGGACGGATGCCTCTGGTGAAGGACACACCAACAGTAGCTGGCGGCGCTTGGGGGAACCAGCCTGATTCTGGCACCAGTAGGCACGGACACCTCCGAACCAGCTGGTGCCAGAGGAGGACTCTTCCTCTATCCTGGGAGGCCTCGGTACAAGTGGTACCGGGGTTTCACCCGATGTTGTTGACTGGGATGGATTGGCTTTCACCAGCTCGTCCCACTCCACACCATCGAGGCAACAACCGGAGCATCCACCCTTGAGACTTTCCTGTTCAGTCCCAACTTGGACCACCGGTCGACATCGGTCGGAGATGACTGTATGGACTGGGCCCTATCCAGTGCCAGTGCAGTTAACCCCGAGCAATGCCGAACTGAGCCTGGAGTTGGAGCAGGGTTGGTGCTTGATGCCGATGCGGGGACCTGAGGGCTGGACGTGAAGGTCCAGCCCAGGGGAGAACTAGGGAGGAGGGAGAGGGGCGTGGGAAATGTTTAAAAATGGGAAAGAAACGTGCCAGAAGGGAAAGAGTTGGTTTAACACCATCTCCAATCATTGGCTGCGCATTTAAATGGATCTGTTATTGGCCGTCAAATAAAGAAATTAAAAGATGCACAGTTGATACTAAAGAAATGGATGGGACACGGAGGGATGGGCGTGAGGGGTATTTTAGTGTGGTATCTCTGCTGGCATTGATGTGATTTTGGTCAGGATGTGTGATCCAGTTGTCTTTGTGGTTTTGTTACTCACAACTTTAGTCTGTTGGTAGTTTGATGAAACCGTCCATTTCCTCTCACTCGTCCTGACACTAACCGTGTACCTGTGGCAGAAGAAATTACAAAAATCACTGGATTGCAACAAGGACAACGACGGGCATTTTATAGCTTCCCTCGTGTAGTAAACCATATAACCGGTAAAAGTATTTATCAAATTCCCTTTAAAAAGTCAACACCTGGGCCAGCGTCGAGCTGTGTGGGCAGGTACCAAGTTCGGTCAAGGCAGCTCCAGTGGCATTACTGCCCAGGAGGAACATTCTTCGAGTCTTAATCCTGAGCTCTCAAGTTGTGCTCTCTCCCTGTCAGCCTCTCCTCTTATTTAGTCCCGTTCATTCAACACCAATCAACGTTTTCAAGAGGGACGCTCTCGACTTTTTAAATGGTCGGGCTGAGCTGTCCCACAGACTATAAGAACATAAGAAGTAGGAGCAGGAGTAGGCCATACGACCCTTCGGGCCTGCTCCGCCATTCAATAGGATCATGGCTGATCCGAACCTAGACTCACGTCCACTTCCCTGCCCGCTCCCCAGAACCCTTAATTCCCTTATCAGCTTGGAAACTGTCTATCTCCGTTTTAAATTTATTTAATGTCGCAGCTTCCACAGCTCTCTGAGGTAGCAAATTCCATAGATTTACTACCCTCTGAGTGAAGAAGTTTCTCCTCATCTCAGTTTTGAAATGGCAGCCCCTTATTCTAAGATTATGCCCCCTAGTTCTAGTCTCACCCATCAGTGGAAACATTCTCCCCGCATCTCCCTGTCAGCCTCTCCTCTTATTTAGTCCCGTTCATTCAACACCAATCAACGCTTTCAAGAGGGACGCTCTCGACTTTTTAAATGGTCGGGCTGAGCTGTCCCACAGACTATCCCCGGGTCCAGGACAAGCTGATCAGAACAACCAGCATGTACTGACCTGGTTTCAGTTTCCAGGATTTGAGCCTTTATATCTGCACGTATTTTGCTGTTACTCACTCTGACTTTCACAGGGAATGATGCAAGCTGGAACTACAGCTCCAAACACAGTTAGTCAGTCAGTAAATAGCATTAAACTGGGAGGAGCCGGTCAGTGAGGAGCTGAGAGTGGGGCTCAGTAACCAGGCTCCGGGACCCAGACTACCTATGAGTAACGCTATGGAATAACTACCAATAACAAACTGAACTATTCCACCCGACTGTGCATCAATATTACTGTATCTGATAAACTGTTCATATTGCTCATTATGACTTTCACTAATAATACAAGATAAACAGGTTAAGACAAACCTTTCAAAGTTCACGAAGTTCTGTCCACGCCGCTGGTTGATGATGTTTCAATTGCTCGTGTTGTCTTCACAAAGCAAAGCTGTTCAGATGTTCGAGCCGACCGCATTCAGTCCTCGACAGATCAGCAGTCAGTGCAGCTCCCTTTCCTTGACTAAAACTGGTTGTCTCACCTCTTGCCTTACATTTATCTACTTTACAAAGCTATTGTGATGTCTCATCTCAGTGTGAGGGTGATGCTTACTCTGTGATGTCACGGTTTGAAACCATATTTGAAACCACAGCTTGAAACCATATTTGGTAAAACCCTTTGGACTTTTACTTAAGTTACACTGACTTGTTTCGCTAGAAAGCAATAACAGGTTTCCATGTGGTTACGACCCAGAGCACAGGGTGCGTGGGTGATGGGCAGTGATGGGATTGTTTGCCTTCTACCAATTATGTGAAGTAATTGCATGCATTTAAAGCAACAGGAGTAGGCCATTCAGCCCCTCGAGCCTGCTCCAGCATTCAATTAGACCATGGCTGCTCTGCACCTCAAATCCATTTACCTGTCTTTGATCAATATCCCTTGATCAACTTAGGAACAGGAGGAGGCCTTTCAGCCCCTCGCGTCTGTTCTGCCATTCAATTCAAGCATGGCTGACCTGTATGTTAACTTCATTTACCCGCCTTGGTTCCACATCCCTTAAAATTCTTGCCTAACAAAAATCTACCAATCTCATTTTTGAAGTTTTCAATTGACCCCCAGCCTCAATAGATATGGGGGGAGAGAGTTCCACAATTCCGCTAGCCTTTGGGAGAAGAAGTGCTTCCTGACATCACCCCTGACCAGGCGAACTCTAATTTTAAGCTCATGCCCCTTTGTTCTGGATTTCCCCGCCAGAGGAAATAGTTTTTATCGATCTACCCTACCAACTCTTTGAACATCTTAAACACCTCAAATATATCACCGTTTAATATTCTATACTTCAGGGAATACAAGCCCGGTCTCTGCAACCTGTTCTCGTAATTTAACCCTCTGGAAGTCCACACATACAAGATCCAGAGACACTCCCTTGTCCAAGTTACTGACCTCCTCCGAAAGGTTATTAGATCAGTCAGACATGACCGGCCCTTCACAAATCCATGCTGACTCTCATTGACTACCTATGAGCAATGGCATGGGAGGTCTACCAATGATAAGTGGTTGTCTACATTTACAGATCAGGAAGTGAGCACCAAAGTCAAGGGCTGGGAGGAGCCAGTCAGTGAGGGTCAACAGTGAGGATCTGAGAGTGGGGCTCAGTAACCAGGCTCCCGGCCCCAGACTACCTGTGAGCAACGCCATGGAAGATCTACCAATAACAATGAACTATTCCACCCGACTGTGCACCAATATTACTGTATCTGTTAAACTGTTCATATTGCTCACTGCGACTTTCACTAATAATACATGATCAACAGGTTAAGACAAACCTTTCCAAGTTCACCAGCTTCTGTCCAATCTGCTGGTTGATGATGTTTTCATTGCTCGTGTTCCCTTCACAAAGCAAAGAACATAAGAACATAAGACGTAGGAGCAGGAGGTCGGTCATTTAGCCCCTCGAGCCTGCTCCGCCATTCAATAAGATCATGGCTGATCTAATCTTGGCCTCAACTTCACTTCCCTGCCCGCTCCCCATAACCCTTGACTCCCTTACCATTCAAAAGTCTGTCTATCTTCACCTTAAATATATTCAATGACCCAGCCTCCACAGCTCTCTGGGGAAGAGAATTCCAAAGATTCACGACCCTCTGAGAGAAGAAATTCCTCCTCATTTCCGATTTAAAAGGGTGCCCCCTTATTCTGAAATTATGCCCCCTAGTTCTAGATTCCCCCATGAGGGAAACATCCTCTCTGCATCTACCCTGTCAAGCCCCTTCAGAATCTTATAAGTTTCAATAAGATCCCCTCTCATTCTTCTAAACTCCAATGAGTATAGGCCCAAACTGCTCAACCTTTATTCATAAGACGCCCCCTCCTTCATCTCCGGAATCAATCTCGTGAACCTTCGCTGAACTGCCTCCAATGCAAGTATATCCTTCCTTAAATAAGGAGACCAAAACTGTATGCAGTACTCCAGGTGTGGTCTCACCAATGCCCTGTACAGTTGGAACAGGACTTCCCTACTTTTATTCTCCATTCCCTTTGCAATAAAGGCCAACATTCTATTTGCCTTCCTAATTACTTGCTGTACCTGCATGCTAACTTTTTGTGATTCATGTACAAGGACTTGCAGTAGGATGAGGGTGAGTGTGAGGGGTGGTTAGTGAGGTGGGGAAGTGATAATGTAGATAGAGAGGGATGGGTGGAGGTGCAAGGTAAGTTGGTGTGAGTAAGGATGTGCAGGAGAAGGGTATGGAAGGCAGAGTGATGGGGATGTGTTGAGTGGCACAGCAGGGTGAGTTTGAGTGTGGCTTTGCAGTAACGTTTCGTGATCCACTGAGATCTTTGAAAGGTTGATGCCACTGCAGGCAGGGACCGCTGACGACATCCCTGCTTTGGCCCTTCTGTGCAATGTGCAACCAGGCTGCATTGGTGTCCTGGGGAGGTCTCTTCCGCCCTTGGAAGGGAAGAGAACCTCCCTGCGTGCTGTGACTCCCACCATAAGCATATGGAGGGAGTCATTGGAGAGCCTGGGTGCTGGCGTCCACCTTTGTACGGTGCTTGTCAGTGTTTGCAGCACCTCAATGCTATAGAGCACTGACAGAACAACTGTCAAACTCAATGTGGCCGTGGTCCCGTTAAGGAAACCGGCAGATGACACGTCTTCAAATTATGTCATCAGACCCACTTCCTGTTAATTTGCCGGGAAGCCCGCAGGGCGGGGCTTAACAAGGCCAATCAAGGGAAAATCCCTTTGACAGAGCGGCTGCAGCCAGGATCGTGACTGGAACCCAGAAACCAGCTCTCCCGCCACCATACCGACACCGATGATAAAATCGCGGCCAAAGTATTTGTTTAATTTCTCTGGTATTCCTTGTTCCCCATTATAATTTCTCCTGTCTCAGCCTGTAAGGGACCCACATTTACTTTCGCTAATCTTTTCCTTTTTACATTCCTATAGAAGCTTTTACAGTCTGTTTTTATGTCTCTCGCTAGTTTATTCTCATTCTATTTTCCCTTTCTTTATCAATTTCTTGATCCTCCTTTGCTGAATTCTAAAATCCTCCCAATCCTCAGGCTTACTACTCTTTTTGCCAACATTATAAGCCTCTTCCTTTGCTCTAATACTATCTTTAACTTCTCTTGTTAGCCACGGTTGGAACACTTCCTGTGGGTTTTTTTTGTGCCTTAAAGGAATGTATATTTGTTGTAAATTATGTACATAGTTACATATAGATACATAGAAGATAGGAGCAGGAGTAGGCCATCCGGCCCTTCGAGCCTGCTCCGCCATTTAATAAGATCATGGCTGATCCTCCAATTCAGTATCCCGTCCCCGCCTTCTCTCCGTAACCCTTAACCCCTTTTGCCTGTAGAAATATATCTAATTCCCTCTTAAATATATTTAATGAGCTGGCGTACACTGCCCTCTGTGGCAATGAGTTCCACAGGTTCACCACCCTCTGAGTGAAGAAATTCCCCCTCATTTCTGTCCTAAATGGTTTAGCCCTTATCCTTAAATTATGTCCTCTAGTTCTGTTCTCACCCGCCAAGGGAAACATTCCTTCTGCATCTAGTCTGTCTAGACCTGTCAGAATTTTATACACTTCTATGAGGTCCCCTCTCAATCTTCTAAACTCCAGTGTGTACATCCCTAAACTACATAGTCTCTCTTCATAGGTCAATCCCGCCATTCCTGGTATCAGCCTGGTGAATCGCCGCTGCACCCCCTCCATGGCAAGAACATCTTTCCTCAGATGAGGCGACCAAAACTGTACACAGTACTCGAGGTGTGGTCTCACCAGTGCCCTGTACAGCTGCAGCAAGGTATCCCTGTTCCTGTATTCCAACCCTTTTGCTATGAAGGCCAGCATACATTCTTTAAATGCTAGCCATTGTTTGTCCACCGTCATACCTTTTAATGTAGTTTCCCAATCTACCTTAGCCAACTTGCCCTTCATACCTACGTACTTTGCTTTGTTTAGATTTAAGACCCTAGTTTCGGATTTAACTAAATCACTTTCAAACTCAATATAAAATTCTATCATATTATGGTCACGCTTCCCTGAAGGCCCCTTTACTACAAGGTTATTAATTAACCCTTTCTCATTGCACAATACTAGATCTAAAATAGCCTGTTCCCTAGTTGGTTCCTCAACATACTGATCTAGAAAACTATCTTGCATACATTCCATGAATTCGTCCTCCACACTATTACTGCAAATTTAGTTTGCCCAGTCTATATGTAGATTAAAGACCCCATGATTACTGTATTAACCTTGTTACATGTGCCTCTAATTTCCTGATTTATACCCTGCCCTACATTACAACTAATATTTGGGGGCCTATAAACAACTCCCACCAATGTTTTCTGCCCCTTGCTGTTTCTTAGCTCCACCCAAACGGATTCTACTTCTTGATTTTCGGAGCTAAGATCCTTTCATTCTACTGTCTTTATCCCATCCTTTATTATCAGGGCCACCCGTCCTCCTTTTCCACTTTGCCTATCTCTTCTAAAAGTTAAGTATCCTAGATATTTCTATCTTCTACATCAACACCACTTTCCCGCTCTATCCCCATATCACTTGATTCCCTTAGTGTCCATAAATCTATCATTACAACAGTGACTACACTCCAAAAGTACTTCATTGGCTGTAAAGCGCTCTGAGACGTCCGGTGGTCGTGAAAGGTGCTATATAAATGCAAGTCTTTTTTTTCTTTCTTTATCGATCTGAGCCTTGAATATACTCAAAGATTCAACATCCACAGCCGTTTGTGGTAGAGAATTCCAAAGATTCACAACCCACTGAGTGAAGAAATTCCTCCTCATCTCAGTCCTAAATGGCCGACCCCTTATTCTGAGACTATGCCCCCTGGTTCTAAACTCTCCAGCCAGGGAAAACAGCCTCTCAGCATCGACCCTGTCAAGACCTCTAAGAGTTTTATACATTTCAATGAGGTGAAGATTGCTGGTGTCTGTGATATATGTGGGTAGAACTATTGAAGGACAGAGACACGATGAGCTGCTCGTCAAGGTGCTTGTTTACTAGGCCAGAGTGAACTGAGCATGCTCAGACTAAACCATGTGGTAAACCATGTGATAATACATTACACTGCTTTCCCCTTGAAAAAAAGTTGTTGTATTCCCCTCTCAAATACAACAAAACTTTGGTCTCACCTTTCCCAGCATTACGTGTACCACATAACAAAAACTCCTGGCTTTTTTTTCTTTTAAATAAACTACAAATCCAGTTTAATTACAGGTTTGCGGAGCCTTCCTGATCTCCTTACTGAAGGTTTTGGTGTTGAACCAATTTTCTGGCTGTTTTGTTTTGGTTCTGAACTCAAAGAAGTAGGTACCACCACTCTGTTTCCCCACTTGATATACAACCTTGCTCACAAGACAATTCAGTACGACGGTTATGGAATGGTTTCAACTCTGTCCAGACACTGCTCAGTCCATCCATTCAAGGTGTTTTCACACACTCTTTTCAGTACTGAGTCCTTTTGAGTCTCATCTGCAATCTCAGTTGCATTCACGGGAAAGTCTTTGTTAGCTGCAGCTAGCGTGAAAATCTCACCTTCACTCCCAACACATGAGTCTTCATGTGGCAACCTGGACAATGCTTCTGCAATTGTGATTTGCTTTGGAGTGCGATATTCAATCGTGTAGTCACATTGTGACAACAACACTGCCCAATGTTGCATTTTTGATGCGGTCATTGCAGGGATGGTAGATTTGGGCCCCAATATTGCTAGGAGCGGTTTGTGATCGGTTATCAGGGTAAACTTTCTGCCAATCAGGAACTGTTGGAATCTATTGATTCCAAACACTATGGCGAGTGCTTCCTTTTCAATTTGCACGTAGTTTCTTTCGCTCTTTGTGAGGGTTTGTGATGCGAACGCGATTGGTTTCTCTTGGCCGTCATCCATTATGTGGCTTATGACAGCTCCCACACCATAGCTGGAAGCATCACACGCTAACTTAAGCTCACGCTCTGTGTCGTAGTGCACAAGTAGAGCATCACTAGAGAGACTTCTATTACAAGCGTCATAAGCTTCCTGTTGCGCTTTCGTCCACTTCCACTGGACAACCTTCTTGAGGAGCTCGTGCAATGGAGCTAACATGGTCGTGTAAGTTTTCCAAAATGTACAGATCCCCAAAACCTAAGGAAAAAGGACTTTGGAACTACCTCACAGTAATAAAAATGCATTTGGGCCTAACATAAGGAATTTAAGAACAAAAACCAAGTTTTGGCATTTTAAAAACATGTCTGGGCCTGTAAAGGAACAAGGTGGGTTCGACCTCTGTAAAAGCAGTTTTGGTTATTGCAGTTAATTGCACTGTCTGGGGAACCGGGATGACCCTACTCAAGCCCCAGCAGGCATTAACATTTTGACAATAGACCCTGGGAGAAGACAGTCCCACCCAAAATAACAGGCCACATCAAACCGATTACAGGACCCATCAGAAACATGCATAATACAAATCACTCAGGACCAGTCTATAGAAAAGACTGAATCCAGCCTAGAAACCCAAAACACGAAACTAATCACCAGTGATCAGCCAAGGAGATCGACAGGATGCAAACCATCCCAAAACCCATTTGACACTTACAGAGCAGTCACTGGTAACAGGCCCGCCATAATTCAGACAATGAACTGAGTAGATTTGGCGGGTAGATAAGGCCATGTTCAATAGGTGAGATTGAAGGCCTGTTAAAAACTCAGTTAACGTGCAAGTAAGTCGTTACCGATTTACGAGCCCGCCAAAAACCAGACAATGAACTGAGTAGATTTAGCGGGTAGATAAGGCCACTTCAATTTAGTATAATTGAAGGCCCATCAAGCAGTTCAAGGTTGGTTCGAGCAGTCAGTCGCAACCCGTGGTCATCAGAAGAAGAAGAAACCAGGAAGAAGAAAACCCGAGCTGGAAGCGAGTCGGCATCGCTCACCACTCAGACACACCTGAGTCCAGCTCGTGAAGATACCACCTCGACGGGCCTCCAACAATGGTCCCAACACAGTCACCCGGAGCAACAAGCAACAAGAAGTCACCGACGGCTCCACGAGGTCGACCGACACATTAAACAAGGCCTAAAGCCATCGCGGAAACCAAAGGCCTCACGAAACCAACAACCGCGCATTACCCCCAACTGACCGGGTAATAGCAGGCCACTGTGACCAACAAAGACCAACTCAAGGAAAGAAAACCCGAAGAACCGCAAAGTTTCCACACTACAAACTACTCCTGACTTACCCCTGGGTAAGATTTTCCCCAAAGACTCTAAACCCTACTGCTAAACCAAAGAAATTGGGTACTCACCAGATAAATCCAAAAAGACATCCTACCGCATCAGCGGACTCGCGAAGACTGACCAGAGACTCAGGTGAAGCCCTCTACCGCGTATGGGGTACGGCAGACACTAACCGCCATAAACAGCGAACCCAAAAACCGCGAGTTAGCCCAACTGTCAAAGGATTGGTGAGCATTATCCCTGGTCCTTCAAAACCTAACTCAGCTAGTGAATTGGGGTTGGGAGGGGTGAAGTATTGTTCTACTGTCATTTCCCTCGCTTGTACCGAAGTGTTCCCCACCTATAGTGTATTAAGAGTGTTATTATTTGTGTCTTACCTTTTCAATAAAGATTGAAGTTCTTTCATCAAACTCAGTTGTCTGCTGCACCTTTGTATCACAATCCCCAAATAAGTCCAAGGTCTAGAACCAAGGGAGTGGGAGCGAGTCGAACCGCTCAGAAGTCAGAGGTGAAGCTGACACAAACCACCACCCCCTACAGTCGCTAACTCAGGTAAGAAACATGCGTAGTACTGGACAATTCCAAGGAAAGATCTTAACTCACGTCCTGTGGCTTAGGAGCATTGATGACAGCATCAACCTTTTCCTTCACTAGTTGCAAGCCATTTGCATCAACTTTCAGACCAAGGTACACAAGGATAATCAAGGATAGTCAGCATGCCTTTGTCAGGGGGAGATCATGTCTAACCAATTTGAATGAATTTTTCGAGGGGGTGACTCGGTGTGTGGATGAGGGTAGTGCAGTTGATGTAGTCTACATGGACTTCAGTAAGGCTTTTGACAAAGTTCCGCATGGGAGACTGGTCAAGAAGGTAAGAGCCCATCGGATCCAGGGCAACTTGGCACATTGGATCCAAAATTGGCTTAGTGGCAGGAGGCAGAAGGTGATGGTCGAAGGTTGTTTTTGTGACTGGAAGCCTGTGTCCAGTGGTGTTCTGCAGGGATCGGTGCTGGGTCCTTTGCTGTTTGTAGTGTACATTAATGATTTAGATATGAATGTAGGAGGTATGATCAGTAAGTTCGCAGATGACACAAAAATTGGTGGAGTGGTAAATAGCGAGGAGAGAAGCCTCAGGCTACAGGACGATATAGACGGGTTGGTTAGATGGGCAGTACAGGTGCAAATGGAATTTAACCCTGAAAAGTGTGAGGTGATGCATTTTGGGAGGACTAACAAGGCAAGGGAATACACAATGAATGGTCGGACCCTAGGAGGGACAGAGAATCAGAGGGACCTTGGTGTGCATGTGCATGGATCCCTGAAGACAGCAGGACAGGTAGATAAGGTGTTTAAAAAGGCATATGGGATACTTGCCTTCATTAGCCAAGGCATAGAATATAAGAGCAGGCAGGTTATGATGGAGCTGTACAAAACGCTAGTTAGGCCACAGCTGGAATACTGTGTGCAGTTCTGGTCACCACACTATAGGAAGGATGTGATTGCATTGGAGAGGGTGCAGAGGAGATTCACCAGGATGTTACCTGGGCTGGAGCGCTTCAGCTATGAGGAGAGACTGGACAGGCTGGGGTTGTTTTCCTTAGAGCAGAGAAGGCTGAAGGGGGACCTGATTGAGGTGTACAAAATGATGAGGGGCATAGATAGGGTAGATAGAAAGGAACTTTTCCCCTTGGTAGAGGGGTCAATAACCAGGGGGCATAGTTTCAAGATAAGGGGCAGGAGGTTTAGAGGGGATTTGAGGAAAAACTCTTTCACCCAGAGGGTGGTTGGAATCTGGAACTCACTGCCTGAAAGGGTGGTAGAGGCAGGAACCCTCACAACATTCAAGAAGCATTTAGATGAGCACTTGAAACGCCATAGCATACAAGGCTACGGACCAAGTGCTGGAAAATGGGATAAGAATAGACAGGGCTTGATGGCCGGTGCGGACACGATGGGCTGAAGGGCCTCTTTCTGTGCTGAATAACTCTATGACTCTATGGGCTGGATTTTGATACTGGGGCGGTCTGGGGTCGTGTTATCCACCCGACTGCAATTGGATGTGGGAGATTGATGCGATTTTCACCTAATTGGGCAATTGAGTTCCAGCATATGGGAACCCATGACCCAATTAGTGTTTTCAGTCTGAAAGTCGCCTCTGATGATGTCATCATTGCTGCTGTATTGAAGTTCTGCAAAGACTGCCTGGCCTTTGCTGTGAGAGGACCTGGATGCAAAATGAACAGCAGCAGCCCTAAGTCTGCTCCCAGATCACCACTCCCAGATATATTATTTTTCTTATCATCATCATCATCATCCCCCTCCTCCTGCTCCTCCTCCTACTACTACTACTACTACACATCTCCGTTGTAATAGTGGACCTGCAGCTATCGAAATGTGCTACCGCCAGATTTCACACTCGTGGTTCAGAACAGGCGTGCTTCACGTAGAAAAAGGGTTAAAATCACAAAGGCCTTTCAAAATGGCATTATAGAGGCAATTTAATGCTTGTTAAGGGCCTTAACAGCCTATCCCGCCTGTTAGAGGCGGGACGGAGTCGGGACCAGCAGACACGATTGAATGAAAATTGCGTGGAGGCGGGATGAAGGTGGGCTTGTGCCCGCCCACCAGTTTTCGCAATTTTAACCCCCCACACGCCTCCAAACCCACCTCCACGGGTCAATGAAAATTCTGCCCTATGACTCTATGGGGGAAAAATTCAGTTGGATTGCGTCTCCCTTAAGAGGGCGCTAATGGGGCGCAAAGCAACTAGCGCCCGTGCGCGCCGATGTTTGCGCCGCTCACGAAATTAACTAGACATTTTGCGGCGGCGCTAAATACTACCACCACGCTCTCCTGCGCCGGCCGATCGTGACGTCAGTCGAGAGTGCAACGCCCCAGTAGCGCCTCTCCATTACTCCATCAAAGAACTGAATCAAGTTAGTCAAACATGATTTACCTTTAACAAATCCGTGCTGACTTTCATTTATTAACTTGCTGGTATAGCAATTACTCATTCCACTCGTTTAACAGAGGTTGCTCGCCCTATTATTCTAAACAGGTTAATGCCCCTGTTTCAGTAGCAGAAAGAGAAATTTGATACGAGCGTCTTAAGCATTCGCACGATAACGTCACCAACTGTGATTTGCATCCTCGTGTATTGTGACGCTTTAAGTGTGCTTCATCAAGATTTCCGCTGGTCGGTACATTCAGTGAAATCACAATCGTGTGCTAAAAGCATGTGCTTACAATTCCGCTACAAATAAAGTCTCCATAAACACAGGTCAAATGTTACTGTACATAGCGGCCAAAGCAAGTCTTCGCCCCGGAAAGCGAATTGCGATCTCTCTCTGATCATCAGTCTCTTAAGTAGGACTAGCCTGAATAAAGAGACACGTACATGCAGAGATCTGGAGCAGCAAGTAATTCTCGCACTAACCGCAGTGAATTTGGTCCCCTCCCCTCCCCTCCTCGCCCCCCAAATACTCGGTGTTAATTAAACAATGTCGGTTCAATGTTTTTATGTAGCCAAATAGTAAACAAAAATACTTGTTTAACTATTGATTTTCTACTGCTTGAGTTCATTCATTGAACAATCTAACTTACAGAAACAGTTTTGTACATAAAGAAAGACTTCCATTTCTATAGCGCCTTTCACGACCACCAGATGTCCCAAAGCGTTTTACAGTCAACGAAGTACTTTTTGAAGTGTAATGTGGGAAACGCGGCAACCAATTTGTGCACAGCAAGCTCCCACAAACAGTAATGTGATAATGACCAGACAATTAATTGTTTTATTGATGTTGATTGAGGGATAAATATTGGCCAGGACACCAGGGAGAACTCCCCTGCTCTCCTTCACAATAGTGCCATGGGATCTTTTATGGGACGGGGCCTCGGTTTAACGTTTCATCCGAAAGACGTCACTTCCGGCAGTGCAGCACTCCCTCAGTACTGCACTGGAGTGTCAGCCTAGATTTTTTTGCTCAAATCTCTGGAGTGGGACTTGAACCCACAACTGTCTGAGTCAGAGGTGAGGGTGCTACTCAGAGGCACAGCTGACACTGTGCAATAATGTGCTTCTCCACTAGATGTCCAACTACCACAGCAACTTGCACTTGTATACTGCCTTCAAAACAGCAAAATGTCCCAAGGATCTTTACAAATCGAGAGTATTAGGCACCAAGCAGGGAGAAGGGTTAAGGAAGACAACTCAAGACTAGTCAAACAGGTAGATTTTCAGGAGACTTTTGAAAGTGAGCGAGAGATGGGACAAGGGACACGTTCTCGAGGTCTGAGAGAGGTTTTGACACATGAGTCTTGAGGAACAGTCGTCGTACCTTACCACGTTCCACACACCTTTTGGACGATACCACAGGAAGAGTGTACCATTCGGGGATCAGTTCAGCGCTGGAGGTTTTCCAATGAAAGATGCATGAGCTGGTGGAAGGACTACAAGGTGTAAGCATCCTGAGAAATCCCCATTTCAGATTCCCACTAACTAACATGGACGAAATGAAATAAGCATTATTAGTTGTAGCTATAAGTTTGTATCATGTAACTGTTAGTCAATGCACGCCGATTCTTCAACAATCATGCTTTTAAATTAGTGTAATATGCCTTGGTTAGACCGGTTAGATATTAAAATGGTAGAAAGAGGCGTTGGGCTTGCTTAACCAAATATTAACAATGCCGACTCCAACAAGCCTTGTTAGCAAAGCAACAGTAAGTCTGTGAGAAAAGCTGAGAGAACTAATGGAATTCCAGAGGCTGAGATAAGAGGCAGGAACTGAAAAATTGTTATGAATTACATGTTAGTTGATTTTTTTGACTACTTGTTTTGATATCTTATAACCATTAATATTTCCTACATTACAACAGTGACTACACTTCGACAAGTACTTCATTGGCTGTAAAGCGCTTTGGGACGTCCGGTGGTCGTGAGAGGTGTTATAGAAATGCAAGTCTTTCTTTTCTTTTTAATTTCTTATAATCATCAGTAATAGATCTATAATCGCCTGTAAGGACAAAATGTAGAAGTTTGTAATCATCAACTGCATGCAATGATAGCCTGAATTATATATAACATGGAACCCTTTTCTTCTGCTTTAAAGTCCGTGAGTGAGCTGTAAGCAGACAACCTGGGGTGAGGAAGAGATTGCCATGGTCGAATAGACAGCAGTTAGCCTGGGAACCAAGGTTAGACGCAGTTACCATTGTGCTGGAATGTTATAACATCCGCAGTGAATTAAAAACAAAGGCCAACAGCAAGGGCCGTATCTCAACCCGTGGAGACATGTTCCTTTAGTACGGCCATAACTACCCCAGATATGAGTCTTGATGGTCAAAAACAGTTGGTGTAAGAGTGTCCTCAGACCAAAAACCAGCGTAAGCCAGGGTGCTACCAACGTGGCATCTTTATGATTGGATTTTGGGTTTGGGTGTCAGCCGGTGATTGGTTCAGGAGGACTCAACAACAATAACATGTATTTATATAGCGCCTTTAACGTAGTAAAATGTCCCAAGGCGCTTCACAGGAGTATTGTAAGACAAAAAATTTGACAGCGAGCCACATAAGGGGAAATTAGAGCAGATGACCAAAAGCTTGGTCAAAGAGGTAGGTTTTAAGGAGCGTCTTAAAGGAGGAAAGAGAGGTAGAGAGGCGGAGAGGTTTAGGGAGGGAATTCCAGAGCTTAGAGCCTTGGCAGCTGAAGGCACGACCGCCAATGGTGGAGCAATTAAAATCAGGGATGCTCAAGAGGCCAGAATTGGAGGAGCGCAGATATCTCGGGGGGTTGTGGGGCTGGAGGAGATTACAGAGATAGGGAGGGGCGAGGCCATGGCATGGAGGGATTTGAAAACAAGGATGAGAATTTTGAAATCGTGGCGTTGCTTAACCGGGCGCCAATGTAGGTCAGCGAGCACAGGTGTGATGGGTGAACTGGACTTGGTGCGAGTTAGTACATGGGCAGTCGAGTTTTGAATAACCTCAAGTTTACGAAGGGTAGAACGTGGGAGGCCATCCAAGAGTGCGTTGGAATAGTCAAGTCTAGAGGTAACAAAAAAAACTTAAGGGAGCGAAGGTGAGGGCCATACCAGGTGGAACGGCCAGGGTGAGAGAGAGTAATTGTTTTAGTAGGGACTAGGGCATCAAAAGTCACGGTGAGGTTGTGGTTGAGCAGATCAGTAGCTGCAGAAATGTTGTGGTGAATGGAGGGCCAAAGGCCAAAGTTGGGATTTCATAAGTGCAGTTGTAAGAGAGTTGGGAGAGAGTTTTTTCCAGGGGTGGACACAGAAGGAAGTAGGATTGGAGGATGGTGAGGAAAGGGGGTTGTGGGTGGAGTGCAATACGAGAAAGTGGTCAGAGAATCAGAACACTGGTAGTAGCAGGAAATAGGTTGGAGACAATAGTAGGTAGACTCGAGTCAAAGTTCAACGTAGGCAAGGTGGAGCCGGCAGGGAGCATCAACGAACCGCTGTGGAAATTCGGAGACAGGTGCAGCAGGCGAGTGAAGTCCAGAAGCTATTTGAAAGGTAGAGAATTGGAGGATTACCATAGGAATGAGAATCGGTCGTGGTGCAGAAAGATGATGGCAAAATTGACGCAAGTTGGAGGTCACAATAGATCAAAGCCGCGGCCACAAAAAACCACAAGCCAGCGAGCAGCAAAGCTGTAAACAAAGCAGCAAACCAGCAGAATGAGTCACCAGAAGAGCCTTCCCTTTAATTCTTCCTGCAGCCTTCAATCGGTGGGTATGCGGAGAGTCTCGCACCTCCGCGGTAGAGATGACAGATGGCCGTTGCATTCTCTAATGCAGCAACCATCTAATTTCTACAAAAGAAAGGTGTTCGATGAGGTCTTGAATTCAAGAACTCATCAAACTGCAGAGAATGTCAGCGTTTGACAGCTTCACGGAGCAGAAATTTTTGACAGATGAAACGTCATACGTTGACGTTCTCTGCAACCGGCTTTCCCTGAATTGACCTGCTAAGCCCACTGGGTGGGCTTAACAAGGTCAATTAATAAAAAATAATGTGGGTTGACCAGAAGTTGATGGAAGCGGGACTGAAACCGGACAAGTGGGAGTCCCGCCTCCAAAAGCACCCCATTGGTAAAATCCAATAGTCACAGCAGCTGAATCCAGGTGAGTGGGAAATTTCAGCAGAGTTCCCGCAGTTGATAAGAGCTCAGTGAGAACAATGCCAAGCATTAACCTGTGTGTGTGTGTGTGTGTGTGTGTGTGTGTGTGGTCCCGTGAAGAAGCAGACTCGTGGAGCTACTGCAGCTCCTGTAAGTTTACTTGTTTTAAATACTTAATAAACCGATGAAACTCTTTCAATCAACACACGGTTCCGCCTATGATTGCAAGAGATATTGACACAAATCTAATTTACGTTTGAAATTCCTCGATCTTTCGCGCTGGTTTGGCTGATTCTGAGCGAACTGCGCCGACAAAACAGCGCAAGCTAGCGGAAATTCCAGGCCCAGTATTTCTAAAAAAAATAATACTCTAAAAGCCTTTTTTTCCCACTGCCACCAACAGAAGTCCATTGGCTCCACCAGAATCTGAGCACAACCCTTGCACCCAACCAACATCGCGCGACTGGGTTGCACTTCAGCCAGCGGCCTGCTTGGGGCGCAGTTGAGCCGTTGAGTGAGCGGAGACCTGGGCTGAGCAGCGAGCGGTCGGGGCAGTGGGGCTACGGCACAGCTGGATGGTCAGAGATAGCGAGGGAAGGAGTCGGAACATTGCAGCGACAGAGTGAGTTCAATGCCTCTTGGCAACGGGGCAACTTGTCACGGTGTAAACCTCAGCTCGGTGACAGCTTGCCGGGGCCTCTCGCGTGTGGCCTGGCACGGTTTGTGTGTGATTGATGGTGGGAAATATGGAGATGGCAAATACACTGAATGAATATTTTGTATCAGTCTTTACAGTAGAGGACATTAAGAATATCCCAACACTGGACAAACAGGGGGCTATGGGGGGAGGAGCTAAACACGATCAAAATCACTAAGGAAGTGGTACTCGGTAAAATAATGGGACTCAAGGCGGATAAATCACCTGGACCTGATGGCTTACATCCTAGGGTCTTGAGGGAAGTGGCGGTAGGGATTGTGGATGCATTGGTAATAATTTTCCAAAACTCCCTGGACTCAGCAAAGATCCCGGCAGACTGGAAAACTGCTAATGTAACACTCTTATTTAAAAAGGGCAGTAGACAGAAGGCTGGAAACTATAGACCGGTTAGCCTAACATCTGTGGTCGGTAAAATTTTGGAGTCCATTATTAAGGAGACAGTAACGGGACATTTGGATAATCATAATTTAATAGAACAAAGTCAGCATGGTTTTATGAAGGGGAAGTCATGTTTGACAAATTTGCTGGAGTTCTTTGAGGAAGTAACATACAGGGTGGATAAAGGGGAACCAGTGGATGTGGTGTATTTAGACTTCCAAAAGGCATTTGACAAGGTGCCACACAAAAGATTATTGCTTAAGATAAAAAATCACCGGGTTGGGGGTAATATTCTGGCATGGATAGAGGATTGGCTATCTAACAGAAGGCAGAGAGTTGGGATAAATGGTTCATTCTCAGACTGGCAATCAGTAACTAGTGGTGTTCCGCAGGGGTCAGTGCTGGGTCCCCAACTCTTTACAATCTATATTAACGATTTGGAGGAGGGGACCGAGTGTAACATATCAAAATTTGCAGATGATACTAAGATGGGAGGGAAAGTAGTGAGTGAGGAGGACATAAAAAATCTGCAAGGGGACATAGACAGGCTAAGTAGGTGGGCAGAGATTTGGCAGATGGAATACATTGGGCCGAAAATTGATCCCGCGACGCGAGAGTACGCACTGCATACTCTCGCGTATTCCCACTCCAATTGCCGGTTTTCTGCATGCGCTGAAAACCGGCAATTGCTCTTCTGAAAAGGGGGCGGGGCCTGGGTGCATCGCGTGCGCGCTACAGGCTGCGCGCACGCTGTGCACTTCATGCTGTGGACGCGCAGGTAAGTAGGGAAGATTTTGGAAATGTAAAAAGGAGTAAGACCCGCTTTTAAGAAGGTAAGTAGTGAATTAAGTATTTTTTTGAATTTTTTTTTACAGGTATATCTTTTTTATAGACTTTAAAGACAGGTAAGTTTATTTTTATAACTTTTTAAAAGATTTTAAATTTTTTCAAAAATTTAATTTTTTATTTAAAATGGTTAATTTAATTAACTATACTTATTTTATTAATGTGATGGTTTTTTTTTTAATTTAATTGAGGTTTAGCTGTTATTTTGGGGGGGTGTAAGATTCATAAGTCTCAGAATGGAAGATGGTGTGCTGCCATTGGCTCTAACTGAGTCACGTGATCCCACAGCTCGCACGAATTCACTACGCCGCTGGGATACGCAAGCCCAGCACAGCTGATGTCTGGAACATCAAGTTCGTGCGAGCTGGATCAGAAAAAGCATAAGCGAGGTGAGACATCGCGGGGAAGGCTTACCCCCGCGGGAACAGAGCGAGATCAATTTCTGGGCCAATACTGGAAAGTGTGAGGTTATGCACTTTGGCAGGAAAAATAGCAGAGCAAGTTATTATCTTAATGGCAAGAAACTGGAAAGTACTGAAGTACAAAGGGATTTGGGGGTCCTGGTGCACGAAACTCAAAAGGTTAGTATGCAGGTGCAGCAAGTGATTAAGAAGGCCAATGGAATGTTGGCTTTCATTGCTAGGGGGATAGAATATAAAAATAGGGAGGTATTGCTTCAGTTGTACAAGGTATTGGTGAGACCGCACCTGGAATACTGCA
Organism: Squalus acanthias; assembly: GCA_030390025.1. Taxonomy (NCBI): domain Eukaryota; kingdom Metazoa; phylum Chordata; class Chondrichthyes; order Squaliformes; family Squalidae; genus Squalus; species Squalus acanthias. The sequence continues at coordinate 254,119,449 of CM059425.1, forward strand.
TACAGTTTTGGTGTCCATACTTAAGAAAAGACATACTTGCTCTCGAGTCAGTACAAAGAAGGTTCACTCGGTTAATCCCGGGGATGAGGGGATGGACATATGAGGAGAGGTTGGGTAGATTGGGACTCTACTCATTGAAGTTCAGAAGAATGAGAGGCGATCTTATTGAAACATATAAGATTGTGAAGGGGTTGGATCGGGTGGATGCGGGGAGGATGTTCCCGATGATGGGTGAAACTAGAACTAGGGGGCATAGTCTTAGAATAAGGGGCTGCTCTTTCAAAACTGAGATGAGAAGGAACTACTTCACTCAGAGGGTGGTAGGTCCATGGAATATGCTGCCCCAAAAAGCTGTAGAAGCTACATCATTACATAAATTTTAAACAGAAATAGACAGTTTCCTAGAAGTAAAGGGAATTAAGGGTTACGGGGAGCGGGCAGGAATTTGGACATGAGTCTAGGTTTGGATTGGTCATGGCCCTGTGGGTAGCGTAGCGGGCCCAGGGGCCGTGTAGCCTGATCCTGCTCCTATTTCGTGTGTCCAATTCTGTTAGGTTCAGGAGATGGTTCTGTGATAGTAGATTGGCGGTTAGGATCAGATCAGCCATGATCTTATTGAATGGCGGAGCAGGCTCGAGGGGCCAATTGGCCTACTCCTGCTCCTATTTCTTATGTTCTTATGACAGCTGGATTGAACAGTCACCAGCAACTAGAACTGGGAGCAAATTTACCAGCACTAGCGAGAACGCCAGCGGGCTGATTCTGGTCGAGTCTGGGGAATATTCACCCTCCTGCCCAATCAGGCACCTCTTTAATGGGGGTGGGATCCAATCGAGCTTTAATTTAAACGGCACTTCCATTGAACTGTGAATTGACACAGGCCTGTGAAGGGCAAGAGACCAGAGTTATACTGTGGGTTGCAGCTCGCCCTCTGGCCAGGAGAGATCTATTCAGACAGCTATAATTATTATCAATAAATTAATTTTGCAGGTAAGTTCATCTGCTTTCTGAGAGCATTTTGTTTTTAACTGACTCCATACTAAGTGTGCGGGAGGTTCAAAGATCTGCTGTTGTGAGTTATTTGATGGTCCTGATTTTGCGGTGGTAATGACAGCGAACTGTCAGCGTTCGCCGTCATTACCCCTCTGAAACTGACCGCAACTTGAGGATTTAGCGTGCGCGCATCTAAACACGGAAATCCTGAAGTTGCGGTCAGTCATTCCCTGCTCCGCCACAGGCTGCGCTGTGGAACTCCCCATAGCCGGCAATCAGTGAAATCAGTTGAACCGACGGAAACGTAAGCTTATCCGATCGAATTGCGCTGTTAGACACCCCATAAAACGTTGTGAAATTGAATTCAATAAATCAGGTAATTTGTAGGCTGGCACCAGGAAATGGCCAAGAAAGCTGCTGAATTGTTAACAACCCAACTGGTTCGCTATTATCCTTCAGGATGCCCATAACTGAAAGAAAAAAAGACTTGCATTTCTATCGCGCCTTTCACGACCACCGGACTTCTCAAAGCGCTTTACAGCCAATGAAGTACTTTTTGAAGTGGAGTCACTGTTGTAATGTGGGAAACGTGGCAGCCAATTTGCGCACAGCAAGCGCCCACAAACAGCAATGTGATAATGACCAGATAATCTGTTTTCTACTGATTTTTGTTGGCTGAGGGATAAATATTGGCCAGGACACCAGGGATGAATCCCCTGCTCTTCTTCAAAATAGTGCCATGGGATCTTTTGCGTCCACCTGAGAGGGCAAATGGGGCCTCGGTTTAACGTCTCATCCGAAAGACGGCACCTTCGACAGTCCAGCACTCCCTCAGCACTGCACTGGAGTGTCAGCCTAGTTTGATGTGCTCAAATCCCTGGAGTGGGACTTGAACCCACAACCTTTGGACTCAGAGGCAAGTGTGCTACCAACTGAGCCACAACTGGTCCAATTATACATGAGTCCAGCCTTGCCAGCATTGCCCATATCCTGAGAACAAGTTTTTAAAGTTGAGACCAGAACTGAGAGGTTGTCACCATCAGGAAAGACTGAACAGGCTGGAGCTCTTTTCTCGAGCAAAGAGAAGGCTGAGCAGTGACCTGATCTGAGGTCATGATGCGGAGATCTGAGGTGACACGTCTTTACAATTATGGAGTGGATCGATAGAGTGGATGTAGAGAAGATGTTTCCACTCATGGGGGAATCCAAAACTAGGGGCCGTAAATATAAGAGCCAGGGTTTACAGTCTCAGAATAAGGGGTCGGCCATTTAGGACTGAGCTGAGGAGAAATTTCTTCACTCAGAGGGTGGTGAATCTTTGGAATTCTCTACCCCAGAGGGCTGTGGAGGCTCAGTCACTGAGTATATTCAAGACAGAGATCGATAGACTTTTGAATATTAAGGGAATCAAGAGATTTGGGGATAGTGCAGGAAAGTGGAGTTGAGGTAGAAGATCAGCCATGATCTAATTGAATGGCGGAGTAGGCCTGAAGTGCCAAATGGCCGACTCCTGCTCCTATTTCTTATGTTCTTATGTTCTTATTAAGATAGTCACCAATAAATCCAGTAAGGAATTCATGAGAAACTTCTTTACACAGAGAGTGGTTAGATTGTGTAACTCGCTACCAACAAAAATAGTTGAGGGGAATAGCATAGATGCATTTCAGAGGGAAGCTCGATAAACATGAGGGAGAGGGGAATAGGAGATTATTCTGATGAATCTGGGTGGATGGAGGCTCGTGTGGAGCATAAACACCAGCATAGATCAGTCGGGCCGAATGGCCTGTTTCTGTGCTGTAAATTCTATGAACTATGTTTAAAAAAAAGGATGGCGGTGTGGTGTGAGGGGGGCTTCAGTTTAACATCTCATCTGAAAGATTGCTCCTCCTACAGTGCAGCA